>JAODJU010000040.1:34476059-34488250 GCA_026776725.1 Gnathonemus echidnorhynchus
AACATATATATATATATATATATATATATATATATATATATATATATATGCGCACATAGATAATGTGTTAAGATTTTGTCGTGGGATAACTGTAAATGCTAATTGGACTGATTTAGTCTGGTAAGGTTTTGCCAGTCATACAGTTATATTGTAAACTCATAGCAATTCCTTTTGATATTCTGAAACCCATTCATCTTTTGGAGAAAACTCTGAGGGCAAAGGAATGAAGAAAATGAAAACTCAATCTTTTGAACTATTGCAGTTTTGGTGCTGCTTTGAAGTGCCACCATTACAGTGCTCTGGCATCTTATGGTTTCTGTTCCTTTGTGGCCTTTGGACCAATGTCATCCCCATAGCTGAGACTCTATTAAGGAAGACTTTGTCATTTGTGATCTGAGGAGAGCATTTACCTTAATGTAGATGTTTATAATTAAAGAATTTGGCTAGTTCTAGAACCAGGGTTCTTCAAATCTGGACCTCGATTCCAAATCCAGGCCTTGTTTTCAGTTCTCCCAGGTAGTTAGTTTAATAATTACCAATTCTGATTGGTCAGAGGCTTCAAACCCGACTGACAGGTAAAGGAAGGCTGGAAAACCAGCAGCACTCAGACCTTGAGGACCGTGGTTTGAATAATGGGGCTTTATACCATCTTATCTTGTGGAGGTGGAAGGTTCTTTAACCTGTTTACGCAGCTCTGATCTTTGGTTATGAGAAGTTCAGGAGCATTTTGATGAAGCATTTGGACCACTAAAGATGCTGGCATCCAAAGCAGGCCAATCTCTGATACCTGGAAGAGGATATCATGTGTGTTTCATTGAAACACCTGGGGTAATTCAGAGGCAAGTGCAGACATGTTGAACAGAAATTGCACCCTGTCAGGACAGAGTGGCTGTGTTCTCCCTGTTCTGTTTTTGACCCCCCCTTCATTTTCCCCCCATCCTGTTTCTCCCACACCCTCTCAGTCCTGTTCAGTACACAGCTTGTGTTTGTGTGTTTTTTTTTTGTTTTGTTTTTTTACATGGATGCAGCCAGCATACACAGGAAGTGGACAGCCTCTATAAACTTTGTGCTGAGTCCATGGAGAGCTCCAAATGTTCATGTAGTCAAGTTGTTGGGATTCCTGGCTTGCAGCGGGGAATTTGGACCCAGTTCTGCTTAATTTCTCTTTCTTAATGTGCCTTTCAGAGGTTTGCCAATTTCCCCCAGTGTTGTGCAGTGTGCTGGTGCACTCAGTCAGTCAGGAAATCTGCTTTAAATAGGAGAGGCCTTTTAATGATGACATGGTGGCCTTTTAATGACGGCATGGAGCAATTCTGGCACTGCTCCCTATATTTAGTTGTATGTAAAATAACTTTGCCGTTCCTTTTACCCTGAGTCTTTCAGTCTCTGGGTTTTTTGGATTTGAATTTCTGGAACTGGTGTGGACACATTTTGTCTGTCAGCCTCCTGCACGTTCCTGTATTTCATTGTCCTGCAAACGTTCTGATTGATGTGTGAGTGGTTTCTTGCACTTTCTGCTCTTTCCCTAACGGTAATATCACTGGGAGTATTCGCACCCCTGCAAGAATAATGCTGAAGAGATCATATCAGAATCATACTTGTGTGATCAGACTCATGAGTCAGCCTGTAGTGTGTTTAGTGGGAGCGTTCCTGCTCTTGTCTGTGTGACCTGTTTGATTTAGTACACTGTACTGAAGCTCTTGGAATATAAGCATAAATGCGGGCTGTTTCTCGGAACTGACATTTGTGGTTGGTTGGCTGGCCACGCCGCTGCTGGTGTTTCGGGGTCTGGGGGGGGCCTGGTGGGGGCGCGCCCTAGCAGGTAGACGCCTGCTCCAGGCGGGGTTTCCTGTTCTTGGGTTGCTGGCGTTGGCATGTCCTGCTTGCTGGCTCCTCTGCTGCAGAGCTCAGAACTCAGGCCACCTGCACTGCTTCCCCTTTCCGCAGTCACTAACCAGTCTGTTTTTTTTTGTTTTTTTTTGCTTTTTTATAAATGACTTGCTGTTTTTCTCTTCCCCTCTTTTTAATCTCATGTAAAGAACATATTTCCCTTTTAAGTGCCTTAGAGATTCTGTGTGTGCGCCTGCTTTGGAGCTTGTTAATTGTTTTACTTTTGCTGCCGATGGCCCCCGCGTCTGTCGTGTGTGCCGATTGTTGAGCTTAAGGTTTTGTCAGGGATGGTTGTCGGTGTGGGGAGTCAAATGGGCCATCCCTGATGGAGAGATGCAATTGAGCCTTTCGGCTCAGTCACACTGAAAAGTTACTCCAGCTTTTTTTCCAGCTCTTCTCGCAATTTTGACTTAGCTGATCCACATTATACTGACTAGATGTTGATGCTTTAGTGTGAGCCGCTTTCACAGATGAAGTAAACATGACTCTGAGTTGATTACGAGCTCTGCAGTGGACTGTTATTGAGAGAGTGCATGTTTCGAACTGGAAGGAGCTGCTTAAATCATGATGAGGGTCTCGCTTACTTTGGTGTCTCAGTCCGGCTGGGGACAGCCTGGTCTCATGGCCTGCTTCTGGGGCCTGTGGGGTGGACGTGCCCTGCCTGCTGGGCCGGTGCGCTGCCTAGCCTGCGTGTGCAGATACAACCGCAGAGATATAAATAGGACCACCCTGAAGTTGTTCAGCTGCGCCTGATATTTTTGCGGGGACATTATTGTTTGTTTGTTTGTCTGTGGTCAGGCCCAGTGAGCTTTTTGCTTTGGGTGCTGTCATTGCCACCCATCCCCCCCACCCTCAGAGTTCAGGGAAGCAGAGAAGCGTCGTAGCTGGCGCAGTGGGGAGCAGTGTGCAGAGACAGGCAGTGGCGAAGCCTGGGGGTTAGGAAGTGAGTGCTGTCCTGTTGCAGGATGCTGAGTCATCCCTAGGCTGGGTACACTGATAGACACTGCAGCCGGGGGGCCAGCGAGGGGGGTGGGAGCGCTCAGGGAGTGGGCATACGTTGGCGTGGGGTGGGGGAAGCGCCAGCACGTCAAGCCAGTGCACGTGCTCATCACGTCCCCCCCAGCGCCGTCCCCCAGGTAGCAGCCTGGCCAAAACAACGGTGTGCAGAGGCTCAGCCCCCTGCACGGTGCTGGCCTAGGACCTGAGCAGCAAACCTTGTATTTCCAGCTTCCTTTTGTTGTTTCTGGTATGGAAGATTACTCTACAAAAACTGTACTTGAACTGAGCCATGACCTTCTCGGGGACTCCTGAGGTGTGGTCTCTGAATCTGAGAATGACTGACTTTATTTAAAAAAATAGAGAGAATGGTACAGCAGAATGAGCTTTTGTATTTAAGGCAGCCCTTGGGAGTCGTTCCCAGCTAGCAGTGCAGACCCCATGGGCCAGTATGGGCGCTGAAATGCCATTTTCCCTGGGCCGTCCTTTTCTTTGCCTGTGGGGCTTCTCATCTAGGATAGCCTCAGAGAGGAGAGTCTCAGCGGCATCCATTGAGAATCGCCATAGAGACTTCCTCAATATGCAGCCCATTCACATGTGCATCAATTGCTCCATTCATAAATGTTTTTTCCTCTTTTAAAAACTGTCTGAACCCCCACCCCCCATTATTTGAGGTTATTAATGAGCCTCGACCTGCATGTCTCACAGGAAATCAAACAGTGAGTATGAGAGCAGGATGGCCCTGTCGCTTAGAGCTGATTAATCAAGGAACGGGCCGCTGCCATCAATTAACTGCTTGTCTGTCTATTAATTAATTTTGTGTTGGAGCTCAGAAGAAGAGGAAAAGGGCCAGTTTCCAAACCACTGCTGCTTCAGAAGTTTCACTTCTGCTGTCAATAGGGAACTTGAGTGCAACACCGGTGACGCTGTTGGACATCAATGCGGTTAGCTGGAGGTTCGTTATGACGATTCCCAGCAATACGAGCACAATCGATCCTCCGGCACCGTGCTGACTGAGCGCAGGTGCGATCGCTGCGTGTCAGCCTGTTTTTTTTTCTTCTTGCTTTATGTATAAGAATTGACCGTTTTCCCACAAGGTGTGTATGTTCGCGCGTACGTGCTTGTGGGCGGCCCATGTTTCCTCTCTCACAGATTAGATAGAATATGTGATTGTGTTTGCCTTTTCTGTTTTTTTATCTGGTGTGCCAGCATGACCTCTGTTACAAGTGGGTGGCATCAATATTGGAACAAATTTAGACTGAAACAGGTCTGATTCATAATTGGAATTGTTTTGAAATGCAGTTTATTACCATTACCATTACCATATTAGTATTTATCTTCCTACTAGTGTTTTTGAGTTTAAAGTGTATCTTCAGAATCTACAACACCCCAAACAGGCTTGGTTTCAGTGTTTCTTTTGCATGCGTGGCCTGATGCTCGGTGTGCAGAGAGAAGGGTTAGGGTCACTTCCCGGTTGGCACGCGGCGAGGAGCCCTGTCTGCTGATGATGGGCGGGTAGGGGCATGCGGGAAGGCAGTTCATGATGTTCTCTTCTCCTCCTCACATTTACCCCCCCCCCCCCTTCCCACCCACAGTGATTCTCAGCTGTGCTGGTTACTGCAATGAATGGCAACACTATCCACAACGGGACTGCCGTGCCCTCATCTGTAGCCCCCCCACCGCGGGGCTGGCAGGAGTTCTGTGAGCTGCATGCCATCGCCGCTGCCCGGGAACTAGCCAAGCACTACCGGCGTTTTGCCAGTGAGCGCCCGCGCCATGATGTGCCCTCACCCGACAGCTTCTTGAAGCAGTTCAACCATCTGTTCCAGCAGTTCTTCTGCAGCGAGGTGGCTGGTGAGGCCCCTCCCCCGGCCCCTCCCCTGACAGGGTGTCGCCGGGTCACCTCTTTCTCTGGCGCTCTGGACTACCGGGAGGCTGGCCAGCCGGGCTCTCAGGCCCTCATCACGGTGGTGGCCTTCAAAGGGGACCCGTCAACATGTGGCAGTCCGCCGTCAATTCCCTGCGAGCAGGAGCGGCCTCCGCGATGCTCTCCCACAGACACTACCAGCCATGATCGTGGGCGGAGCCAGGAGGAGGCTGGCACCTCTGCTGCCGAACGGTACTCCCCGCAACCTATGCCTCCCCTCCATCCCGGACACAGCGACCCCACACATTTCTCTGTCAGGCAGATCCGTTGTGATGTGTGCCGGCTCTTTAAGAAACAGAGTTCTCGACCGCCCGATGGGGGTGGGGCTCCTGACGAAGGCCTCCCCTCTGCGACCTTAGCCACCCTGGCTCAGAAGTCGCCCCCTGCTGTCAACGTCTTCAATCGTTGGGCTAACAAGCTCCGTGCCAGTCTAAAGCAGCGTTCCAGGCACCGTGGTGTCTGCAAGGAGGGCCAGCTACGGTACCTAGTGGTGGATGACACTATCTCTGACGCTCAGCCGCGGTGGCAGCGCTGCCAGCTGCTGCTCCGTAAGGCGCAGGAAGGCCAGGTCACAGATGGCGGCCAGCTGGAGCTGTATGACCCACCTAAGGTAAGTGAAATCTGCCTGTTGCTTCCAGATGCCGGGTTGGAGCATTGCTGCTCTCCTGGTCAGTCACTGGGTAATTATGGTATTAGACTGCAATCAAGGTTTGCTCCTTTTGTTCTGCTGTTTATCACTCAGAGCCACATGTTTTCCCTACTGGGTGTTTTTTCTCTTTTTTTTTTTTCCCCCCCAAAGGTCTCAGGTTTTGTCATGTCTCCCCTCTCCCAATCTGTAGTAAAAAGCGCACCAATCTTGCCTTTAGAAGGTTGCTCTTGCTTAGTCATCATGTGTCCAGACTAGCGCACATCCATCCATCCATTTTCCAACCTCTTATCCTTGTCAGCCTGGATGCCATCCCACTCCACATGGGGGAAAAAGGCTGGGGTGGGTCCCCTGTCCATCGCAGGGCGCACACGTGTAAAACAGGCAGATTAAAGACCCCTCTAATTGATTAACTTCTACGTGCTTATTAGTGGGCTAGAGGTCTTGGTTGGGATTTGACATGAACATGTCTTTCTGTAGAAGCATTCTGTCCTGTGAAGAGATGTTGCTGTCAGTCTCTCTCTCCCTGGGGGGCTTTGATGGGCATGAATTTTCACAGAGCTCCCTGGGTGTTTCTCAATATGCGTACTTGACCATACTTGTGTTCTTGTGTACCTGTTTTGTCACCTAACATTTCTGAAGACCACTTCCAATACTAAGAACAGTAGTACGGAGGACGGTAAAAATCCCCGGGTGGTTTTCTTGCTCCGCCCCAAACACCAAGGATACATCAATTGTATCCTCGCTAAACAAAATCCCATAATTTATTTCACCCCAAATTCATTCTTGGGAGCCAAGTAAGAAAGACCATAAGTGTGAGAAACATCCACCATCTGCTCCATTGTGTCTGATTCTACAGCATCCCTCTCTTCCTGGAAGCGATAGGAGTCTGAGAGGAGGTGATGGGCCACTGCAAGCTCATCAGATAGTCGTGCTTCACCAGGTCACCACGTGCTCGTGGCCTGCAGATAGTCTCTGTTAGGTGGCAGTGGTGAGTCGGAGCTCCCATCAGCCGCTCACAACGGGGCGCTGACCAGGGGGCTGAGCTTCTCAGAGAGACATTCAAGTTGCCAGAGGAAATGCAGAAATGAAGCTTTATTGCCTTCGACAATATGACCAATCTGCCGAGCAGAGGATTCAAACTTATGACCTTCCGATTGCAGCCCTAACCCACTGAGTCATACACTGCCCCCTGGGGTATGAGTGTGCAGGGGATGGCTGTGCAGTGAGTACTTTCTGTATTGCCCCCCGGAAGGCGTTTTGGGCTT
Organism: Gnathonemus echidnorhynchus; assembly: GCA_026776725.1. NCBI lineage: Eukaryota > Metazoa > Chordata > Actinopteri > Osteoglossiformes > Mormyridae > Gnathonemus > Gnathonemus echidnorhynchus. Next base: position 34,482,787 of record JAODJU010000040.1, read on the forward strand.
CTCCTGAGCGTTTCACCAGGAGCCTGTAAGCGCACTTCCTGCCTTAACTATCTGCATGTTTCTCTGCATGCAGTTTCCCCTTTCTCAGCTTCCCATCCGCACTCTTTTTCCTATTTTCTTTTCTGTGTGTGCATTGAGAAATGTGGACAATGTGTCTCCAGTTACAATGGTGACCTTCACAGAGGAAGCTGCCGGGTAGCTGATAACTCTGAGCATTATGGAAGTTCTGCCTTAACATGGTGTTCCATCCTGATATGGCAGATAATCTCTCAGCAGTTTATCAACATGATCCCGATAAAGCTTGCTTGCTCTCTGTTCTTTTGTTGTACATATAAAGGAGAAAGCATCGTTGTTCTTTAAAGGCAAAATATATCTCCTTCCTATGAATTCTAAATGGAAAAATCCACCTCAGATTCCTTGCTGATAATTGTAGACCATGGGAAGCATGAGAATATTGACATAATGCAGTGTGGCAGCTGAGAGTCCGTATTTGAGCTGCGGAAGATGGCCATCGCAAGTCACTCCAGACAGCTGCGATTTCTTCCAAAACCTGTCTGTCCGCGTAGGTTTTGATGTGACTCAAGTCAGTCTGTTAATTACTTTTTGCTAATATTACAGCAGACCTTGCAGTTACATTTTCGTAACCATTCTTTTGTAGTCTTTTTTTTTTTTTTTTTTTTTTTTTTTTTTTTAAATGGTGAATATTAGATGTGTAAATAGTGTGAAAGGAGGGATTTGCAACTCTGGATTTTTTTTGTTGAGCTACCTTAGTGATTGGCTGGTTTCATTGTGTTTTCGAGGTTGAGCTTCAAGGCTGACTCTGATCTGACAAATATGTGGCCTGGGATAAGAAAAAAAAAGTTTGTCACAAAGTCAGTGGTGCCGCTGTGTTTTGGTAGATGATGATGATGATGATGATGATGATATGGTGGCCTGTAACACACACACGCACACACACACACACACACGTGCACACACTTACACAGACATGCACGTGCTCGCATATGCATTTGTTTTACGGAAACAAGTTTAATATATGATCTGATCTTAACATTCATCACCCAGTATGGGATGGGGAAGGAAGGGTGTCTGCAGAGTTGAAAGCCACAAATAGATGTCAACTCTCAGTGTCAGAAGTAGTGGAAAATATTACGGATTGCGACTGAAAGCATTGCACATTAACAGTTGCCTGGACTTGCGTCTTTGTGCCTTTGCTGTATTGCACTGCGCCCTGCTACAAGCAGCCAGAGGACCTCCAGTGAGAGTGATGACCATGTGAAATGTTGCCTTTTTAAATGGATTTCTCAGTGGTCCCTCTCTGGAAGGCATCGTTCTGCTGACTGCATTTCCTCTGTGCAGCTCTGGTTTGTGTTTGGCTGTACTGCTCTTTCTGCCTTGGTCGTTTTCTGCTTTTCCCCCAGGGTCTATTGGGATGACAAACTTTGGTATAAATTTATTTTAAGTGTCAGCTTGACTCAATCTTTTCAAGTACTTTTAACTATGGAGCAGAGCATGAAGACCTTTCCGGGTAGCCTGTATGGAGCTCTTTATGGAGAAATCAGTAACATTGGTGATGAGACTTAATATCTGCCTCCAGAAAACAGTTGCAGGGCCTTTTGTGTTTATAATACATGCTGTTTTGCCATTCATGCAGTGGTCCTTTTGCAACGTTTGTTCCTGTTCAAAAAACCGGTTCTTCTATTAATTTATCTATGTATTTTAATTTTTTGCACAATTTTTTGTCTATAATTTTACACAATGTGACCTGAGCCAAAACCTTCTGCTGCAGGATGATGATGATTTGCCATTTTGTGGAATCTTGCACTGGACAGTGCTGCTCACACGTGTGAAGCAGGGTTTTTTTTTTTTTTTTCTTCTTAAACGAAGTGCTAACCTCATTCTGGTTTGACACACTAGTGTGGATGGATTTTGATTTAGTTTATTTTATTTAAAAACTACAAATTTCTTGTGGTTTTACTGACACATTATCATATATTGTGCTTCTGACTAAAGGTTTCAGATTTCAATCCCTGAGACTGGCTTTTTGTCATATACAAAAAAGTGAAAATGCACAAACCTGCAACCACAGTGCCGGCATACCTGGCCAAAGAGAGCAATCCGGAAGCCCCGCGGAGGGGGGATGGGTGACCAAATACACAGCTGCCTTGCTGCAGGCGCCAGCACATGGCTGAGTACCTGAGATGCTACCTTACTCTGCAGATTAGCAAAATAAACTCATCTCAGATTTTTCCGCTGATTTTTAGTTTTGCTTCTTTTAGTCAGTGCGTTAAATGAACTGCATGCTGTTACGGTGTATATGAACTGGATAAACTGTGACGCTGAACACAGACATCTGTGGCGTTGTGGTGTGGCTCACCACCTGTAAACAGGATGCAGGCCTGGCATACGGTGCTTCTGTGTGACACGGCTGCCTTGCCGGCCTCCTCGAAGGCCGATCCTCTGCGGACCCCCTGTGGGGACTAAGCCCACCCAGTCCATGCCCCCCTGCAACTGTGTGTGTGTTAATGCAGCAGAAGTCAGTCCAGGTCTGCTGGCTTAGTGGTTATGCTCTTGCATTTGCAGGGTTCAGGGTTGACATTCTACCCCTGCATTGTGTGTGTGTGTGTATGATCCCCCTGTGTTTGCGTGTGGTTCCTCTGATTTGGTAACTTTACATTAATCTTAGTGTGTGATTGAGGGTATGGACTGTACCCCTGCCTCTGGCGCTGTGCTTTGGGGTATAGCCTCCTTATGTAAGATGGATGGAGCTCTGCAGTAGTCTGGCCACTTTATTTACATTTGTTTTAAAAAGTAGCTTGGACCATAAGAATGTGGCACGTTTATGATGATGTTGTTTTTCAAAAGGCGCCCCCCCTCCTTGAAATGTCAAAAGTGGCAGAGGGCAGACAGACATTAGACAGGAAGCCGCCTCCTCTCCCACCGCTGGCCGTGTTGCCTTATGAATGTTCTGCGAAAACCACGTTTGCTTTCAAGAGTGAGAGCTAAAGGTCATGCCGGCTGATATTTCATTGCGTGAAATAGTGGGTTAACTTCCCGCTATATAACCTCAGCATTGTTTATTTCAAAAACCCTTTGAACGTGATGAAAATCGAGTCTGTCAGACTGTAGGCGAAAGCCTGGGGTTTGTTTCATTCACATGTTCAGGCAGCAGAGCAGAGAGAGGCTGTGTGCTGCCTTTCACTGTTGCATTACTCAGCTGCTTTCTGTCCCTTTCTCACACTGTACGCTGCCATGAGTTCAGTCTTCAGATGGAGGCAAATAGAGTTGCTGGTTTTGATGAATGGAAACAGTTGGAACAGCTTGGTTTCCTGCATGTCCAGCATGAAAAAGCCGCGGCTGTAAGGTGGCATACAAACATGGGGTCTTCTGCTGCACAGGTTGGCATCTGTTGCCAGGTGTAACAATCTTCAGCTTTGTGAGAAGGGCTTGTGGCCCTGTCACTGTTAAGTACTCACCTTCTGAGGAATGGCCACTGGAAAGCATGTCAGCAGCTGGCTCACCCAAAGTGACAGATGGCTGTTGATTAATTTGTAATGGGCTTCAGCCTTCATGCATAGAAGTTCTGTACACGGGGCAGCCGCCGGGGCAGTGATAGTGGGGGGAATTTTCGTGGGGGTGCTGGAATGCCACATGGGTGCCCCACTTCTGAAATGGCCTGGGAAGGAACCTTGGGAACCACGGTGGGGGGGTTGGAGAAATTCAGCTGGGTCCTGGCAGCCAGAGAGATCTGCCTCCGGTGCTCTTTTTCCTGCAGATTTTGCCGACTGGTTCCTCTATGAAACGGCAGCAGTTCCATGGCTAAACACTTAGGATAGCTCTCACGTTAAACAGCATTCTTGGCCTTACACTTTGTTGTGTGGAAATGGGAAGCTGCTTTGTTCAGGATTTGATGACTAATTTTTTAGTCTTGCAGTTGGTATATGGGCAGCAAGTTTGTATTGTGCTTTCTCATAGAGTGCTTACTGAAGAATGAGGAGACTAGTTTATTCGGGGGAGGGAATACAATATCTAATCACTTGTTTGCTTTGTTGTGAAGGAGAATCTTTAAAAGCAAAGGAAATGTGTAACATGGTTTGAGGTTATATTAAATCATGCTTTTTTTTTAATTAAAAAAAAGATTAAAGTGGGAAACAGACTTTTTGCCCATCACATATTATATAATAAAGCAGAATGTAGGAATATCAGCAGTAGCTAATAAGCTTTGCTTAGGCAGATAAATTTGTGTCATCAAATGTAACTTGACTGACTTGGATTTTTATTGTGTTGCTTTACTATAGTTGTATTTCCTTCTAGCTGTCTGTATATTATTCTTCAAGGTGGAGCTTTCAGTAATTATTCCATAAGTGGGTCAGTCAATTATGGAAAATACTTTTCAGTTCTTCATTTTCTGAGTAAAATACGATGTGCAATATTAATATTGACATTGCATGTTATGCACGTGCAATTGTTACATCACAAGGACCATGATAGTCACCTGGGTTGAGATTCGACTCGGGTGGTACCTAAATTTTCATACCATCATGCTTTCCAGACATTATAGCACTGTATACAGTGTTTTGATGGTATTTTCAAAATCATCTCTAATCTACTCTTTTGAAATCTTGCCAAAAATAAGATTTACCAAACAGAGAAAAAAAATATCCGAAAATGGAAAATATATTTTCATTCAGTGAATTTTAGTGTGGGGGGACCCCCCTGCAAAGATACTGGAATAATTTACACTGGATTATGCATGAACTGTGTTTTTAGTGATGTGTTCAGGCTCCATTCACCCAGACAGCATCTTTCTTTTGCAGCATTTTTTTTGTTTTTTTTGCAGAGAGAGGGTGTCTAGATACAGCTACAAAAATAGGGGGGGCTGAGGGTCAGCCACACCAGATTGATTGCTACAAAAATTTGTGGGTAAAAGTTAAAATGAACTTGGAGCAAAAATCCCCTGTGAAATCACTTTAATACCAGAAGCAAAATTTCTTGTGGAATTGAGCAGTTTGAATGGAACCGAATGACAAACATTTTTTTCGTGTTGGTGTTTGCTTTACTCTGTCACAGGAAACAAAACTTGGCAGGTTTTGCAATTTTAATGATTGTTCCTTTTCAAGATAATCTAACATATGTTAAAAAAAAACTAAAGGATTATTATTGCTGCTTTTGCACAAGTTATGCACGTGCTCTCTTCGAGACAAACATTTGCTGCCGGACTCACAGTGTGGTGTGTTTGAGAAATTAAAAAAAAGAATGAGGGGAAATATGAACAAGAACAGGTCATGAAAAGACATTTGCCTTCCACTGTATGGAAATATTTTGGATTCCATAGAGATGATACTGGGCAAAAGCAGCACCCCCAACTTATTTGACGGGCACTATTGATATTTATTACACGGCTCTCTGGAATGCTTGATTCTGATTGGTCAGTTGAGACATTTGCAGGTTCGTTCTTTTCAAA
>JAODJU010000040.1:34491155-34503801 GCA_026776725.1 Gnathonemus echidnorhynchus
GTGGGCCAAACCACTGTGAGGAACGGGAAAGGGAACTCAACTGTTTCTAAATGCATTTTTTGCGTTTGTTTTTTTTTTCTACTTACACAATTATTTTAGGTATACATACATATATTTTTCACAATAGAGAGTGCGATTTTTTTTTTTTTATATTTTTTTTTAATATTTTTTTTGGGGGGGGGGGGACAACCCTCGGATGGGGGGGACATGTCCCCCCCGGGATTTACGCCCATGCTCTGCAGTATGACTCTGGTATGAGTCGGTTCCTGTAGACCAGTGGAAAAGCACCATTAGTGATAGAGAACACTTGATCTTTTCACTGTGAATACTCAAACTCATGTTATGATACCTGGCAGAGGCCAATTTTATTTTTTAATGAAGGCATTTATCCAAAAATAAACTGATCTCTGCTATGGGGCATGGCTACGGATCGTGTGCTTACTCATGGCATCGCTACCCACCCATCAATAAGTTTTGCAATTGCCTAGGGCTGGGCAGTATATTGAATTTCCACGGTATGTATTTTGAAAACGAGATTTAGGATGACACAATACCTTTTACATATTGATATACCTTTTATTGTGTATTTTAAAATTAGGGTTAAAAGATTTTTTTAAGAGTCCTTATAGTATTCCTTTATGGTTATAAACATTGCAATAGAATTCTCATCTGAAATCAAACCATTCAGTTAGCATTTCATGGGGCAGTTGATAGTGGCGAAGAATTATTGGTGGTTGTTTCATTTCATCTTGAAACATTGCCAACTGCTCACGAGTTAAAAATCTTTATTTGCAGTATTTTTGCTGTTGAAGGGACTGGTTTGCATTTACTGTTGTAAAACACTGCCTTTTATTTTCCCAAGCATTTTTAGTAGACCTTCAACAGTTTCTGAAGATGTTTAAAGAAAGGCCATAAACCATTTCATTTGAAAGACTGATGAAATTTTCACTATCTATAAACTAATGCATTATACATATATACAAAGGCTATTAAGAGCAAAATCAGAGTTTCCACTGGTCATTAGAAAAGCATTAAATGGATTTTGTGAAAATTAAGGCCTTAAACAGCAGTAAAATCATTAAATTTGATTCCCATACACACAAAAAAATTGAGTTTAGAAGAAAAAAATTGTAAAGTTTATTTTGGAGCAGTTTTAATTTTGTTGACAAATTTTTCGTCAGTTATAATCAACGACCTTTATATTCAGACTAAAACATGATTTTGCGAGGCCTAAGACTATGACGAAGTGTATTGACACTTTCGTCAACTAATAAAAATGAGACGAAAATGTTTGACAGACGAGATCCAATCAGAACTAATGTAGTTCGCATAACTCAGGGGTTTTCAACTGAAATTTAAATAGGTCTAGTTAGAAAGAATTTCTTGAAGCAAAAGTCCAGAAGATCATAATGTTTAACTATTTAAGGTGATATATATTTAAGTAGCATATTAGTTGCATCAACATTGCATGTAATCAATACATGACTGTCAAATCAAATTAATTCAGTGCTATTAAAATACTTTTTGACAATATTTGTCACGTATCATAGAACTGAACATATATGTATGACTGCTGATGTGTATAATGTTTTCTCATTTGCTAAGTAAAAGTAGGGCTGCATTTCAAAATAAGAGAAAATGAATAAAATATGAGAACTGTGCAAGTTTTTAAAGTGCTTAACTTAAGACATAAAACCCTAATACAGTGGTGTTTGTCATATATTTTAGTGTTCATGGACTTAAATATTGGTTTCGATAATCCCACACCGGTAATAAAATTATTCTTGTTTTAATATAAATACATATGAACTTATCACTTTAATCGCTATTAGAGTAGGATATGGGCAGTCTTATTTCGAAAAGATATAAAACGTGACATTGTATTTTTCTCATTTGTTTTATATTTGTCTCAGTAACAACGCAAACGGAATGACAAGCCATTTCAGGCAAAAACAGTGCATTTTACTTGTCATTTCAAATAAAACGCGGGGTTGCCAACTTCGGCCAGCTGGCTGGAGTGAGATTTTCAATTCAAGATGCCTGCACACATATGTAACAGTTCTTACCTTGTAAATAGTCTGGTATAATATAGATTTGCCGTAAGATTTCCTGCGTGAGTCAAAGTGTGAGTGTCATGCCAGATTCTTGAGATTTGGCAACCCTGAAAACGTACATTTTTTGTTTCACCTGAGTTGATTTATATAACAAATTACATTACTTTATACAGTTGTTAAAAAGCGGGGAAAAAAGGCGGAAACTTCAACGAACATGAAATCACCAATAAACTATGTCTACAAATATTTATTTTAATACTTAAAATTGAAGGGAAACATTACACTTTGCATTTTTAATTTTAGTCGACTAAATCAACTGTAGTTTTAGTTGACTAATCTTATATTTAGTCAACTAAAACTAAAATAATTTAGATGACTAAATTATGACAAATTTTAGTCAAGACTAAAACTAAATATAAAATTGTCAAAATTTACACTTTTTGTGTGTGTATATATATATATATATATGTGTGTGTGTGTGTGTGTGTGTGTGTGTATATATATATACACACATATACACACACACCACATGCTACTGTTTTAGTAAATTACGGAATCAGTTTGGTTATATATATGGGCTGTCAATAGATTAAAATATTTAATTGTGATTAATCGCACAACTGTCCATAGTTAATCACAAATTAATCGCAAATTAAATCATGAATTTATTCCACATTTACCATTAAGGGATTTTTTTCAGGTGTTAATATTCTGATCAATATTAGAGTTGGTAAGGCGTGATTGCGTTTTGCAAATGTATGCATTTATTATTGGAAATCAATTACGAACAATAAACAACAAAGATTGTATGCATTTAACACAAAAACAAAAGTACTTACAAAAAATAAAGAAATACAATTTATAAAATAGTCTTCACCCTCACCCAAGTTCGTTTGGCTCTCCTCATAAGACATAAGGTCAGCTTGGCTCTCCTCATAAGGTCAGTTGTCTGCCCTTCACTCTCCACTTCGTTACTTGTAACTGTGCTGAGCAAGCAGTGCAAAATGTTCTCACCGCTCCGAACTCAGCTGGCTGTAATATGTAAATCGGAGAAAATATAATAATTTTACGAATATCTGGGAAGGCATGGTGATGATTTACTATGAAAAATATATGAAAGAATTGCGAATCCCAATAAACTTAATAAGCCTACATCCAAGTGAAAACATACCATTTTGTTTTGCTGTGCATTGTGTGATTGCATTTGTGCATTCCTCCCACCTTAAACTCTCATGTTTGCATTTTGTTTTTTGTAAACAGTCAGTGGTGTGAGGTTATTCAATCTGACTCGTCGACTGCCCACTTGAAACATGGTGCTAAAACTGACAGTGAAGTAGTCTTACTTATCTTTGTAAATTCAGTGGGATGATGAACTCTGAGGTGAAATTAAGGATTTGTGGTATTGCAATCTTTCTTTCGATCTTTTTGGCACATACAGAAAGTCACATCATTTAAAGTTGCTGGCTCCTTATCTCGCTTGGCTTGACACTAGAAAACTACCAAGTAACCAAGTGGAGGCAGTCAAGTTTGCCATTGAAAGTTAGTGTGGCTCATACACTAATTAGTGCAATCTTATAGGCCTGAATTCTCAAGTGCAGTTTTTTGTCAAAAGTCTTTTTTTATTGTATTTTCACATAAACAAACACAACAACCCACATCCCACCTAACCCCTCAAGTGTAGGTTTTGTGTTGTCACCAATTTATTGTAATGTCATAATGGTATTCAGACAGGCAGATCAAACAGGATTCCCTTAGATTGTGAATTTTGAGCAGTGTTTGCACCCAGGTATGAAGAAGGCTGTTATAATTGTCTATGAGATGCAGTGTTTGGGTTATTTTTTTTCCTTCGCAATTTGCTTGGTTAAAACCTATTAAGGCTGGTAGGTTGAGCTTCGTTATTAGATGATGTTCAAATATTTGCATATTCAATGGCAGAAATCCACATCTGAATTTTGAAGAATTTGTGTTAGGCAACCATTAATTCATCTAACATGCATTTCCTCATTTTTGTTTTGCCCAATCGCCCAAGTGACTTAACGTAGGATACAGGATCTGACACTAATGACAGATTGCCATGAATTAACTGAGCTAAACAAAATGTCTGAAACTAGCTGGCAAGGAAACTAATGAAATAATGTGTAAATCAGAACTCCCAAAAACCTGAACAGCGCAATCTGGAAATTGTTTTCGGTTTTGCTGGCAGTTTGTATTGTGGATACCCCTCCTGCTAGCGGAATAAATACTGATGCTTTGGAAAATACCATATACCACTGCATAATGTGTGAACCATACGACGGTATGAAAAATGACTGCCCAAGCATAGTTAGATGTAGCCTAAACCAAAGGCAGCATTAAATGGCATGATGTTTAAGTTTTAAGCTATTTTATTGTCTGTGTCAGCCATCTGTCAAACATTTGACATTTATTTCATGCCACAATTTTGATTACTTTTTTCTTTTGCTACTGGTATTTCTGTCCTGTGCGCAGCTAAATAAATAGTGTTTTATATTTTGTTGTCTCGTCATTTTCCTAGGCTAGCATTGCAGGTTTCACCATCATGGTCAGTAGCACACAGCTGACTTAGGCTACTGTGTGATGATGGGCTGGGCCTGTAGTGTAAATCTGTAATGTTATGAACATTCAGATGCCTTAAAAGGAGTTTCACAGCCAACAGATCCAAGTGATCTTTCTTTCAGCACTGCTCATCTCTCCATCTCTGAGTTCTCACTCACTCACATACTGCTGGTGCCTTTGTGCTCTGTACCCTTCAGAAGGATGCAGTAAAGTTGGGTTGGGGTGACTTTGCACACAAGCATGGCTGCTGTGACTGATAACATGCTCCTCCCTGCCATGCCTTTATTTCCACGGACCTTCTGTTGTGTTGTATTTCATTGCTTCTCCTCTGTAATAATGCAGAGAGGAATCCAGCAAGAATGTCAGCCAAGCCTCTGGGCTGCCTGAAGTTCTTAATTTTGGTCTGTCTTAGTTTCCTTATTCTGTATTACTGTCGTTCTGTGTTACTGTTTTCTATTTGGTTACAATTCTAAATTATTTAAAAATGAAACACAAGATGTTAGCTTCTAGTTTCAGTTTCAGCACATATTTGGACACCTCTTCCCAACACAGGCCCTTGGGACCACAATCTTTTAATGTTTTTCACTAATTATAGGGCTACAGCTATAATGTGGTACTTTATTCTTTTATGATTCTGTAATACATTGACTAGGTGAGTAGCGCTGTTGCCTCGCACCTCCAGATATGGGTGTTTGAATCCTGGCTTTGCTCTGTGCGAAGAGTTTGCGTGTTCTGCATGTCTCAAGGTTAGGGCTCGTGCGATCATGTCACAATGTAATCACCATTATATGGCACATGTGCAACAATCACAGGGGCTTTAGATGACTGGGGATACATTTGTCCAGACACCGGCTTTTCTGCACTTTACGGACATTTAGTTTGGTAAGCAGATCAGTAGTGTGCCTAAGATATTAATGAGATGCGTATCGTGACGCTCAGAAGTCAGTAGTCTGTATAAATTCAGCGTATCCATGTATGTTTATTCATTTATTCATTCAGTTAGCGGATCACACCACATGCTACTGTTTTAGTAAATTACGGAATCGATAAGTACTGAAGTGGTGGTGAAGAAAGGAACAGCTCAACAGCCACAACATGTTTTGAAGGAGGAGATATTGTGAATTAACAAGGTGGTGTGGTGGCACCTTTTGCAATTTGAAGTCCAACACATTTATTAGCCATAAGGGTATGCCAGATTTATAGTGATTACCAACTTTTGGGCATCACAATACAAATCTCAGTAATAAACTGCTTACCAAGCTGTTGTAGTATAGTACTGAAAACCAACTTCCCATCATCTAAATCCCTACTGATGATTTTGCATGTGCCATATAATCATGATTACATCGTGGTTTGATCACGACAGCCCTACGCAAGGTGTTTTCTCATGCAAAGAACTGCAGTTACACTAATTGGGGTTCCTTTGTTTGGTTACTTTGGATAAGTACTTTTTACCAATTTTTTTTGCTGTAGTCTCTGTCATTTCTTACAAGCTCTGCACAGGCAGAATGCATCCTGGTTATAGTAAAATAGACCATTAAAAACACCTTTTGTGAAAGCATTTGTCATGTATGTGCTGTAGGTTTTATGGGTTATTTGGTAAAACAAGCTCTCATACTGGGCTTGCACAATCTTTAGACATGCAAAGCCTGGCTGGGTTTAGTGAGGAAGTTCCTGCAACCCGCAGTGTGTCAATTTGGCCCATTGTCAGTCCAGTCAGCAGGCAGGAATCTGAATCTTTCTTAGCCCTGAGAGAGGGAGAGCGGCTTGGGGAGATCATCTGTAGGACTCTGTGCTGCTTTTCGGGGCAGTTCAGTCTTCAGGCCTGTGGTGGTGCTGTACCTTGGCCTGTACTTTGGGAGCCCTTTATGTGCTGTGGGGTGGAGACCCAGGGTTACCAATTGTGTAACCTTGTTATTCATGGCTTGATAAAACTGGTACCTGGAGTGATAAGCATGTGGTTGCCTTCCACTCCACCCACCTTTCTGAGGAATTAGCCTGTATCTGGGAATTAAGAGTGGAGTCCTCTCTGGCTGGCCATAGCGTGGATTACAGAGTGCAGAGTACTCTATGAATCAGAAGAAAAACAGCAAGTATTGAGTAGGTCACTGTTAAGGCTAAAAATAAAGCTGACAAAAGCTGACTTTTCGAAATAAAGAGATTGAGGATCGTGCAATTGCTTGCGCTGCATATCAGGCTCAGGTGAGCTGCAACACTGTTTGATGAAGCTTTAACTTGATGTCACACCTCTTGAATACACAGGTGTCAGGTTGCCCTGACAAGCCGGTTTACCACTGGAGCCGAATGTCAGCTGTAAACTATTTTGTGTGAAATAAATCTTAGTTTCATAATGAGGAGAATAGGTAGCATAAGGAATGTGACACATTAACCAGATGACTTTATGTCGGCATTTTATCAAATATTTACATCACTGCTTGCAAGATGAAAGCTTCAACTTGCTGATGTTAGTCATTTATTAGTCATGCAGTCATTTCAAGAAGCAGTAATGAAAGTGAATCGATGCTCATTCATTGAACAATGAGGCCAATATTGTTTATATCACTCCTTTGTATTTATTCCTAAAACTACGATGTCGGTCTCTTAAGGTTTGTGTTACATGTCATTTGAAAGCATGTATGCCTTCTATGTTAGTCAAAGTCCAGTGATAGTCTTTCAAACAACTTTCATAGGAACTGAAAAGGGAGACAGGCCAGTATTAACCAATTAATTAGCATCGTAGTGTTTCCCTTCCCTGTTTTTTTTTTTTTTTTTAAGATGGAAATGAAATGGATATTTAAGAGTTTAAGTTTTAACCTTCTTTATTTGTTGTTTCCTGAGTGTGGCTCTTCACGCCCCTGTTCTGGCGAGGGTTCTGCTTAGTGGTTATGTTCACTGCTTGCTTGATGTCACTCACTGGGACAGGCCACCCACGGTCACTGCTGTATTCTCACTGAGACGGCAGGAATAGGAGCCCCCTCACCTCCTGAATATAGGGTTTGGTGTGAATTCACTTTGAGTGGTGTGAGAATTAGCCTTTCATGGGGAGTGATCGTATAGAGGGACCCTGCAAGCAGGCTCGTCAGTCAGCTGTGGCCAAACTCTCTCACTCTGCTGCCTTTCTTGTGTGCCCCCCAAATGCAGTGCAATGGCTTTGTTAGAATATCTTACCTTATTTTTTAACAGCTGTTTTATTAAAAGGCATTAAGGTGCTGAGGGTTTACAGATTCTTTTTTTCCCCCATAAATGACTCTGTGTTGGTTAGTTAGGTTGTGCCATTTGTTTGATTATCCTGGGAAAATTCCCCAAGCACTGTCCTTTTTGAGGAAGGGGAGGGAAAGGTGATACGAGGAGGGCTGAGTGCCAGTGGCTTTCTCCAAGCCCAAACTTCCTGCTGCACAGATGTTCGGAGCAGCCCCCAAAATGTCAGCTCCCAGACTTGTCATTGGTTGTCTGGAAAGCTGCCTGCTCATAAATGCACAAACTCTGCTGTAGATCATTAAGCTCTATGTGTGTGTGTGTGTGTTAATGTTCCTTCCAAGATATAGAATTAAGGTTCCTGGTGCCAGGAGGAGTGCCACGGAAGATGTCTGACAGGAAGCATGAGTCTGTGTTGGTTGGAACAGCACTCAGAGCAGGACAGGAAGTGAGGCTGACATTTGAATGATGCTGAAGCCACATTGGGTGGAGAACTGACTGTCTCTCCATCTGCTTTTCTCTGCCTCTCTCCCAACCTCACTGCCTCTGCAGGCCTCCAGCCCAAAGCTGACTGCGCGCTTCTCAGACATCTGTGAGGTCCGCCGCTGCAAACCGCTAGAGATGCCGGACAATATCAACACATTTGTTTTAAAGGTGAAGTCCGCCTCCACCTTTAGTTTGTTTTAAAGGTGAAGTCCGCCTTCACCTTTAGTTTGTTTTAAAGGTGAAGTCCGCCTCCACCTTTTGTTTTCTTGCATGTGCTGCTTAGGGTTTCCACTGTTCATGGCCCAAACATACCTGCTAGTGGACTTGGGGGAGGAAATGCTTCCAATTATTCTGATGCCTTTTTCCATTGTGACAGAAAACTGAGACAAAGTGAGAGGAGATATCGCTTTGCAGAGCTTTCTTTCCCGCTGACAATGTCCTCCCCGCTCTCTGCAGCTTAATCACTCTCCAGGAAGCATCATTTTTGAGACGGACAGTGACCAGCAGGTCAGCTCCTGGACGACGGAGATCAAGGAGTATCTGAGCAGCAGGTGAGGATGCGGTCTGTGCTTGTGGCTTTGTGCTCATTAGCTAACAGACACAGCTGGGTCCCTGGGAGGCAGCCCACAGGCATCAGTGCATGTGCCAGTCGGCACCCCCTACTGAAAGTGTGGGAAGCCTGAGGCTCTTGATCTTGTAGGGAAGGGGGTCAGCCATTCAGTTACCACGGCCATTATCATCCACAGCAGCTGGCTTAGCCGTAGGGTTACTCATCCCATATACACACATCTATTTATTTTACATGCATGGAAAATAAAATGGTTAACAGCCTTTTTCTTACTGTTGACAAAGCTATCTGCCAGTGAAAAAAACCCTTCAGGTAGAATGCGCCTCTTTTTGATTAGCTGTTGCTTTTGCCCATCGCTTGATTTAAAGCCGCCATCGTCACTTTCAGCGCATTATAGTTCTTAGGAAGCTGTGCTAATATTCAAAATCAGATGATCTTCATTTCCCCTGTAGTCTTTTGCAAGCCACAATTGCAGAGTAGCAGAGAATGGTGATAGTGGTTCTCGGAAACAACTATATATATTAAAAAAAAAAAAAAACCTACCGCTAGTCACTTTTATCTAGCATTTATATATGTATACTTAAAAAAACCCACCAGATGTAGTCATTTCCAGCTGTTCTCCTGAGCTGGGTTGTATACAGAGGCCTTGAAATTGGCCCGGTTAAGAGGGCAGCTGACCTGGTCCATGCCTGCCCATCTCTAACATGGCAGATTGGCTTGTTCTAGCTTGATGGGGGGTGTACCTCTGCAATGCTGAGCTGGGTGCATTGCCCAGGTTAAACCAGTAGGTGGAGGCAGAGCACCACATGTTCCAGACTTTTGTTCTATTTCTGGTTTCCTGTTGGCCGCAAGAAAGAGTTGGGGGGCCTTTTGTGCTCTGGAGATGGTCCAGTGTTTGTGTGACTATAAAGTCAGCATGGAGGTCTGGTGTGTGTGTGTGTGTGTGTGTGTGTGTGTGTGTGTGTGTGTGTGTGTGTGTGTGTGTGTGTGTGTGTGCACGCACGTACGTGTGTGCTCTTGTCAGGAGATCACCTCAAGAAACTCATGCATTTATATAAAAGTCTCTCTTTTTAAAAAAGGAAAAAAAATTCTTCCTGTTATTGAGCGCTGAGAACACCAGTCAGCACTTATGCTGAGAATCTGATCTGGCCTTGTTTTGTCAGCTCGTGCTCGCTCGCTCGCTCGCAGCACTGCTCTGGGGTAACAATAGCACTTCATATTTCCAAGAATTATGAGACGTGCTTCCTGACCAGCACCCCCCCAGCCCCAGAGGCCCTGCGGCTCTGCGCAACTCAGAGCTTCCTCCCGTCCCCCCCGCCTTCCAGCCCCGCCCTTTCTCACTTCCACCCTGGGCTTGACCACCATGTTGCACTGGAGTCCCTGTGAGCAGATTCTCGTATGCCTGTGTGATGCCAGTAGCTGAGCTTGTTCTTTGTTTGGGGTCATGCCTCCCGTCTGGCTCACCGGGCAGACAGTAGGGGTGTGAGGGTTAGAGCTGCCGTTCCTGCCACACTGCATTAAAAGGAGCTGCATTTGAAGCCCCAGCTCAGCACAGGTCTTTCCAATACAGTGTCTGATTCTGAAGGCTTTCTGTGTGTGTGCATCCACAGGTCTGACGGCACGGACGTGCAGCTGACAAGCCCCACACCTGGGGACCTCCCTGCTGGAGCCAGGAGGGGAAGCTCGGAGTCCACCAGCCTAGGTGGGTGCCACTGCTTGGAAGGTGCATTAGCTTGAGCTCCGTATTAAGAGTGCTCCATGCAACATGCTGTACCATCACCCAGTTTGCAACTGCTAATTGCTAGAGGTCTAAGTGGCTACAGCCACTTGCCAGTTAGCAGATAATAGCAGGGTGACCTTTATGTATGCAATGACTTACCGCCACGCGCTAATCAAAGCAATGCTGGCAGTGAGCAGCGCTCTCGTAGTGGTGGGTGGTGTCTGTGTGTTTTACCACAGAAATGCAAAGTTTATTCATGCTATAATTTAGTGGACAGATCAGGCTTCTTTTCTGTTTTGCTTTGTTTGTTTTCCCTGCATATGTGTATCAATGGGTGTTTAAGCAGCTCTGTTCCGCAGTCGTTTTCAAAGGCCTCGGTTTGAATCATTTGTATGATTCCCTGAGACACGCTTCTGTTCCAGACTGAGCTTCTGCATTCCTGTCCTCAGGGTCAGCGCACTTTGCCCCATCGGAACAGACGTACCAGAAGATGGATCACTTCCTGTCTTCATACCCCTGGTTTCATGGACCGATTTCCCGGGTGAAAGCTGCTCACCTGGTGCAGACGTCCGGCCTGCAGGGACACGGTGTCTTCCTGGTGCGTCAGAGTGAGACCCGGCGAGGAGACTACGTCCTCACGTTCAACTTCCAGGGCAAAGCCAAGGTGAGCACCAGGGTTTGACCCTGTGACGGATCCGTAACACTCATTTATATGTCATTGAAGTCCATGAATCGGCATCATGTTACTGATGTCCTGCAGTTTAATGACTTTAATTAGATGAAAGTTTTAGCCGCCCTCTCTCCTGCTGCACCTTGTGACACCCACCCCCCTCCTTTCTGCAGCACCTGCGCCTCTCCCTGACAGAATACGGGCAGTGCCGCGTGCAGCACCTGCACTTCTCCTCCGTCACGGAGATGCTCAGCCACTTCTGCCTGTACCCCATCCCGCTGGAATGTGGCTCAGCCTGCAACGTCAAGCTGTCCAGCTTTGTGGTGGCCAGCCCTGCCTTACCAGGTAAGACGGGAACCCGTCCCAGTGGCAGCAGCGGGGGGCCGGCGTACGGCTTGGCTGTCGGACTCAGGGGCAAGGGAATGGCTTGCGGTGAATGGATGTCCCCATCACCTGACTACACCCCCGCGCCCCCCCTAGCAAAGAGGAAGCGGCCTCGGCCAGTTCCTTATGCATTGTTGACGGAAGTGCTTTTTGAGGAAACGAAAAGATAATCATGAATACCTTAGGAGCTCTGAGTGCCAGGAATTTGGTTCTGCCACAGCGATACTGAAACTCGAATGCCTACTGGCAACTGAGGTTGGCAATTAGGGCTCGTCCAGAGGGCAGGCAGCACTGAGGGCGCCATCTCTTGCTCTCACTGGCAGGGTGGCAGGCTCATGCCTAAACACCCCCAACCCTGACACTGACCCAGATGTTCTGTATTGTTTGGGAAGGCGAATCTGCATTATGCGCACATCACTTCCGGCATGTCAGATAGCATCCAGCCGTGGCTGTAATAAACCCCTCCCCCTCTCCCCACAGGTCAGAGCTCCTCCTCCCCTGCTGGCATGCTGGTGCCCTTCTCATTGCACCGCTGGAGCTCGGAGCCCAGCCTGGTCCGCTGCAACCCTGCAGGCTGCCCGCGGGCCACCCCTGCCCCCGGCCCCACCCCCTCTGGCTCTGGTGCCCAGCCCCAGCTTTTGACCGCCATAGGGCCGCCCTTCCTGCCTGGCCCCTCGCACCAGGAGCAGCCTGCTGCTGAGGGTCTGCGCCGCAGCGATTCGGTGGGTCGCCGCCCCCTGCAGTGGCACCCCAACCCACGGCCGGCCCCATCCCCGCAGCGGGACTCTGACTACGAGCTGGAGCTGCTTGACAGGGGGCGCAAGAGAGCCATCGACAACCAGTACATGTTCCTATGATAGTGGCTGTCAGGTGGGGGCGAGGTGCTGCCTGCCACTGACATACCTATGAAACATCTTATATGAATGTATTTTGAACTTTTTAAATTAATTGTGAATAGCAT
Source organism: Gnathonemus echidnorhynchus (assembly GCA_026776725.1). NCBI lineage: Eukaryota > Metazoa > Chordata > Actinopteri > Osteoglossiformes > Mormyridae > Gnathonemus > Gnathonemus echidnorhynchus. The sequence goes on from JAODJU010000040.1 coordinate 34,503,768, forward strand.
ATGCATATTCAAATACACACACACAAACTATATA
>JAODJU010000040.1:34503860-34517749 GCA_026776725.1 Gnathonemus echidnorhynchus
GAGGTCTTCGGTGTGAGGGTCTTCCTCAGGTCACAGGGAGTCTTCCTTTTTGCGCTGGGATCAGCCCTCGCTCTAGCAATCATGCACTTGCTGCACAAGTCAGTTTCCTCCCAGATCAAGCTGAAAGTGACTTGGAATTTTTCACTGCATTAAACACAATATGTGCTTTTACTGCTTCTCCCAATTGCCTGTCTTAGATACCCTACTGCAGGGACAAATGAGAGGCTAGGAGCTGCCAGAATAATCCTTATTGACAAACTATAAATGAATATGATGATGTCCCATGTGATACTTTATTAAATGTATGATCACTAAACTCACATTCCCCCTTTTACGAGCATGGAAAACTGATGCCATTATTACAAGTATGAATAGCCCTGTATAGAACGTGAATTGAATTAAGCTACTGTTTGACGGCTCTAGTTTAATTCCTGCTTAAGAGGCTCTGTCATCTTCTTTCTTAGTAATAGAGCACTTACACACTATTTCCGTAACACTAACATTTCTGTCAAATTTCAAAGCATTCATTATACTAATGCATGCAACATGTTTTTTTTTTCTTATCGTAGTAGTAGGGTTTCCTGTTTTTAAGAAATGCACGAAGGCATGTTGACTTCCTTTGACAAGGAAATCCACCTGCTGCATAGTGATAATTTTTCCAAGTTGTTTGTACCACAACATCAAAACATTCCAATTAAAGGATAATGGTTTTTAGAAATTAGCGCCATATTGTGTATTTTTTAAAAACATTTATTGGGTTTAGAAGAACCTAATGCAGAGGATGAATGGATTACATGCACCTATAAAATTTGTTGAATATTAAATGCTACAGATAAAATTGCAGCACATTGCACCTGACTTCCAAACGGTATTGATTGCTGCTGTTTCTGCTTCTGCTTGCTGAATGTCTGTCTTTCTTTTTGCTTACCCTCAGACCTCAGGGCTGATTTTTGTGGAACTTTGTGCAATATCTGCATTATTCCTGAAATGGGAAGGCTGAAGACCAAAGAGTTTTCAGCACACGTTTGACAGCTTTTTATATGTATATTTTTTTAAGTATTCCTTTCCCAATCTTTTACAAAAATAAATTAGAACATTTCTAACATATTGCAAACTGTATTTGTGTGTTACTACCTCATTTACAGTATTCTACCAAGTTTGTTTTAGTAATGAATGTCTTTGCCATACTGTCAACTGTATTTTACTCATGTATGAACAGCACTGTAACTCCTCCCCTTGCAAATCCACCCACACTTAATCCCCAGCTTGTCCTCTTTGTAAAGAAACCCTACTACCCCATTAGTCTAAATGTAATTAAAAATTATATTCTATTTAAAATCTGTTAAGCTAACAATAAATGTTACAATAATATGGAAGGCATTTACTGTTGTGTATACATGATTTTGGAACTGCACATAAAGCAGAATACTGCCCCCTTGTGGTCATTTCCATAAATTTTTGGCTATTCACGTTGGCAACATTTAGCCAAAGCTTTTGTCCAAAGTAATGTACAGCAGTTGTGCTAAAAGCCTTACTAAAGGGTCCAGCGGAAAATTCCTTCACTTGCCACAGGTTTTGAACCTGCAGCTTTCTGGTGCAGAGCTACCCACTGCCACACTTCACAGTCTTGCTGAGGAACTGAGTTTCACAAATTTTCAGAATGTTGAAAAAGATTTAGAAACCATTCAGGCAATTAGTTTTTAATTAATAGAGGTCATATGATCATGGGGGGCATTGCCCTATACAAAAATCAGCAACCTCTGTAGAATAGCTTGGGTGATCCATTCCTGCTGCCACTCTCAGGCAAGGTGTGTCAGTCATGGAAGTTGGATGACATCACAAACTGACAGATTCCCACTATGAAATATCCTTGCTGTTTTTTGTTGCATCTGTCAAATTTTCCATTGTTAGTGATCACACCACCTACTGTGGCTAAACAGAAAGATGGAGGTGGCTAGGACACTTTCTCAGGCTCTAACAAGGAATGTCACTAGACTGAACATGTCAGGCTAAAGGTGAGAGTTTGAGAGTACAGAGTGCTGGGTGAGTTTCCCCAAGTGACCATGTCTCCAGGCCCAGTACACAAGCTTAAAACTCTATACTAACCTGGTTTAGAGCAAGGAAGGACAAAAATGGCAGGAGTCGCTAATACAGTTTTTAAAACTTTTTTTAATGTTTTTAATTTTTTTTCTTATTTTTTAAATTATTTATATTATCTACAAAGTAAAAGTTATTTAACTTAAAGTTACATAACTGTCTGGTCAGAGGGTCACCTCAGCAATCACGAGTCATAAATAATCCACTTTTCGCCAAAACGGGTTAATTTTACAGACATTTTGTTTAGTTTCAAGTCTGGTGACGAGTTTTTATCCATGTTGAATGCAGCAGTAGCAGCAGCGATTAACATTAATGTTAATACTTTCTTTAGGTTGGAAGATTTTTATTAGCTTACAAAGTGCAGAGGAGAAGTTCCAGTTATCAGCCAGCTGAACTGAGTTGGGCTGGGGGTCTTCAGCAGGCGTGATACCATTCCGCTTAGAGGGCGTCCTTGTGGTGTTACATCTCTAAGTCAAATATCCGTCCACTGCAAGTCGGCCTGTTAGCATTCCTAATTACTTGTACATGAAAGCAAACGTGTAGCATTATGAGAGAACATAGCCATCTCATTGCAGGGATCTGCAAAGCAGGCTGGAAGAGGAGGAGGAGCATCTGGTCTTCAGTGGTCCCTACAACTGCTGTTGATGGTGGGGTTGCACTGGAGACAGATGGAGGGGGGGAAGATCACATGGAATGAACAAAGCTCAGCACCTCAAAGTTAGCTGTCTACTACCTGCAATAATTTAAGCTAAGCTAGATGCAAGTATTCTGTACAATTTACTGGCTGATCTACACAGATTAACCGCTGAGCAGCAAACTCATTATCCCTACCAAGTACAAATGAAACATGGTGAGAGGGAACAGTATTGATTTACTGCAGTTTCAACCCCGTGTGCGTCCAAATCATTAGCTGCCAGTCTGCAAGCTGCAGGCAATCAGCTACTCAAGTTTTTTCATCACTATAGGATCTCGCTCACCGTTCAGAGGGCTAAACTGCGCTGCAATCACCACCAAACTGCACTTTACACCAGCAGTTACTGCTGTCGCTCCACATGCTGGGGTCATGATTGATTATGGTAACCTTAGAATGCGGTTTGTGCAGCTGGTTACCACTGAACTGTCTGTGGTAAACCTAGAGCTACAAATCCATCAAACTGGCCAATTGCTGTAAAGCGGCTCACCAGGACCAGGACTGTGCCCCCCGGAGCGACCGGACACAGCTGTAACTGTGCACAGGTCCAGAAGCGCTACCAACCTGGGGGATGTGCCATGTAGGAGAAGTGCGCGGTGGAAGACACAGGGATGGGGGGCAGAGCGCTCTGCGGCAGTGGGGGCTGGGGCCCGCCGGGCGGCTGAGTGGCCATCAGCATCATGGGCGGGTGGGATGGGGTGGTGTGGTGAGAGGGGACCATCCCAGACTGCATGTGAGCCTGCATCGCCCGGTCAGCCAAGGACAGGAGACAAAGGGAGACGGCACTCACACACCAGACATCTACAGGCAGACCCGTAAGCGACACTCATGTTTATTGCGGTACAACAGCAAGAGACTTAGGTAACTGGTTGAACCCAAACTCACACAAGACACCAACTAGTGTCTGATTCCATCGGAAATACAGCTGTGAAATAAACTCACCACCACATATTTTTAAACATTTTAAAATCCCGGTTTAATCATGGTTCTGCTGAGTGCAGGTTGCTTCCAGGTTCAAAATTTCTAAAACAGCAGTACATAAGAATATGGTGAAGGAGGAGACACTGAGAATGACCAGAAACCAACCAGGTAAAGGGTGGAAGCTACATTCTAATGCCAGAGATGACCATTAACTCTGACAGTTTCTCATGAATCGTAGGATGTCAAGTGACCTTCAAAAGGAACAGGAAACATTAGATGCAGGGGTGAAGTGCACTGCTAGGACAGTTCATATCAGGCTCCTAGAAGCAGGACTGAAGACCCATAAAGCAAGGAAGAAGCCCTTCACTAATGAGAAACAGAGAACCAGGCACCTTTGCAAAATAATATGTATTATCCACTGACACACACCTATAAATTGAGAAATGAGTGAATCAAAAAAATATTCTCCGGTCTCAATTTTTTCTGCAGCTGTATATGAACAATCCTCACCTACAAAAGCTGTTGCAGATTAAGTCCAGACTTGTGGATACATGGGCCTAGCTGCAAAATTTTACAAAGCCTGGTCCTCCAGGACAGCAGGGGGAGCTCAATATCAGCTCTTAACTGATTAACACTGTAAACCTCCTGAAGGCTCCTGAGGGATCAGGGCGGAGCAGGATGGGTGGCTCACCTGTGGCACATGGGCCATGTGCGAGGGTGTGTAGCCGTGCTGCACCTGCTGCGCATGGATGTAGACGGCCTGCTGGGCCGACGGGAAGCTGGCCTGTGGGGACTGGGGGTTTGGCCCGGGGTTTATAGAGGGAGGGGTGGGCGCCAGGGCCGAGTACATCTGCTGCTGGGGGGGGTTACCCAGGTGCAGAGCCTGCGCCGCCTGGTGCTGGGCGTGCTGCGCACATGGAAAGAGACCGTCAGCGTGTGGTCCCTGCTGGCATGGGGCTCCCGCGGGGAAATGGGGGCCCCTGGAACTCACCTGGACGGGGCTGGGGGCTGGGTGGCTGCCTGCGTGCTGCCCCTGCTGCTGCTGCTGCCCAGTGGGCGTGGCTGAGGGCTGCGGGTGCAGCGCTGCCCCGGGATGGCTGTACGGCTGCGGCATGGGGCCTGGAGACACTGTGGTGAAGCAGGGCGTCGGTCAGGGTGGGTGGCACCTCACCATTTAGGGTGGGTGGGTGTGTGTGTGTGGGTCGGGGGGGTAGGCTTACCATACATGGTGTGTGTCTGCTCTCCATACTGGGTAGTAGAGGAGGAGACCAAGCCGGGCTGACCGTGAGCAGGGGGTGCCATCATCCTTGCACTGCCCTGCATCACTGGGCTGAACACATGCTGGGCCTGCGGGAGGAGGGATTGAGGTGCATGAGAATCTGGCTATAGCAGGGGAGCACAGGGCTCACTGAAGAGGAGGCGCTACCTGTGACTGGTAATGTGGCATCTGCTGGACCAGCGGCTGGCTGGTGAACTGCTGCGGGCTACAGGCGAAGTACTGCGCGGAGTAGGCGGGGCTGGGGGCCACAATGGGCGGCCCCGCGGCTGTGGCCGGGTGCATCATGGTGGGCGTGCCCTGGGGGTGGTGCTGGTCCGGCCGCTGCTGGGGCATGCTGGGAACTGGAGAAACAGCGGCAGACACTAGTGCTCTTCCCACATGTAAGTTTGCACGTAGCCCAGAGGGAACCTGCTCACCGCCCAAAGGACTGACTGGAGGCTTCTCTCTCCAAGTTATCAGACCTAATTATAATTAGGACGTCTAATTTACCTCGAGGTATTTCAGGAGTAAAACTGAGTTCATAAATAAAAAGCCGTGGACCACATGCAAATAGCGGGGAAATTTCTGGAAAGTTCAGCCAGCATTCTCACCTTTACCTGCTCTATAGGGCTTAGTTTGGCTCACGGTCATGTGTGGCACCGGCACGTGGTACATGGCCGGGGGCTGCGGGGGGAAAAGACGGTAGGAGTGTTAGGCCACCCAGCACTTGGAGCCGAGTATCCCCCCCCCCAGAATGGTTAATTTACGACGGCCCCCCTGAATCGCACAGGGTAAATATCAAGCACGTCACTGTGCCGGAATGAAACATGCAAGGCTGAATGCGACATTCACACTGTCGCTACCATGTCGCCTCAGAAACTGAAACAGTTCATGAGTGATGAACTGCTTCATCAGAAAAAAACTGGAAAAGAGGAAAAAAAAAAAAAAAAAAATCCCATTGCAAAACAATGAAAATCTTACAAGCTTCTTTTTTGCAATATATTTTGCTAATAAAGCCAATAAAAACACAGAAGCACTGACAATGACATTAATCATATCCATGGTGATAATCATGACCAATTGCAATAAGAAAATTGGCAAACCAACATCCGATGGGAAATCATGACAAGCAAACTCAAACGTATTTCTGATAAAGAAGAAATTTGAGAATGGCACAAACCTTCCAGATAATGCTTTTCTAATGGGGAGACAGGAAAGGGAGGGGGGGAGAAAGAACCAGACTTTAGTTTCTCTCGGTACGTCAGCAGCAACCGATGTTGGATCACCAACTGTTTCTTACAGCAACTTTGCAAGAACTCCCACAAAAGGGCTACAGCCATGAGTGGCTGCCCTGAGTGACCAAAGGAGCTTAACTTAGAAGCATGACCTCAAACAGGCTACTGAAACGGCAGTGACCCTACATCTGAAAATACACACATTTTGGCAAATTCTCAAAAAGATTTGATGATGAGCGCCTTCATTAACAAAATGATGCAACCCGATTCTGCTGCAAACATATTCTGAAGCCCAGGTCAAATCATTGTGAATTACAAATACAGGGGGGGGGGGACTGAGGCTGAAGACAGAGGGTGTTACAGGGACTGGGATGGCATCTTAAACCACTAACCAAAAAGTTCTCAAACTAATTTGGTAAGAAATGTTAAAGATGCTACATGTAGACACAGGTAAACACACAGGAACAGTATAAGAAGAAATGCCAGTCCATACACTCCGCCTTTGTCAGGTTTAAGCCAATGAGAGGCAGTCCAAACCAAACAGTAACCAATCAGGAACTGGCAGCGCATGAAAATCCCTCCCAGTCATTTTTTCTTCTCAAAGCTTAAGTTTCTAGTGCATGCTCAACTGAGGCGGCCATGCAGAGTGCCTGAGCGTGTGGAGCGGGGGGCTCACCTGAACTCCCGGGCTGACCGGGGTCAGCGGGTACATCTGGGGGAAGCACACGGTCTGGCTATACACGGTCGGGGGCTGTGGCACCACGATGGAGGGGCTCGGCTGGCCCTGGGGGCGGGGTGGGGTCGGCGTGGTGGCCGGCTTCGGCTGCGGGAGAGACAGCACAGCTGCAGTGGACAGTACTAGGGCCTTAGAAATATCTTTTGAAGAGTTACAAAGCTGGACAATTGATGGTGATATCTGGTATAGATAAAAGGAGTTAGATGTAACGACTGAGCTCTGCAACAACTGAGCTTGCTATAATAGCTGCTGAAAACTAAAACGAGGTAAAAATTACATCTGTGTCACCCACCATGCAAATTGTGTGTTGAAGTCTTATCACACAGAGTTCTTCACAAAGATTTCTCATATAGCAATCCTAATCAAACTCCTTAATAGTATTCAAATTTTTATTTAAATAAAACTTGCCAAAAATGATTAATCTGTTTAAGAAATGACAAATTCAGATATGATTACTTAATCTCCCAATATCATTAAAAATAAATATAAAGAGAGATAACTTAAAAATGTGTATATGAAGGAAAATAATTATGAATAAATAAACACTGCATTAGGTTTGCAAATCCTGCAATATTTTTCCTGGTCACGACCTCCTGAGACTGAATGTTGGTGGCAGCCCTAGGGCATACCTGGGGGCAGAACACCCTGGGGTTGAACTCCTTGGCGTTGGGGTTCAGTGTTGACTTCCTCACTTGTCTGGGGACACAGGCAAAGAGAGCAGTCAGCCAGCTGGTTAAACTCCTCCCTCCTCGCCATTTGGGGGCACGTCCCCCGAAACGCAGACGCACTCTGGCACAGGGTCCTTCTTGTCATCCTTGACCTCTTTGCCGTCCAGCTTGCCGCTGGGGCCTGAGGTCTGCACGGCCTGCGAGGTGACGTCGGGGCCCCGCTTCTGCTCGGCCGTGATGCAGGGTCCGGACGCACCAGGGCTGCTGGGCTTGCTGCCAGTGGTGCCGCCGGTTGTGGAGGAGGGGCCTGAGGCCTTCTCCTCACTGGCTGGGGCCTCCGGGGTTGTCGTGCCACAGGACTCCGCCCCCCTGTCCGGCGGCAGCTCTTTGGGCTTTTCCCCCTGATCTCGCGGCTTGCTCATCATCTGGTCGAAGACGGGGTCAGGGGTTGAGCTGGACTGTAACTACAGGGAGGGTGGGGGTGGGGGATTACCACGCAAATCACATCAGCCAAAAACTGTAAGCAAAGCCCACGCCCTCCATGAGGTGAAAAACTACACAAACAGCATAAAGTACATAAACAGCCAATAACGCATGTGGCTGCATTATCAGCCACATCTCTTCCATAACTGCACACCATCTGCTAATTATCATTAAGTATACATTTCTGTAATATACTGATTTTTCAAGATTCTGTTTGTGTACTTTTCAAATTTGCATGCAGTGTTTACTTGTTTGCACTATGTACTGTCTTTACACTTCGTACGTTTAGCACTACATGATTGTGTTTGTGCACTACGTTCTCGTTTTGTATGCACCAGAATTTTCAATTTTGAGTTAAAATTACCACCAGCCAGCCATGCAGCAGCTGACAGCTAGATCAGGGAGAGGCTTCTGTAGGCTGAACTATGCATTTAAATGCAACGTTAACATGTAAAGCAAAGAATAATGATGCACAGATCATATTACATCAACCTGCTTTCATTTCACTAGAATAAGCGCATTAATAAATAAGTGTACCAAAAAGTTACAGAAGGGGTACTTACTCTAAAAACTTGACTAAATTCTTTTAAATTGTCTATCTGTTTTCTATGCTCAGACGCCATGGCTGGGGGGCCTGCAGACACAAGGAAGAAGAGTTAGTCTCCTGAACCCAGCACAGCAGAAGCATCAGTCTCCACCTTTTAAGAACCAAAACTTCAAATCAGCACTGATCTGCTAAAGGCTCCACCGAGTGGAACCGACACTCTGCTGGAAGAGGGCATGGCGGTGGGCAGTGGCACCTTTGCCGAGGGCCCGGCCTGCGCCGGGGGACACCTCCGCCGGCTTGACGTTCTCTTTGTTGGCCACTGGGGATGCTGTTCGCGCCTCCTGTACCCGCGACTCTTTGGCTTTTAAAGAAAACAGACACATAGTCAGTGTTCTGGACTTAACCCCACACAGAGCCCCTGCACTGTTGGGGAGAACATGGAACACAAAGTCAACGTATGCATCACTGGGGGCGGGGCTTACCCTCTGTCAGGGGCGTGGCAGCTCTGTTTGAGGCTGGGCTGGCAGCGGTGGGCGACATAGCAGATACTGGCGTGGCCACGGGGTCCACCGGCGCAGTTCCAGTCTGGGGGGAGGAGCCTCCGGGGGCGCTCCCCAGCCCGTTTTGCCGGGGAGACCGGGGTCTGTGCGCTTTGCGATACAAAACATATGTGCTTGAAGGCGCCTTGCGGGCACAGCTAGCGGCCGATTGGCTGCTCGGAGACCCTGTGCAGCTCTCACCTCCACTGACCACAGACGACCAGGTGCCTCCGGAGGGGCTGCTGCGAGTAGGGGGGGTCGTGGAGGCGTCTCCGCTGTGGGCCATGAACTCTGGCCCAGGTGGCATGCCACCACGGGCACTGGGCATCCTGTGTGTCCGCGGCGTGCGCTGGGTCTTCGGGGACATCCGGGGGGGTCCTGCCACACAACGGGAGGGATGTTTAATGGTGCTCTGTCACTGAGGGACAGAGACTGAGCACGAAGCGCGGAGACGTCACGCACGAGGAGCCGTTTGGATAGGCGGTCACGACCAAAACTACAACCAAAGCAACAACCGAGCAAATAGGCAATGTGCTCAGCTGCATGAGACAGGCTAGCAGCCCTGGGGGGGGCGCCAGCAGGACCCAGAGCAGGTGGATCAGGGCCGAATGACACTGCACGCTGCTCACTTCCACAGTGGCAAAACCCGGCGCTGACGACAGCCAGCCAACATCAGGGCAGCGCAGACAGCTATCAAAGACATCTCTCTCTCTCTCTCACACACACACACACACACACACACACACAGTCTCTCCCACCGGGGCAGAGGACAGCACACACAATGTCAGGCCTTCACAGGGCACACACCCTCACCCAGGATTTCACACTATGGGCAATTCAGAGACCAGCTCCCCCAAGTGCATGCTTACAGACTGCAGGCAGTAGCCAGAAGGGCACATAAATACAAGGGGATCCTGCCAACTCCACACACATGGTCCTAGGGGTGTGATTTCAACACACAAGCCTGGGTGTTTGGGGCTGCAGGGGGAGCCACTGGGCCAGTCACTGTCCTGGCTATGTACAGTTCATATAAAAACACACACATATATACTTAATATAATGCTAACATTGTGGGGACCCTCCATTTCTATGGGCAATACCCTAATTATAACTACGATGACTAACTAACCACTACCCATCCCTAACCATAAGTAACTAAACAAAATGTGAAACTTTTGGCATTCAGATTGCAGTCAGATTTTAATAAAATTGAGGGTTAAATTGTGGGGATCTAAAAAAATTAAAAATAAAAAATCCCACAAGCAAAAAGGTTCTACGACACAGGGGATATTGTGTCTACACAATGTGGTGAATACAACACCCTCCCCCCCCCAAACACACACACACACACTTTTTTAAACGTCTAACAAACATTTATGTAAAGAATGCAACATAATTCATAGATGACATTCATCAAGCCACAGAACGCTGCATGTTCACATTCCAGCATGACGTTGGCAGTCATGTGGTCCGAGACAGAGGGCGGGACTTGGATTCAGGAGCACTTGGGTGATGGTCACAGAGGGCAGCAGGACTGGCACTGCGGTCACTACTCCATATTTACATGAGCTTAGCAGCTAAGTTCAAAGCCAAAGTTGAGAAGTAACATTCAGCCAAATGTGTTCAGATGAAAAGCTTTAAGGGGTGGCCAGTCTTACCCTCAAAGGGCCAGTGTGTATGCAACCCTCAAACCCAGGTGTGAGGACTCTCCAGCCAATCAGCCCTCTAGTAATCTAATTAGGGAGATACAGCAAAAACCCACATACACAGTGGCCCTTTCTGGATATGATTAAAGCAGGGGTGGCCAAAGTGACCACAGAAAATGACCCCCTTGTGTTAAATCATTATTAAATCATTTATCATCATGTAGAAAAAAAAAGGAGAAATGCCTGTATCAATAAAACAACCAATTTTCTTTCATTGTTTTCGATTTTTTACAGCCATACTGAAATTAGTTTGATCTTAATCAAACCTTCAGCAGGTGCTTAATTATCTACTAAGAAACTAAGAAAACAGCCTTGCAGGATCCAGGCCTAGGAAATACGATTCTTTTGGCAATTCATCATTGCCTGCAGTAAAGAAAGTGTCAGCAAATCGATGAGGTAAATCTGTTTATTGCACAGAGTGACAGAGGTAACAAATGAAGAGGTTACAGTTTCTCATATAGTCCAGACTGGATGATTCCCCCGACACAAGCAAAAGGCCCCAAGTCACACAGCCAGTCTCTGGGGAACATGATCAAGGCCTTCTGTGATCATCTTCTCTAAAAGATGAGTAAATGGTTCCAGGAGCCCTCTGGATGCTCAAGGCTACCCCCAGCCACTTTCACACTCATTACAGGAGTGTAACAAACATCTTAGTGCAATATGAAGCCCTTTCAAACATCCCCCAAAAACACAACAGTAAACAAGGTTAATAACCGCAGGTGAAGGATCAGGATCCCTGTCCAAGGATGTCCAAAGAGACAAAAGTGTGTGTTTTTTTTTTTTTTAAAGGGCAACACAAACAGGAAGTTGCGAAAAATTCCTTCTGGAAGCAGAGGGCCATAACAAGTAATAATTTGAACAATTTAACTCTTAAGAGGCTCCGGACTAAGAAGCAACTCTCAGTGAACCCAGCGAGCGACAGCTAGCTGAGCGGAGGCAGCATTCGGCTGCTACGTTCTACAGTTTCTACACCTGGCTGGCTGGCCTCAGACACCAAGAGCAGCGCAGAGCTCAGTGCTGGGGGAGCTGCACCCATTCAGACAGAGACAAACCATCCATCAGTTCATCAAGTACAGCAAAAGGCCAGCGGCAAGCCTCCGACTAACACACTCAGCATACCCTGCCATACCAAGACTTCACAATATCATCCTAAAAAAATTTGATACGTGAAGTCTTTTGTGGAGAAGAGGGAAGACGGATCAGCTCGACTCATAACAATCAAAGCAAAGGAATCCTTATGTAGCACCTGTGATGCCCCCATGCACAGGCCAGGCAAAGCCAGTTAAACAGGAGGCTAGAGAGCCTGGGTGAGTCTGAGGCCCAGCACAGCTTGACAGGCCTGTGAGGGTGACGTCAGGACAGTAGAAGCGACCGTCTGGTCACCCATGCGTTAAAGTGACTGAGTTAGTGTGTTAATATGCACCCCCAGAGTGCAACTGCACAGTGTGAGAACTGCCACAGGACCTACACAAAGAGCAGGCTTTGAGGAGACACAAGCAACAAGGACTGTTCCTCAGGTCACACAATGCTTTTTAATAAAACAAACACTCACGGTTAGGAAGTTATACACACCCTGGGAAAACCGAGCAAAAAAACAGCACCCCCTGCTGGGAGGGAGGAGAGAGGCGCCTACCGCGCCTTGCCGGTACCTTCCGTAGACATGCGTTTAGGCGCAGTAGAGACGGGAGCTGGAGAGCCATGAGCAGAGGGGTGAGACGGGGGCCGCGAGGGCCTGGAGGGGGCCCTGGAGGGCGGCCGGGTGGGTGTGGCGGCCCGGGGCGGGAGAGAGGTAGGGCCTGATGGGTAACGGGAAGGTGGGCGGAAGGAAGGAGATGGACAGGGCGATGGCCAGGGGGCACCTGACAGGGACAAACGAAAATGAAGGAAAGTATAAAACTAAAAGAAACCAATGACTGGAGGGGGGAGGGGTACAGCTATGTGAACAAAGAATGGAGTGACAGATTAAGTATGTGAGCAAGAACTGCGGCCTGTCAAAGCATTTCAAGCATCAATTAAAAGCTCATGTCAAACACTGCACTCTGCTGCCCTCTCTCTCTCCACATCTGCATTCCAGATAAAATTTAACCACAAAACCCGCTGCCCCACAGGACCAACGCCATGGACAACCAAGTGAGGACACCAACACCACAATGGGTAAGGGGGGGGGGGGGGTTACCTATGCTTTACATTAATGGAGGGGGGCTTCACTAATTTGCCAGGATGTTACCTATCATATCCATCAAAGCAAAATCCAGGGTTTCATCTATAACTGTTTCTCAGTGCGCATCACATCCCACCAGAAACAGCTAAGCGCATAACGCCTAATTATAAACGCTCATTAAAGACATACACAGGTATCTACAAAGACATACACGTCTTGATAATAGAAAGTGTTTTAACATTTTATTTCAGATGGCTTCAGAAGCAATATTTAGTTATTTGGTTGTAGTGTTTATTTTTGTATCTCATTTTATTTGCTTAATATTTTTGTTTTTGTTAATGATAACAATCCTGCCTGGGGTACTGCAAGTACATAGTGTACAGTTAGTATTAGTTAGTTTTTTTTTACATCCATACCACACAAACGCAACTTTTCAGAGTGGCCTTGCTCTAGAGCGGCAACACAGGCTTGACGTCAAAGTACATGGCTGCCTTACACACTAACACTATGAGTATGAACATTCATGATTGCAGATGGTCCAGGAGTACGACGCACGCACCATGGTGCACACACTTTCACGTGAAGTATGAACTGGCAAGAACCCTTAGAGCAGAGAGGCTGAGAACGGCTGTGCAGCCTTAACACCACATCAGGCACACAGTGCCGCAAGCTCAGGGAAAACAGGACACTGCCTTCATTCCTTTGTCACTGGTCTAATGTGCAAGTGCTGAAAACCGGAAATTTCTAACATCTACATGGAGAAACTGAGAACAACACAGGTGTGCAGGGATGAAACCATGTAGGTTGATGTGGGTTGTGGGGGGTGGGGGGGGGGGGTGGGGGGGGA
>JAODJU010000040.1:34520992-34540680 GCA_026776725.1 Gnathonemus echidnorhynchus
GGGGGGGGGCAGCCACTTCACCACACGCAGAATGTGCTTCCTAGCAGTGTGCGCATAGTCTTTACAAGCACTTCATTGTAGTTTAGGCAAGACCAGTATAAGGGTGGTTAAAAAAGTAAAGAACTCCATGATTTTCATCTACCAGTTTTAGATCACCAGACCCCACCCTAAAAGAACCAACTACCACACTTGTGTCAAATTCTTAAAATCCAGAGCTTTAAACATGGCTGAAGAAAGCCAATAGTTTAGAGAATGCCAAAAGCACACTATGGTGCTAATCAAGACAATTAGGTATGACAGGACACCAAAAAAAGTCTGTTATAGATCTTGAAATCCAAGACCTGCTCCAGAGAATTTCTACTTGGCATGGTAAATGGTCTTGCTCAAAATTCTGACTGTTACACAGAGGACCAACTGATCTACCTCAAGGTTCTCAAAGCCTAGCAGAGGACTGGTGTTTATAAACCAACACTGCCTTACACAGCCTACTAGAAGCACAAACCAGTAAGTCAAACTGTTTGTGATACATCGCTGCAAAATAACTTCAGGCCTCACGATGAAAAACTCCAGCACGACATAGCAGAGTGGCAAGGCAATAACTGAGGACAAAAATGATTCCACCTGTCGGTAGGATCTGGGCCAAATGCTGCTCTGCTCAGTGCTGGCGTAGCAAGATGCTATCGATCAGCAGCTTTTTTCCTTCATTTTCTCTGTGCCTTGTGAAAATGCTTTCAACAGACAGGGAAAGATCTTTACGGCATAAATTTCAGCCAAAACACACACTCATTTAAAATTACACAACACGACAATGACCCAGAGCCAGATCACCTGGGGCAAAGAGCTGAAAGAGATGAGAGTGCAGCACTATCCCAGACAGTAATCAGGAACACACTGAATTAAGGCAGAAGACAGACACTTTCACCAGTATATAAACTTATCATGCAATAAGGCATATAAATGATGCCAATAACAGCCAGCAAGTGCCACTAAGAGAACGGGCAGAAACGTCCCCACACTAAACACCAAGCAGGACAATAACGGGGTCATGCCAAACTGCTGAATATCAGTAACCATTTTTCTGGACAGACCCTTATTTCAACTGTCATTCTAGACAAAGGCACAAAAAGATGATCTGCACAAAGCTGATGTTTTAAGACAGAGTTCTTTGTGCCACAACACAAAGTGCAACCTTGGACCCTTTGCCATGTTGAGAGGTTGAGTCTCCCCACAATGACTGACTGATATTCTCAAGGCGAGTAAAAGGCATGGCAAAGCTGTATAAGCACAAATGCTACAAGAGTAACTGATTTATGAAATGTCTTTTGGTGAGGAGCTAAATCTTGCACCAAGTTTTGGATATAAACCCTTGCTAATTGCCCCTCACTGACACCATTTCAGAGGAAAATGCGTACCTATTTCACTGAACCACTAAAATGTAGAGAAGTTCCAGAATTTCACTAAATGTATATGTTCTCCAATCAAAGCACTAAATTACAGACTCTCCCCTGCATTCTCAATTGACTTTAATTAATGCCTGAGCAAGAGTACAAATTTCTACCTCAGCAGGACTCTAACAGCACACATCATGACAGAAAGCTCTCAGCCAATAAAATGAAGAAAACACAGCCTCTGATCTCACACGTGTCTACACTGCAAAACCTCCACATGTAGTGTTTTGATAGGTTTTTATGTCTACGGGGAGGGGGGGCTGTTTATATGGTTTGATCGGGGTGTTCTTTCATATTTACAAAGGCAAAGATTAGCCACACCGATTACCAACAAGCAAAGAGACATGAAGTAGGTGTTAATGGACTGTCAGTCAAACGTGACTGAATGGACACAATGAGCCAGTGATTTTCTTTAAGATGCATATCAAGCTAAAACAAGATTGCTAGGCAGGCAAAGCAAATGAATCGGCAGAAGTGGGGCAGGGTGGAGTCATCAACTGGGTTTTTTTTCTGAACATGCTTACAGCTATGGTGTGTCCTTGGCCTCTGAATTTATAAGGTCAAAGACACATCAGTGGAGAGTAAATTAGAGAAAATCAAGAGGGATGCCCAGCCACCCACCCAGCCACCCCAGAAACATCCAGTAAGAACAGACTGGGGGAAGTAGCTGCTGGATGCTTTAACAACAAGAGTGTGCAAGAGCAGAAAACAAAGAGTGTTACCTGCATCTGAAGAAACTACATTGATTACAGAGGGAAAAGACATTAAAGAAAAGGTCAGTGGGGTAGGGAAGCAGTGGCCAGCTTTCAGTTACAACTAACCCAGCAGATTTTTTCCTCAGCTCAACAGCTTTACTCAAATATCAACAAAGCTGAAACACTTATCAGAAGACTGAGGAAAGATCACATTGATTTCCATGGAACTTCAGTCAGAACAAATCATGAAGTCCAGTAAATATTCTCGCATCCTTCGTATTTTGCCAAACATTTTTCTTTAAAATTTCTTAACTGTACAATGTTATCAATCTTCTTACATTACTACATGCAGAGTACATGAGAAACTGGCTGTCTAAACCATAGATGTAAATTATTTCAATCCACTAATAGCATGACTATGTGTTGCTAGTATGCTGGTACAGCACTCAAATTTTGCATGCCCCTTAAAAGTGAGAGCCTTCAGACTAGCTAGTTCTACTAGTCAAAAGGACATTTTAAGGTAGCAGAAACATATAAATGAAAGTGTTTTGAAGCCTAGTGTTCAGCAAAGCATAGCTTTTTCAGTGGATTGAATTCATGACGTTATGCTAATGAATCATCTAGCCTGCAAGAAATCTTGCTGAAATCTCTAGACACAACATTGCCCACTACATATTTTCCTAGGGTGGATGGGGGGGGCACATTAGACAAATCACAAATGCTCTCAGACGGGTGCCAGGGAAGCCTAACCTTTTCGGGCGTAATTGAGGTCCACATCTCGAAACTGCACCACCACCACATCTGAGGCCTTGAAAATGATGCTCTCCACAATGTCCTCACGCCGTGGGCCCATGCCCTGCTCCAGACATCTCCGGTGAGCTGCGTCCAGCACCAAGTCACACTGTGGAAAACGTGCAGTGTCACTTCGCCTGCACTGAGCAGTGCAAGCACACACACACACTGAAATGCATTGAGTCCTGCGATTCTGGTTGACTGCATAAGCTTGATAAAAACAACCTCACTACACATACATTTTTAAAACCATATCTGACACAGAGGGCTCATGGACCCACGCTGGCACCAGGGCCTTAGACAATGGGCAATCATCTTTAAAAGAGGAGATCTTGTGGATAAACAAGGTAAAAAGACCTGGGTGGTGAGGTGGTATATTTTGCAGTTTTGAACATTTATGAAGGATAAGGATTTCATGTATACTACTAATCTGCTTATCAAATTGCGGCTGTACATAAATGTCCATATAGCACCGAAAGGCTGGTGTCCTGACAGATTTCGCCCGTTATCTAAAGCCCTGTGATACCTCTACTACCAACATACAGTTCCAGTTAGAATCCCAGAAATATGCAGGTCATGATTGTGGTCTCACCTCTGGGCCATACGTTTTAAAAACTCCTTCATACACCACTCCATTTTTGACTTTCAGTTCACATTTGGTTCCCTGCAGAAAAGATCAGGGGGAAATTTACCTGAAAAAATCTCAAGTGTAAAAATCCGATTTAATTGAAGTTCTGACCCCTTGAATATAACACAAAATTTCAAATGACACTGGTGATGAATTACCAAAATGCCATTTTCCCTGAACGCAAGGGTTTTGACACATCATGTAGATGTGACAATTCTGTACAACTTGCTCCACAAGATGGGAAAAAAAAAAAAACTTACAACAACTGAGGTCAGAACATGAACCATCCTCATGTTTGCATAAACGCCATTGAAGGTAATCTGAAATCCACAGAGAAAGATATTAACAAACAGGTCATCCTTCAAATAAAATTCAAGTAATTTGAAACATGAAACTTCATTCAAAACTTTAAATTAACTCAAAAACAATCCATAGCTTGATTCCTGATTGTGCAAGTGGTTGGCAGATTAAAAAAAAAAAACAGCACTTACCGAAGAAGGACCTTTGACGCTATTTCTCCCTCTGTAAATAAGAACAAGCCATGGCCAATAGGGGTTAGATCTCATATACAAGAGAGATGACATAAATATTCTAATAAACTCAGCAGACTGCCATGAGGCCTATGTCAAAGAAAAGACCCCCCTAACATATGAGTGATTCAAAGAAATTGACGAGTGAGACCTGCCACAGACCTACATGATACCAAAATACGGGATCTCAGGAATCCTGTCAGCTGTGTGTTACAGGAAGGATTACAGTAAGGGCATGGAATACTCTATGTGCCCTCCTTCAATTATTTAACTATCTGGACCAGTTGATGACTGAATGGAGGCACACCTGGGGTTACTGCAAAATAGTAACTACAAAACACCCGAGATCCTTTTACCTATAAATTTCAGTTCTGCGACAACTCAGGTGTGCTGAAGAATGGATTCACTCACACAGCACACTGCGCCAATCAACGTGTTTCAATGGGTTTCTACCAAAACATGTGCACTAACATCTTTAACCTATAGATTTAAAAAGTACATTTTTATTTGATCTGTTCAAAATTAAGTTGAAAATGTAAAGATTCTTCAAGAGAATCAAATGCACTATATTACTTAAAACCACGACAATTAACTTTTCCAACGCTACAACGTGGGTAATATTTGTTCAAACATGTTATATAAATACTACATGTCATTACACATCTCGTGTGACAAAATGTAATTAAAACAAATTTAAAAGTTTTCCTCTTAGTATAAAGATAGGACATTTAAAGTAACCTAAAAACTGCAGCTTAGCCTGACAAGAACTGCTGCCATAAAATATTACTGCTAACCTCTCCCCCCCCACCACATTACTTAAAGCTTTATAGATGACCTGCTGGCCAGAATGCATAGCAGGGTGGCTCATGTGTAATTAATCGACCCAGAAAGATAGGAGACATGAGCATGGTTCTAAGAACAGCAGTATCGCGGCCCAAGCTGCCAACTTACCCCAATAAGTCGATATAATGATTCATGATACCCTCTGTTATAAGCTGACAGGAACCACATGCAACATAAAATGTCCCGAAAAAGATACACAAATCGATTATTGGGGTACACACAAATCGTCTATGCATCCCTTTAGAAAGAAGAGGGTACCCCAGTCAGGAGAATGAGCCTTTACAGTGCATGGCACAATGTCCATAAGTGAGCAGTTCTAACAGCATGACTGTTAAGCACAATCACAACACAGACCATCTGTTCACACACAGTGACACAGGCCTTGCTTGAGAGGTGACTCTAAAGCAAGTCCGGTGATTTCCTTTGCGGATTCATGACTCTGAAACAGCTGTCCTGGAAAGCCAGAAAGTACTGCATGGGTGTCAAAAATGCCAATGGTGGCCACTCCACCCACAAAAAAAACCTTCATTTGGGGGTTTTTTAATTACTTTATCAGAAGACGGGGAATTCAATTTAAGCTTGATTAATCATATAACATGCAAGAGTGACAGAAAATAGGGGAAAATGTTACCAAAAGACTAGAATTTAATAAAACATGCAGCAACACTGGGGTTGCATTTCTGGCTTTTTCAGTTTAAGGGTTTCATTTGCATCTGGATTGCAGAGAGAGCTATTGGCTTATGCTTTACATCTATTCTGCATACATTACATGAACTGTTATCACGTTCACTCCATTCAGCGCGCTCATCCATTTAAGCCACTTCAATTCCTCACTATAAAAAAACGGCATCACTTTTATACGATCAAGTTTTAACTCGAGAAGTTCTCAAAAGTTTTCAGGGAAAGGTAGTTCTTTCCAAGAATCACAATTGAAAATGAGTCCATAGTAATCAGTCATTTCATATGAACACGCTCAATTTTAAGTACTACCGATTATAATGGCCAATAATAATTCATTCCTTATCCTCTTCATTAACCTCACGAAAAAGAGGATAAATTCATTGCTGGCTGCCGCAGAACAGATCTGGAGTGCTTAGAAAACGTACCCGGTGATTGTCTGAAACTTAAAAAGCACTAAAATTAACTTGGATGTCAGGCTGTAGACGTTCAAGGGCACGGATTTTCATGAGCGGCTTCCCCATTGCCATAAAGCACACACTGTCGGTTTCCTGCCCAATGTGACCCCTCTGAATGGTGTCCTAGCTACACAATTCAATAACTGCACTTTGATATTAATGCCAATAATGTTGATAATAACAGTGCATCAGATGAAATCACACCATCAGTGACCTACAGTAAAACGCACCGATTGCGAAGAAGCCATTGACCAGACTAACGAAAACCAGCGAAATCTCCGGGTTTTTGTACAATATGAATTAAATTTAGTCACACAATCACTGAATAACTGCAGGGCTAGTTGCGATTTCATGTTTATCGTGGTTTTATACCCGTGTGTAACCCAAACGTATGTGTGTAGTCACAGAGAGACACCGGCTACCCTCCAGCGAACATGACATTGCTGCCACTACAATCACGGATTAAAACATGTGAAACGCACCTGCTAAAAGGTTCACTTCGCACACTGCGTACCATTCTACCCAGTTGTCTAACCATGTATGCAGCCTTTTAGGTTTGTCAGACAGCTAACTAGTCGCACACATAACCATTCAGCAGCAGTAGCAAACGCGCTAACTCGTTACAATACTATGAAATAATGAATACAGGGCCGTCAGTGACTGAAAAAATGCACACTTCAAATGAGAATCAAGGTTCATTACGCAGGTAGAGGAGTAAAGCTGCGGCAAGGTTTGAATATAGTGTCAGAGAGAAACGCCACAGGACGCGGCCCGGCCTGCCGATGCTACGCGGCCAGCTCTAGGCCCACGCGGCAACATCTATATAAAACCAACATTACGGCCAAAGGCATAGCTTAAGCTGCGCATCCGCTTTCCTCCCAACGCGAGGGATACCGGTATGTGCGTGTCACATCGACACGAGTGGGTACAGACCATTCACGACGAGGCGCCTGAGAAAGCACCGACCTGCCCAAGTTTTGTCGGCCGCCGGCTCCTCCACCTCCTCCGGCTCCGGAGGCCGCAGCAGGTCCGCTGCCGCCGCCGCCGGGTTTACGGTTACCGCCGGCCTGCTTCATTGACATGATGATCCCATAAACGACCGCTTATGTCCTTTATTAACTATTCCCAAAAGATGACGCTCGGAAACGAAATACAAATAAAACACCAGCTAACGCTGCTGCCTCCTGTTAGCTAGCTAAATTACCAATTTCAAATGAAGCATTTATTACGATTATTTTAAAAAGTAAAGCGGTTCTTTAAAAAGACAATACGTCAGTCAAGCCAGCGACAGAAGCTAATATTTCACGTTCTGTCTAACTGATTTGTTTTCTTAAAACGAATTTATTATAAAGAGGATTCTCTAATATCTCGGTTTCGCTCTTCGTTGCTATCAGCGAAAAGACCAAAACACTCTGAAAGGAGACAAAAAAACAGCGGAGGGATATATTTGGGGCGCAACGCTGCTTTCACGCTCATATTCTCCTTTTCGTCTCTTAGTCACCTATAGAAGTAGCTGTATTAAAAAGGAATACACTCTGTTTTAATGAAATCGAAGGCAAATCACATGGAAATCGGCTGCCACGTAGTTTAATTAGAGACACAGGCGACTGAAAAGTGGCACTACTTACAGGAAGTCCAAGGATTACTATACGTGTGGCGGTGATCTGGCTACCACGTGAGCCGGTGCAAGTGCCGAATGGGTAGTTATTTTAGTAGTTGTAGTTCACATTGATTAACTAGTGTGGCTTAGCAGAGGTGCAGAAATATGCGTTTTATTTCTTGATGCCAGGAATCTAACTACAAAATCATTAACGTCTAAATGGATTTCTTTGCAGCCCTGTATGGCGCGTGATATCACCTAAGTGCAAAGGTTCTCTCACAATAGCAAACCTGGTGCCAACAAATTACTGGCGCTGCAAAGTACCGTTTTTATATGGTGTACTACAACTTAACGCCAAAGCGGCAACTTACCGTACCGTAAAATAAAACTGTAGGTTGAATGGGTAAATATCTGGAGTTATCAGTAGGTTTAACATTTAATTAAGCTCCCCAAACAACTCCTGCTCGTCCAAGCCCATAAAAGGAAAACGAAACCCGTCAATTAGATTAGCCACATTAATTCTACGATGTGTTAAAATTTGTGTAGTAATACTTGATCATGTACGCCTTTGTTCCAGTTTTAGTCCTGTAACATGAGTCACATACCCAGACACATGTACAAGGCGATGCTCTTCTTTTCCGCTTGGCAAATCCAAAGGGATACTCATTAATCTTAAATGTAACTAGCCACTGACCACGGCCCTATATGCATGTATTTGCATTAGGTGTTTTAGAGTTTAATATTACACCTCAGGCTGATATACTCTTAAGCGTCTTCCCTACTGGCACTCCACACAGACAAATGGTATGATCATACAACAGATATGGATAGGGCACACATGAAATTAAAATAGACATTTATACTGATCTAAAGCAAAATAAATATGCACATATATAAATGAATTTATAACTTAACTTTTCTTTCCTAGATCTATTGAACATGGGTGCACATTATTTTATGGTTTTACCAGCATTTTTTCTATACAAAATGCTGTACTTGAATTTAGTTTTGCAGCAATATGACAGTCGTGTTCCACACAACATATGCAAGAGGTCAGAGAACCAAAACAAGCTTCTTTAATCAGAAGGGCCCTCCTTTGTCAGCACCCCAGTCCCCGTCCCCCCCAGCATCACACAACCTGACAGGAAGTTAAGAGCACATTGCCTGAGTAACATCTCATAAACACTGGAAATGCATGACAAATTTTAAAATACTAAGAAATAAAAAAAAAACAAAATCAGTAATATGTAAGAAACCAACACCGCTGTCATACCAGAGAATTTGCATAGAATGAGGACAAGCTTAGTTCACTACATAAGACATGTTCTTCCCCCTGCTGATGTTCCCAATACCTCAGAATCTTTATTTTGTTAGCAGACTTACAGTGAGGATACAGTTGGACAGTAATGGCAGGGGCATCATTGGCTGATATATGAACGGCAGTATGTTCACAAGAACCTGACCACAGGGATGAAATAAACATCGATGCCATTAAACTTCCACAAAAATGTACAATAATACTAGCAAGTAAGAGGCAGCTAGACTTACAAAGGATGAAGAACACAGGAAAAGAGAGGAAACGCAGGAAAACACAGGAAAATAAAAACAGAAAATGTGGAGACAGTTAGTGTCCCAGGGGAAAGTTCAGTGCTTGCCATTCAGCTGGCCAGCACCTCCATACAAAAGGGGTGTATTAATAAACCCATGCCTTCCTCCATGAGTCTGCTCAGGACCTGTCCTCTTAACACCTTCATTTTCCCTATCAAGGGGACATTTAGTTACCCTTTGTCCCACAAAACAATGAAGTAACAGAATCACACAGACATAAGGGGTCTATTTCCTTAGTAATCAGGTGACTTTGGAGGCGAAGCTTGGGCACCTCTTACAGTATATTGTTATTAAGTGCTACATTACTTGCCCCGTTTGCCCCGGCCCTTGCGGGTGCCCAGTTTTGTGGTACTGGTCCCGGGGGTAGGGCCAGGCGGGCTGGGGGCAGCAGCTATGTTGATCTGGCCCTCCTGAATCTCCTGCCGGGTGTCCTCGGGCATTTGACTGATCTGCTGCTGCGTCTCCAGGTAGAACATGAGGTCCCGGACCTGCTCCTGTAACTCGGCCACTCGCACCTCCTGTTGAGCGGCTGCCTCTCCTGCCCGACTCTCCTCGTCACGCAGGCGCACCTGCAACTCTGCTTGGTTGGCTCGCAGGCATTTGTTCATCTCCTGCTCCTCCTTTAGCTCCTGGGACAGCTTGCTCACCTTGGCAGTCAGCTGTGTGCACCTGGCGGGGGTTTGGGGGCAAGGCAAGTTGTAAAAAATGGACAGAGACATTTAGCGCAGAGCGGTGTGGAGCACAAAGCCAGGTGTGGGACTATTGTGGGAAGAAGAGAAACATCTATAATAAACCATAACAGATACTGGTCCAAAAAAATCATCACTAATCAATTAATTATCAATTATTCAATCAAAAGTTATTCAATTACTGAATCAACAGATAGTCAATCAACAATTACTCAATTAATCAACGATTACTCAATTACTCCCCATCAGATAATGGAGTATAAATTCATTCTTTTAAATACATTAAATAAACAATGCAACAGTGAACACATAATTGTTATACAATGAAGCTACAGGCACAGGGAGAATAATTCAATACAAATCGAACCAGGGTTTAATTGTGCAAGCATTATTAACAACAAACAAACAAATAAGCACACTTACTAATTAAGAGATAAACAGAAACTAGACAAGGCTCCAGCTGGTCACAAAAATCAATAACTGGAAAGAAGCTTTATGAAACACTAGGCATGATAGTGCCCCCTGGTGGACAGGATCTTACTTCTTCTCCATGGACTGCCTCTCCTTGGAGACATCTGCTAATTTCCTCTCCAGACTGTCACATTTCTCTATAGTCTCCTTGAATTTTGCCTTCATGTTGTTGATCTGTATGTAATACAGTGACCTATTGTCAAAGCAGAAGATAAACGTAGAGGCTAATTTAAAAAAAAAAAAACCTAGATTAAGGCAGTCTGGAACTATGGGTAATTTAGCTGTTTCCTAAAGAAACGGATTAATTTGCAGCACAAAAATACAATAAGCACAATGGAAACTTTTTAATCCAAAATACCTTTAAAATAAAAATTAAGAATTGTTTACCTCATACTAAAGTAAGAATATGCCTGGATAATCTAATTCTCCCTAGTGGAGATAAAAACAATGAATGTCATCATTCACTGTTCTCTTATCTCATACAATGTTTCATAAAAATACAGAATATTCTGAATACACAGGGAAAAAAGGAAAAGAAAAATCTAATTCCAACCTCCTCTGCAGTATCTTTTTCCAAATGAACAATTTTATTTTCCCAGTAGATCCGCTGGGATTCCAGCTGACTTGTCAGCAAGTATGAATACTGGGCAGAAAACAGGAAAATGATTCAGTAATTAGTGTCGTAAACCACACACACACACGCAAAATTATTCCCCTTTCCCCTGTCCAGTATGTATGTCTATCTGTTCATTTGGGACCACTTTTCAGACAGACATCCACACATACATACATTATATATCTATATCTATCTATATTTTATATATATTTTACATACACACACATACTTTATAAATAAAGGAAATTTATTTTTCATGAATATTTTCCTAATGTTCTTGCAGTTTACAGTGGTCACTGGCTTTGGCTGGATGACATCTGAGAAGGCAGTAGATGCCCAGTTCTACCTCCAGCTGCAGGGCGTCGATCTTCTCTTCCTGACAGGAATCCCCTTCACACTCGTACTGCACCATCTTACCATCCGTTTTACACGCCACCAGTCGGTGGACGTAGTTGTCTGAAAAATGCAGAAACAGGCCATTAACTTGACACTAGCAGTCATGATCCTCCTGGTACAGCACCTAGCAGCTGATGTCGTCAAGTGTGGCTATTAATGTGAAAAAGTACTTCCAAAAAATGATGGAACAGCTCTAAAGGCATTAATGTACAAAGGCAATGCAAAGCCTATCTTTGAACTGCATATCCAGTGGAGGGTTCTGGGGGGGGCACATAGACAGCATAGTATACACAGGTGAGGTACATCCTCGATGGGATGCCAGTCCATCGCGGGGCACAGGGCTGGGGTACAGCCTGGATGGGATGCCAGTACATCATAGGGCAACAAAATCATCCACTCTTTAGAGAGGTCAGTTAGTCTAACTGCATGTGTGGATTGGGGAAGGAATTGGAGCAGCCAAAGAAAATCAGAGAACTCCACCCATGGGTGGGATTCAAAGCCTTAGCTATGGAGGTGTGAGGCAACAGAGATCCTGTGCCAAGCTACTAACCCAAAGAGGTTAAAGAACCTGACTGGCAACCAAAACAAGCAGAGGGAGTTCCATAAGTGTGTCAGCCACAGTTAATAAGGCTTTAAAATGAGAAATTTTGTAGTATGTGAGGTATAACTATCCCTATAAGATATTACGGAAAAAGTTGTGCTCTGTTCCTATAAACAGGGAGGTTAGTGTGCTGCATGCAGGAAGGCCTGCCCCAGCACCTCCAGCGTAGTCCCACACGCGGTGGTTGGTGAGCTGCATGGCGTAGGTGTGCTGCGTCTCCTCAAAGTGCCTGTAGGCATGTCGGCTGACATAGCGACCACAGCCAATGTGACCACAGATCAGGCAGATCCACAGGTTCTGTGAGGGATTAGGGATGGGCAAAGGAGGAGAGGGAGAGAAAAGAGGGAAAGCAGAGGAGATGAGAGACGGTGGAGGGAGAGGGAGGGGAGAGAAAGGGGAGAGAAGTATAGAGGGGAGAGAAGAGAGGGAGTACAGAGAAGAGAGCGTGGGGAGAGAGGGAGGAGAAATGAAGGAGGGAGGGGAGAAGTGAAGAGGGGAGAGGAGAAGAAAGAAGAGAGAGAGGGGAGAGAGGGGAGAAAGGGGAGAGGAGAGAGGGTGGGAGAGAGGAGGGGAAGTGAAGAAGGGAGAGGAGAAGTGAAGAGGGGACAGAAGAGAGGGAGCAGAGGAGAGAGAAGTGAAATGAGGGTGGAAATAGAAAGAAGAGGCATGAAGAGATGAGAGGGAGATGAGTGAAGGAAGGAGAGGAGTGAGAACAGAGGGAGGGCAGAGAACATGAAGAAAATAAAAAAAGAAAAAAGATGTGAGAAGAGGCAGACAGAAGAGAAGATTATTAGAGAGGTAAAATGTAAAGAGGTCAATAGACAATTATTTGTATGTTTACTATTGTTTATGTGATAGATAGTTTTCCAGTGTGGCAGCAGGTGGGCAGCAGTGGCACCTGGCATCCGCAGGGGTGCGGGTTCGCCGGCCCTTTTAAGCCTGGCTCTGTGTGAGTGGAGCCTGCCTGATCTCGCCGTGCTCATGCGGCTTCCCTCCATGTTCCTGAAGGATGGTGATCGGCAGCCGTGTCACACAGACCTTCATAATGCTGCATTTACTGATCAAAAGCTCGTCTTAATGTCCATTGTGTGAATGTAGTTCATTCCAGTGGCTGGAATCCACTTTCCATAAGGACCTATGTAGTGATGAAAGTACAGGGCACAGGACACCCTGGATGGGATGCCAGCCCACTGCAGGGCACACGCAACCACACACAATGGTCCATTCACCTAACTGCATGTTTCTGGACAGCAGGAAGGAACCTGCACAAACACAGAGTCCACACACAGAACAGGGCCAGTATTCAAACTCCCCAACTCTGGACATGTGTGGTAGAAGTACCTCCCACTGAGCCACCATGCTGCCCATTTTAACTGATAAGAGATAAATGATAAGTCTTCGCACTTAAATTACTATTTAAATAGTATGATACAGTATAGCCCAATAACACTGTACATGACAGTGTGGAAACAAAAACAGTATGTCAGGCTAAGATTCAAAAAATGCTCTCTGGAGAAAAGAATAAGACAAAAAATTGCAAGCAACCTAATAACCAAGGAATTGCTGGGAGTGAGCAAGGAGAACGCAGATGGTGAGAATGAAACAGGCTGGCATGAGGCCAAGGGGCACAGAATAAGGGCCGAGACAAAGGCAAGAAAATGACTGTGTGTGACTCTCTGCTCCCACCCCCTGAAGCGAAAGCAAAAGCACATCAAATACAGGTTACTCCAGTCTCCAAGCAAAAGCCATGGGCAAACGATCGCGCAAATTTGGAAGCTATAGGAAGAAAAACAGAATGAAACACTAAAAGGAAATGCAGAAGAAAATGAAAGGCTCGCGTGGCCCATCCCTGCCAGGGCTGGCTAATGACTTGGCATGTCCAGTACACTGCTATTATGCTGCTATTATATTACCTAGGAAACAGATTTAGAGATTTACAGCTGTGCACGTCAGACTTAAACAGCTGCATATTCAGGTTAAGCACTGGCATTAAAAGCATTCGTCCAAGGGGACTTAAACCAGCATACACCCGTAAGCCACACATCACCTCCCTACACCAGCTTACGTCTGAGGATTCGCCCCTTTCTGCTGGGAACCTGGTGTAGCTGCAGGTTTTCATTGCACCATTTAAGCTTCAGCTAAAGTAATTAGATCCCCGGCTGAGCCAATTTGGCAGTCCCTCTAAGCGCCGTGAGGTCAGTGGCGGTTTAGAGCTGGAGAGGGGTTCTTGCAGCGGAGTGCCATTACCTCGTGAACGCCGCATTCGAAGCACTTGTTCTCCTCCACCGGCTCGGGGGTCTGGCAGTACCTACACACGGGACACCTGAGGACAGAGAGAGGTCAGGTGCTTTTTAACAGCGGCAGGTAGACCTGCAGAACTCCTCCTGCAGCCTGGGGGCAATCCAGACACGGGGGCACCCATTAACAAACACAGCAACGACCCCTGACTGCCAGCCGGCGAAGGAAGGGGGGGGGGGGGGGCAGGAGAGATGCCTGATTGTCTTGGACTACAAAGGTGAAACTGAAGGTTTAAAAAAAATTAAATAAAATGTAAATAAATTTTACAGAGGGGAACTCTGCTGTTTGGCAGGCTGGAGCTACAGCCGATGTTAAACGTGACCAAGCATGCTAATCATCAGCAACCACACACTGCAGTTTAGCCTATTTTTCTGCCTTAATTTAATAGCAGGGACATCATTTGCAGAGGTCACTGTCCAGTTATTATTATTAACAAGTTAGAAGTCGGCCCTGTGCTGCTTCCCTGAGTGCCAGTATCCCATCGTGCTCTGCTCACTCACGTGGCGTCCTCCCAGCGCAGAAGGCACTGGCTGTGGAAGCTGTGATTGCACAGGGTGGTGAGCACGCCGTTCACCGACTCATCCATGCGCTCCAGGCACACTGTGCACTTTGGCAGCTCTGTTAGGTCCATCACTGGCAGGCTGGCACCCTGGAAGGCGGGGTTTATGAATACAGGGCGGGGCATCATATGTCTAGGTTATTCTGGGGTCGAAATTCCTGACAGAAGCAAAAGTTCACAATGACAACAATACAAACTCAACAAGGAGTTTTCCACGGGCCAAGTCACAATAACAGACTGGATACAGCAAAGCATTACAATCACCAGAGAGATGCATCCAGAATTTGAATTTTACCGCTGAGCAGACAAATTTAATTGGGGCAGCAGCTGAAATTGATGACAAAAAAAAGTTGGACCAGGGGAAAGCCAGGACCCCACCTCCTCAGATTTGAAGACCTCAGCCCTCTCCACGTAGACCAACTGACAGACGGCTTCCTCGATCGAGTTGAACTGCCGGCCGTTGCAAGTTGCATAGAAGCTATCTGCATCAGCCTGGAGGAGGGTGGCAGGGGGGACACAGAGCCTGAAAATATGTGCTTATACAGAATACAAACTGTACATGTGTATTTGTTAATAAATAGCATCCTCGATCATACTGCATATGGCTAAAATGTTTTGTATATCCCATTGCAAGGATGTTTAATGTGTCACTATAAATCCATTTCCCTTTTAGAAACTAAACTACGGTTCACCAGATGCAGGCAAGAAAATTTAGTGTGAGGGATGTGTTTGCTGAAAGGAGAAGAGGCAAAACAAAAACAACGCAAGTCTCACCTAAATCAATATCATTGTGTATTAAATAAAGCACTAAATCCTCAAGTATTATGCCTCAGTGATCAGGTAATATAGCCAGCTATTCAGCAGTTCATGGAGAAGTATTCTCATCTTCACTGAGATTCAGTTGTAAGAAAGACAGCATCTGTCCATTAGACACGTAACTACCTGGGAACTGAACTTGATCAGCACCATGTACTGGTTGGGTGTGGAGTCACGTATAATCTTCATGTGCTCCATGACATCATTAAAGGGTGCTACGAACTTCATGAGGTCGTGACTGGTCATGGTGGCTGGGACAGTCAGAACGCAGAGCATGGCACTCCGTCTCACATCCTCTGTCAGTGATGTCATCTTACTGCAACAGACACAAGCGTGAGGAGGCTTCAGGGCCCAAACTGCTTGAATTCACCTGCTTCATTCCTGTTCACTGGAGCCAAGTACTAATTACGCCTACAAGACTATGCATCTAAAACTATACTGATACAAAGCAGTTTTATTCACATTTATCTCTTAAATTACTTAATTACCAAATTTAATATTTTTATATTATTGTTCAGAATAAGACTATAATTGTGATAAAGAATATTCCTCTTGCCATTTGCTTAGAAAACTCCAATTTAATGGGGTATTATGGGCGAAAGCATAAACAGCACTCTACTGACTGCTAATGACACAAATTAAGCTACAGGAAGACCTGATAATAATAATTTTAAAAAATCAGTAAAAACTGAACTGAGCTACACACTGCAGGTCTGTCTACTGTGTGCAAAGGGGACTCATGCTCACTTGGTCTTATAGAGGTGCATGATGCCATGGACAATCTCCACAGACGGGTTTCCGCTGAAGAAAGAGATCTGCTCCGGCAGCTGTTTGGACGGGGAGTCCGGAACCATGCCTGCCTCTGGAGTGTTGGCTTCATGGCCAGACCCAGCAGTCTCCTCTGCCTCATTGCCACCTTTCCCAGAATCCTCTGGAATTGTCACCAAAATAAAACAAGCCACCCCTTATAACAACAGAATATACAGCAAAGCATGTCCTACCTCTGGTAAATTGATCCAAATTCAATACACCCCATCCACCTCCCTCTTCGGGCACTTATGGCCAAATAATGACTGGGAAAAAAAAACGCTGTACAAAGCATTCTATATATGTATAACTAAAATTGCCCAATAGGCCATAATGGTGTTTTGTCCACCGCCTCCCCCCCCCCCATATAACTGTTTCACAGAAGTTACTCCACCTGTGTCTGAGCTGGGTGCAAACGTCTCAATGACCATGTCGACCATGGCCCGGCTGCCGATGTGCTGGTGCAGGAGGGCGACCCTCTCTGAGTCAGACTTCCCACTCAGGGACGAGTGGGCCAGGCCCAGCGCCTTCTCATGGACCTCCTCGTCAGACATGTCTCCTGCTATGGAGTGAAGCTGAGATTCAGCAGCTAGATAGATATGGCTCTATGCAAATATCAGTCTATGGATCCCAAAGGGCAGTGGCTGATATCCCTGCTCTTGTATGCTTCATCTGCTTACTAAGATATTCAACTTGAATAGATTGAATGAAAACATCAAATGAAGTGTAAACTAGAATGAAGTTTGTTTTTGATAGAAGCATAATCTAATATACGGCAACAATGCATCTTTTCTTGCGAGTAGCACTCATATTTCTTGATTAAATGCTAATAAGTCATGACCTAATCACCTGAACATGTTTTCATTCATTTATTCTTTCATTCATTCATTTTCCATACCCGCTTGTCCTGCATAGGGTCGCGGGAATCCGGAGCCTATCCTGGAAACAACGGTCGCAAGGCAGAGGATAACCCAGGATGGGGCGTCCCCCCCATCACAGGAACACACACACCATTCACACATACACATTCATACTTTGGGAAACTTTGCCATCTCCAATTTGAGCAGGTTTTCCTTAAGTATTAAGTGTCGGTATTTTTAAACACATTTCGTCATATTGGCATCATTCACTTTAACACACCCATATATGTAGTGCGACACGGACCTGAACCTCCAAAACAGACTACAAATTCAAGTTATGCAGTTTTGATTGATGCTTTTTTACAACTACTAATTTAACTCAGCCCCTGATTCAGTAAGGGCTGTCTAGTTAGTTACACATTTTTAAATGTTTTTTTTTTTTTTTGCAATGCTTGCAAAAGTCTCGTAGCTTTTTAAAGACTGTTATTTCTGTGTGTGCCTCAACCGTGACATGAAGGCAGTAAATACAGATAACCCAGTTAAAGTGCGTGGTGTCTGGAGTGCCCTGGGCACAAAACATTACTGGACGTATTGAGGTGATAAGTTCAAAGTCAAAACTTACCGGCGTTGTACTGGAAACCTTCGGGAAACAGGGACTGGTCTGCAATCTCCAGACGGATGACAACGAGTGACACACTCATGTGTTAAACGACGTCTGACAGCCCCTCTGACCAAACAAAACACAACATCTACGGCAAACACAGTGGAAAACGGGACCAAAAACGCGACACGGTCAGGATTTGGCGTGGAACACTCAACGAATTGTTATCAAACTAAATCTAACATCCAACTTCTTTATTCGATGTAACACGGACACTTTCCTGCCACAATCACCATTCCCAATTACATCAACAGAGCGCTCGACCCCGGTTCAGACTACTTCCGGGTTACGTTTGTTGTTATACGGATTCTCTATCAGTTCAACGCCTAAGCGTCCCCGAACTCCTAGGATCGTACGCTGTTTACGTACGCATGTTGTCTAAATGCTGTATAGCCGCAGTATTGTTTTATCTAACTGGCTAGGTAGGATTTGACTCGGTGGTGGAATCCGTTAACTCTTGCGCATCGTTTATTGTACTTTTTATTTGAGAACTCCCTGCGACAGGATACTATGTGTTATCTGTCATCTAATGGACTTGCATCCTGTGCTTCTTGGTGTATGCTCCAGGTTGACCGAGATTGTGTTCTGAGTAAGAGTTAAAAGACGATAGGTCCCATCGGGTTTTTGTAAAAGTAGTTCATCACAACTGGGGATTGGATGATGAGACAAAACTGTCGGCACTATTCAGTTATTGTTAATGATCCAGATATATGATCTTTCCAGCTTTATTTAATTAAAAAAAAAAAAAATGTTATGAATTAATCTGCAAGTAGTTGTTACCATTCTTACCCCAAAAATATAATAGTGAAGACTAGTCATTTTTTAAACAATGAAGAAAAAGGAAAATCAAATAAGATATATACATGTAACATTAAAACATATAAAAAGCACGGCTATTGGTGATTGAGGATAACTAGCCTCGCGGTAAATTGTGACCTATATGATATATATAGCTTATAATTAAATGGTTTGCTTATTTAAACAGCCACACATTCAACTGCCCTTATCAAGGATACAAACGTAGTCGACAATCAAGTAACTAGAAACGCTTTTCTCTAATATTAAAGGAAAATCATTATGAAACAACTAACATCAATTAGCAGCAAAATAGAAATAGCAGCATCTATGTTCTTGGAATAAAACAGCACATCCTTAATTTTTTCTGCATGAAAATGTGTTTACCACTGTTACCGAGTCAAGAATATCTTTCTTTAGGAATACAGGTACATAGGATATTTTTCATGAAAGTTGCTATTTATGTACAGTATATTGATTCCTCAACCAAAAAGAAGTCACACTCCATACCTTTTCAAGGAATTCCTTTAATACAAATATTCAGCATATTCATGACATTTTGTAGCAGGTGGAGGACAGAAATACCCTGAGGTACCCAAACTTCAATAGTAATCTAACTGCCAGTCTAAGAAGAAATGAAACATAGGCCTGTGAGAGAATGGGAGGGAGTAATACTAGTTTATGTATTTACATCACAAAGGCATTTGTGGTAGATCAATTTGGTACATGATTTTTCTGTCCACTGACTGTCTTGGTGTGTAGACTAAAGATTTATATTTTACAGTCTTCAAATATTCAATAAATGTCATCAGTGTTCTGCGTGGATTCTATGTGTGTGG
>JAODJU010000040.1:34547120-34570942 GCA_026776725.1 Gnathonemus echidnorhynchus
CCCCTTCTCTCCCTGAAAATGGGAAATCTTACAATAAAATGTATGCCACAAATTCCCAAACTCTGCTGTAGGTCTTCGTAAGAGAGAAACTCTAACTTGTGTGACCTCTGGTCATTAAGCAAACTACACAATGTTAATATAAGTCAGGAAACAACCACGTCCGCACCTACTGCCATCCAAGGGTGAGAATCCGTCAAATGGTGCTGGGATGACATTACAAAAATACACGTGCAGCAAACAGGCGACTGAGCAATCAAAGTGATTAAAAGAGAAACCTCTTTTAGCATCCAACAATGTCCCCCATGTTAGCATCTGTACTGAGCTCTGTTACACACAAGCTTCAGAGAATGCCTCTGTGAAACAATCAAGGAATAAGCTCCATCCCGGTTTAACAAGCTATAACACTGTCTGACATACTGGAGACTCAGAAGCTGGATAACCCAAACACTCGATGCTGGATCCCCAAACATCCAGCAGCCAGCAGGACCTGAACCCTTCATCGACAATTTTTAAAGGTTTATATGATGATAATAAACACCATTTTAACTATTTATATAACAAAGGAAAAATACATACATTTACATAGTAGGCGTAGTACATTTGCATTCAGTTGTTGAGCATAAGCTTTTTTTTCAAAAACAATGTACAAATGAAGAAAGTTTGAGGTCAGAGGGCAGAATCATCTACAAATAGTGCCCCTGGCTCAGGTCCCAACACTGAAACGACTACTCAACAGTCATGGGATTCAAACCCACAACCTTCAGGACAGGAGCACCTACCGAGATACATGCTGCAGCTACATTACACAACAGTACCTTTGCCTAGAGCTCTGTGACTAACCTTTTTAAGGCATTAAAATCCAACACCCTGGTCTGGATTCCAGTCTCACTGGACATCATTCTTGCTGATCACAAAGGCGGATAAACTAAGTACTTTAATCTAAATTACAATGAAAGGGCATTTTGTGAATCCTATTAACTGCCACACCCCCTCCTGTTCATGCTGCTTAATGGCTGTTTACAAAAAAGCTGAAAATGATACACCAGCCTCATGTCACCGTTCTGTTTATGGCTCTTCCTCTACTCCCAGTTCAGCAGCCGGGACTGTAGTGCTCTAAAGTGCATACAGAGCTCTTTCAGGTTCAGGCTTCAAGGTCTTTGGGAAGCAAAAGGGAGAGTCCCAGGTGAGGGGAAAGGGAGGAATGCTGGGCGAAAAACAGCAGTAAAAGGAACGGTGCCACAGAATTAAGAGCCTGTTACACTCTGTTTGCACTGCAAAACCAATGTAACAGTCCATAAGCGAGAGAATCCCGCTGGCATACACAGCCAGCTAAGAGCAGAAAAAATAAATGACACTTCATTATGAGTGCAAGCGAAATGAGTTAGAAAACAGCACAGCAAAACAGGCATATGAGGATAAGCTTAATGGGCTAAAACTGCGGACATTTAAAATGGTGCGATTCGATTCATCCACAGTAAGGTCTTTCCCTGAATCAGGACCATGGAAACGCTTATGTCAACCTTCATTCCGGACACCTGAAATGTAACTTGGCATTTTGGTTAAATGGAGTTGTCAGGATGAGTGAATAGTCCAGAAATAATTGAGCCCCTATTACCCTCAAAGGGGTTGTTTCTCAAATAAAATAGAATCCTAATTTTTTTCTGCGCTCTTGATTTGTGACCAATGCCGATGCTTTACTTTGCCGACACACTTAAATGCTGAAGCATTCCAGGTTAACCTGCACTTCCCAGTCAAACTCTGCAGCTTCAAACCTGTAACCCTCCTGGGAAACCGTGTAAGTCTGGCTTGAGACGCTCATTACTGTGAGGGGGACCCAAAAATCAGGCCAGAACCAATTATTAAAATGATTGGCCTTGCATACCAGACTCTAGCCATCTAGACCAATGAATTTGCCAGTCCAGGGCGACCTCCAGGCAGTCTACATTTTTGCTTCCTTCCAGCTCCCTGTCAAGTCCATTTTTTTTTAGGGAGCAGAAACATGGACTGTCTGGGGTCCCCAAGGGACAGGTTGAGAAACACTGATCTAGACTATCCAGGAGGACCTTAAAGTTTGGGGCTCATATGAAAGCCACAGTTACACCACCCTGAAAACAACGCCACAGTGGGCTTACTGCACATGCACTGCATGTCCTCAGGTGAACGCTTGAGGAATAAGAGGTCATGGCTTGTAATGAAGTAGGTCCTGTAGGGCTGTGCTTTGGTACTGGAGACATACCATGCAGCTATGGTCTCTCAGGAGATGGAGAAGTCAGCATCAGCTGCCTGCATCGCCTTCTCCTCTCCTCCCTCAGTCAAGACCCAGCCTGTAATGGCGGCTACAGGGCAGACAGGCAGGTGAGATGGTCACCGTGAGCCCTGCCCAGGCCAAAACAGCCCTTTAGAATCACTCTCAGCTGACCAGGTTTGTCGTCCGCGGTGCCCTTTTGTCTGTTTGCGGCAGCGCCTTTGATAACGGGCGGGCAGCTCCCACGCCTCCACACTCCAGAATCCCATGGCAGCCAGGACAGGAAGTTCTGGCAGGAAGCAGGGACACGCACTTAGGGGCTCCGATAGCAGCGTGTTTATCGATATGCCGATGACACGGTGGGAGAAATGTGCAGCGAGCAAATCACAGGGAAAGGAAACGACCGGATGACCGGACACAGATCCAGGAGGTTAGACATAAAAAGCATCAATACCCCAACGCAGTCAAGATCAGAGCCACTCCAGTACTGATCACTGCCTCTCAAAAGATGGTGTGGCTCAGTGTGGTTTCTAAGCTGCCATTTAGATTACTCATCCTTTTGGGAAGGAAACTACTTTGCCTCAGGCCTGTGTGGAGACTGCAAAACAAGCCGTGGGAGCCCAGCGAGCCGCCACCCAGAGCCGGCAATGTGGTGCAACGGCAGCTGGGGTGGGCGTCTTGGGGGCGTGGCTACCTTCACAGCGACACCCAATGAAAAAGCCCCTTTTCACTAATGTGTGTGCGTGCTTGTTTATTGTATTCATTTAAGGAAGGAAATGAGGTTTGTAATTCAAGAAGCAATTGTAGTTTATTTTGGATTTTTTTCTGAGGGTCATCTGCACAAAATCCCTTTGTCTGCATCGATTTAAATGTCTAAAAATTTCTCTGTCACAAGTGTAGGATGTCATCAGGGAGGAGGTGTCCTCTAGGAGAACGGAAATGCTCTGGTACGTGCAAAGCTTGTTTACAGCAGAGAAGCAGGGATGAACTGCACAATATTAACTGACAGAACGGCCACCTGGAGACCCTGTCCATACAGGCGCCTGTTCTAGCGGGAATACTGACATCTCATCAAGATACGTAATTCATTGGCTTGTTTATCCCAAAATAGGCAGGACAAGAGGCTGGGGACACCATGGATGGGATGCCAGTACGTCACAGGGTGCACACACACACATTGGGTAAACTTATCTCTATGGGTACCGCTCATTCATTTCTATGGGAAAAATGCTAACGCTAACTATGACAACCTTAACCCCTACCCAGGCATTATAACCATAAGGTAGCCAAAGAAAATACAAGAGTTTTTGCATTTTTAGTTTTTTCATTGCAGTCACAGATCTTCATTAAATTGAGTTTTCCCTTATGGGGACCAGGAATCTGGTCCCCATAAAGGAAAAAAAATCGGGTATTCATCACGTTGTGGGGACACTGTGTCCCCATAAGGTAAGGTATACCCGGTCATGCACACACAAGGCAGTTCAGACACACAGTCACGTAACCTTGTGCTTCTGGGTCCATGTGATTGTGAACAAGGGGAGGTCACACAAACTTAGAGAGCCGGGGACAGAACTCAAGCACCTGACGGTGCAGAGCTACAGTGATGTCTGCCAAGTCCCTGCAAAGTAAGGCTTCCAACCATTTAGAAAATATGAAGGTGAGTATGGACCCACCTGACAGGCCCACTGATACCCGCCCCCAGTTTCTGTGTCCAGTTGATGCTGTACTCTTCTAGGATGGAACTGTCCTGTCCAAAAGAAATATGTTTATTAAACACATGTCCACCATAAATATACACTTACTGGCTTAAAGGACAAACCAAACAGCCCAGGAATTATTGCAACATGACGTTTGACCTAATGTGCCTTAAAGCTGTGCTATTTTCAACATCAAAAAGAAGGCATGAGACTAGGAAGTGAAAACTCAATATCCACATATAAACGAGGATTAATACGGTACTCCAGCATTATAAACGATAACGTATCAACAAGCAAATGTAATCAACATTCATTTTCATCCTAAATTTTAATGCTGTCATAGCTTGTGCCGTTTAAGTGCTATAAACTTTAACAGTTTGCCTTTAACACCACGAAGACAAGATGTGAGCAATAAATTGTGTGTACTGAAAAACAAGCAGAAGTGCTGCAGAAAAAAAGGACGAAAGTCCAGTGGCGTCTTTAAACAAAAACAGGTTTTTTGGTGTCTCTGGACAGAACTCCCGGTGGCAGTATTTTGGGTACAGTAAGACAGATAAAAGAGAGGATTATTTTTCGGTTAAAAGTTATGCAACTTCCATGTGCAGATGAATGGATCTGTTAAATATTAATATGACAAAAAATGGTGCGATAAAAGTCGCCTGGTCAGTTTCACCACCCCCCACTCACCCCCGGTATATCAGATATAACTACTTGCACCGACGCAACCATGAACCTACTGCCGATCTGACATGCGAGATTGACGCAGTAAAATAACCGTTTTACTGCACACGTTACACCCAAAGCCGCTATTTACCCAATGCAGCAAGTGCAGGAGTCATGTCAAACAGGGCGATCTTCGCAGGCTCGCAAGGCGGTTTAGGGTTTCTCACTCACAATGACAAAGATCCAGAAGCATGCATGAGATCACCTCCTATTTATATATGCGAGGGAGAACGGACGTGACCCCGGACTTAAATAGACCTGATCTTTAAAACAATCTTTTACCTTTTTACTAGTTATTTTTTTCAGATTTTCCTAAAGTTATTCTCTCTACATTGAGCAGCACTAATCTCTGGCAGCATTCACAGACTTCCCAAATTTCTAGGGAAATAAACATTTATAACTCCATATATTTAGCACTCCAAAGATATAGCTTGGCTTTTTTTGGAAGTTTTACGACTTGCAAAGGCCCACCGAAAGCCATTTTATACAGGAGGACAAATCCCCCCCGACCCTAAATAAAGGGCCGCTTTTAGCCCCTTTCCGCCCGGGTAATACGAGGACGCAGGATAACGTATTTCCAGACTTGGCTTTTAGTAGTGATGAGACATATCAGCATCTCCTGTCCTGTTTGCTAATCAATGCGTTTCTATGCGGTCTGCAATGGATGGCATTAGACAGAGTATATACAATCTCACAAATAAACAGGGACATACTGTTCCGTGAAATTTCCACGGAAACAAGTAGGGAACACTTCAGACCTTAGATGAATAAATAGATAGCGATATCATGTCATAAATCATGGCTATTTATTAGAAATAGATATAAGACCGCAACTGCAAATACAGTAATTTGGAGGAAAAAGTGAAAACACGTGTAGATCAATTCGACAAGTTCAGTAAAAAAAAAAAAAAAAACGACTTTACGGAAAGTGATAAAAAGAACGGTAACTTGGGACTATCGGAAGCATTTCCATCATTTTTTGGAAATGTTACCGATTGTATCAGTCTCTTTGACACTTTCCGATCTTCAGTGTCTTCGTTTTTTACGAGCCCGCAGTGGGTCACTTTAGCTCACTAACGCCGGCTGGAGCCGTAAAAGCTGCAAAGGGAGCTGTTCTGCTGACTTGGCAGACAAAGTTTGGCGTGCAGAGACCTTTACAAGCGGCTGGCATGGGGTGGCCATCAGCCCTTACCTTGATAAATTTGTCTAGATTGTTGTCCTCTGACATGGTGTTCACATACGCCAGCACTCCTCTGTCCTCGTACTTCTTCGCCGCGCTTTGTGTTGCGGGCGAGCTAGATAAGTTAACTAGCAACCTAAACACGGGGCAGGGAAACGCCGTTTCCCTCAAAAAGGATCTATTTATCGTTAATGTTCGTCCAGAGGTTTAAAGTGACATGTCAATGCCATGATTGCTTCCTGTTATTCGGCAGACAGCCTGTGCCACGCCGTATGCTCCTCCGAAACCCCGGGTACAGCAAGCCGGCCACAGCCGGCCCCTGCTGGAATGGCTCGGCACTCAAAGCGATGTTTTCAGCTCCTGCGGCTAGTCTCGGTTGTGCCTTAACGACCATGGAGAGCGACGGTGGCCCGATGGGGGGTGTCCAACCCTCGGAGAGAACGGGAGTCCCTGGTTGAGAGCAGAGATCGGTGCCCAGAGCTGCAGAAACCCGTCAGTAGTATATGGCTGATCGCAGGTTGTGTAACAAGGTTTGTGTGTTGCTGGGTGACGAGATGGTTGGCTGAGGATTTATTAACGCTTTGGGAGACAAAGCAGATCACCGTGTGACAAAAGAGGGGGGTAGAAAGGCTGACACAAAATAAGGAACACTGATAAAACTGAGTCGTCGGGATTAGCTAGCTACCACGCCAGGTCGCCATTTCAATTATTCATTTATCTTTAAAAAAAAAAACTCGAAACGATGTCTGGAACAGTAACGATTACGCTTAGTCAAGAGCGCATACAGCTATAAACATATAGTCATATATACAGCTGGAAGAATAACTACATCACGTTAGACTTCTTTGGTTTGGTGCTTCGCTGATCTCTTGCCAAAGAGGAAAAAAAAGTCACCGGAGACCAAATACTGCGACTAAGATGTCTAAAAATATTCTAGTCGGAAAATGGACATTCTTATTAATTCTTATACAATATATCAATATTGACTGATTCAGAATATTTTGTTAGTTTATTGACTGTGATATTTATCTTAAATGATCGCTATATTTCATATTATATATATTTCGTTGTTTTAATTTTATCAGGCACGTCTAAGACAACTACTTTGTCAGGCCTCACAAGAAACGCAAGTGGGTCCTTGTCAATGCGGCTAGTGTGATAAGGTCAATTATCTGTACTTACGTTAGTTCCAAACATAAAAGATGAATTTAAATGAACTATTAAACCTATTGGTTGGTAAATAACTAATGGGAGGTTAGGCAGTGTATAAATAAAAAATTACAGTCGTGTATCACACGAATTAAAGGCGAGTCAAGTAAAACAAGGTCTGCAGTAATCTATTTTTTTTAAATAAATGTTTTTAATGACATTCGATGAAGGATGCATTTCCTTTTGATTTACGGGGCATTTATGGTGATACGTTAAAAACAGCAAAGACGATTGCTTCGTTTCGAGCAGTTTATTTTAACAACCAAAAAAGTGATGCAAAAGAGGATGTGGTAAGATACATAAGCAATCGATTCTTTCAATTGAACTGTATCCTGCGTTTATGTGCAATGTTTGGTTACTGAATTGATGAGCCAGTCATCCAGAATTAGTTATTTTTACAGCTTTTTCTTTCTGGAACAGTTTAAGTTAAGTACGTCGTTTCTGATTCAACAGTAATTTACATGATTGAATCAGCAATTTTTGTTTTATGAGTAACTACCATTATACTATCCACAGTTATACGGCTTAAGTTTTTCTGTTTCAAATGTATCTAAAAGCAGCGTGTTGCCAAAAGTATTTCAGTTGCCAATATAATCCTTCTATTTGGTTAGCTCTTACTCTGCAATTCCTATAAATTAATTTTAAGATGTATGAATAAATGAGGAGTTGGCTAATTCACTGTGTTGTGTGGTGTGTGTGTATGTGTATAATATGACCAATGTCTGGCATTCAGAGTATCAAGGTCCCGATTATATTAGAGTACAAATCCATAAATATGGAGACAATCTTTTTTGACACTTTGGGGAAAATGTTAAGTGGTTGTACTTATTTGAAAAATCCATTGTTTTATATCCCTAAAATGATTTAAAATGAGCCATTGGTACAGGCGCCACTGCATCATACTTAGAAACAAGCAACCTTCCTATGTCGTACGATGTACTTATTAGCCTGTGTTTGTCTTGGCGAAGACTGCCACCTACTGTCACACCACAGTATAACGCTCACCCCCCGTCTCACTTAAAAAGTGAAGTACGTGCGCAACATCGTGCATTTTCGTTTCGTTTCGTTTGTTTCTAATAGTTAGTCTTTGCAGTGAACACAAGGTTTTTCACATCATAAGATACCCCGGCTATAGCCGCATAGCCCCGAGTATTTTACCCCCTGATGCCAGTCTTCCTTTTGGAAAAAAGAAAAAAGACTTTTTTTCTTCACTTTATTTTTTTTTCACTAGCTAGAAACGGCTCGTATTTATGCATCTGGCTTTTTTCCAAGTTTTGGGATAAGAAGGACTACAGACAGTTTTTAAAAACACTAATTACAAAGATAATTACATTTACATTATATCTGATATACAACTAACATTCAGCATTTTAAAAATGAATATACATTCACACATGCACAAAAGTTTGAGGCCACTTAAAAATTAACTTGTTTTCCCATGAAAACATAAATAAAATGAGTTTGAATAGTGAGAAAAGAGGAGACAGATTATTCAGACTCTATTACTTTGCTCATGGGTCCAGTGTTTGTTTTCTATACACCAGGCTCTCCTTGTTGGTCCACCTCTTTGCTCATGTTAGGTACACTACCATTCAAAAGTTTGGGGTCACAGAAATGCAGGAAATGAGTTTGAATAGGAATTATAGCTAAATAAATAGGAAATAGTCGTTGATAAAATGAGAAAATCATTTTTGAAATTAATAGTTGTGTTCTTCAAACTTTCACACTTCAAGCTTTCGTCAGAGTCCTCCATTTACAGTAATTACAGCCTTGCATTCTAGATGTCAGTTTGTTGAGGTAACCTGACAAGATTTCACCCCGTGCTTCCTGAAGCATCTCCCATAAGTTGGATTGGCTGGATGGGCACTTCTTACGTACCATTCGGTCAAGCTGCTCCCAAGAGCCGGTGACTGTATTGGCCACTCCATTATACACAGAATACCACCTGACTGCTTCTTCTCTAAATAGTTCTTGCATAGTTTGGAACTGTGTTTGGCTCATTGTCCTGTTGTAGGACAAATTTGCTCCAATTATGCACCTTCCATAGGGTATGGCATGGTGTCGCAAAATGGAATGATAGTCTTCCTTCTTAAAGATCCCTTTACCCTGTACAAATCTCCCACTTTACCATCACCAAAGCAGCCCCAGACCATCATACTGCCTCCACCATGCATGACAGATGTCATCCAATCTTCCTCTGTCCAGTGCCTGTGTTAATTTGCCCATCTCTGACTTTTCTTTTTATTGGCCATTCTGAGAATATGGGTTTTTCTTTGCAATTCTGCCTAGAAGGGCACCATCCTGAAGTTGCCTCTTCCTGTTGACGTTGAGACTGGTGTTTTGCGGGAACTATTTAGCGAAGCTGCCAGTTGAAGACCTATGAGGTGTCTTTTTCCCAAACCACACGCTCCTATATATTTACCCTCTCGCTCAGTTGTGCACCAGGGCCTCCCTCTCCTCTTTCCATTGTGGTTAGAGCCAGTTTGTGCTGCTCTGTGAAGCGAGTAGTACACAGCATTGTACAAGATCTTCAGTTTCCTGGC
Organism: Gnathonemus echidnorhynchus; assembly: GCA_026776725.1. Taxonomy (NCBI): domain Eukaryota; kingdom Metazoa; phylum Chordata; class Actinopteri; order Osteoglossiformes; family Mormyridae; genus Gnathonemus; species Gnathonemus echidnorhynchus. The sequence continues at coordinate 34,556,718 of JAODJU010000040.1, forward strand.
AATTTCTTGCATGGAATAGCCTACATTTCTTCAAACAAGAATAGACTGACAAGTTTCAGAAGAAAGGCCTTTGTTTCTGACCATTTTAGGCTTGTAATCAAACCCACAATTGCTGATGCTCCAGATCCTCAACTAGTCCAAAGAAGGCCAGTTTTATTGCTTCTTTAATCAGCACAACAATTTTCATCTGTGGTAACATATTTGCAAAAGGGTTTTCTAATGATCAATTTACCTTTTAAAAAGAAACTTGCATTAGCAAACACAACATTCCACTGGAACACAGGACTAACTGTTGTTGATAATGGGCCTCTGTACAACTGTGTAGATATTCCATGAAAAAACAGCTGTTTCTAGTCATTTATAACATTAACAATGTCTACATGGGATTTCTGATCAAAGTTATTTTAATGGGCCAGAAACTTGCCTTTTTTTCTAAAGCAAGGAAATTTCTAAGTGGACCCCTAACCTTGAATGGTAGTGTATATATACATAAACACTCAAATACATATACATTAGTGCTGGGCAGTATATCGGTTCATACAGAAAACCGTTTTTTATTATTATGATAAGATTTTTACTTATACCGCAATAACTGTTCAAATAGCCTACACAAGGTTCGGAAAGTGGTGCAGCTGGAAACGAACATACCTTTTCCACTGCTGCACCTCTAAAAAATGTACCGTGAAAGATCAGAAATGGAAGATATAGCTGATGCTGGAGTTCAAAATAATGAGACACTAGGGTTGTATCAGATACTAATCGATATTAAAAATGAGTATCTGATTAGATACTGTACTCATTTTCACCATTATTGATACCAACAGTGCGGTTTTCGCCTCATTCGCCATACTTCACACAGCACAACAAAACTTCACACGTAGGCCTACGCACACGCACACACTCGCACAGCCCCTCCCCTCCTCTCAGCCACTGAATGCATTCGCACTGTTTAACACATACTGAGTTGGCCAAACATGGCATATGCTGCAGTTGAAGGCACTTCGCAAGCTGCTTTAGTAAAAAAACGCAAGTGGGATTTATAACCTGTATGATGCCTACCGCGGTTTACGCAGGGTTTTATAAATCTGGATTTTTACTTTTTGTAGGAAGGGCACTTTGTCGTAAGAACATTTCCTTTCCTGCAAGAATTTACTAACATTCTTTATAAATGAGTCGCCTGGTTCTTTCTAAAAGAACTGTGGTGCATTTATTAAGTGTAAGGATTGTGGTTTCAGAAAAGAGAGAATACAAGAAAAAAAAATGAAACTTGTCTGTGAAGAAAGATTTATTTTGGCATGTTAATATTAAGTAAAACTGTGCTTCCAACATTGTAATTATAAAATATCGCAAAATATTATATGAAACTTGATTTTGGCAGAACAGAAATCTAGGTAGAATTGAATAGAACAGACTTCGTTTTGTCCAAAAAGTACTGTGGGAAATGTAACTCAGCATCCTAGAACATGACCATTAAATGGAACCACATTTATCAAGTTCCCACTGCGCTACTTTCACATTTCTGCCTTTGGGAACGGAGGCTCTAGTTTAATCCGTTTAGGAATTCTTCTGTGGCACCTTGATGGTAACCTGAAATAAACAGTTACATTTATTAAAACATACTTGATAGCTACACATTGGATGGCAGCTTGGTGCAGGTTGATGTGAATGGGTGTCAATTTCATGGGCAATTGCTTTGTCTAGAAAGTCTTTGACCTTTTAAAAGTTTGTTTTAATATCTTGAGTATCTGCCGATCAGTTTCACAAAGACATGTATAGCTATAGCTACAGCTATCAGTTTGTTTTACTCCTAGCAGTTTCACAGAGGTTTCATGTTTTCTTGAGTCGCATTACTCCATATGAGCAGGTCTTATTTTTGGTCTCACCGTTTTTACTTCAGTGTAGTTGTCAAGACCATATTCTCCAAGTTCTCGGCCATTCCCAGAGGCTTTGTAACCTCCAAAAGGAGCCTGGACCCCAAATACGTCATAGCAGTTTATCCTAAAAAAACACAGGAAAGACGTCAGTTCAGTGGACCACTTGATGTGTGAATGGAAATCGATTTTCTTACCTAACAGGTCCAGTACTTAATTTGAATAATCTGGAAAGATGTTTTTGACGATGTTTCAAACATTGCTTGCCAAAACTGCACAATCCTGTTCAGGGAAGTGCTGATTTCAACTGATAAAACTTTGGAATGAAAGATTTAAAAATGCACAAAAGGTCAGTTTCTATGGCTCTCAGTCGCGTGGCCTACCATACAGTGCCTGCACGGAGACTCCCAGAGATGTAATGGGCTTTCTCTATGTCTTTGGTGAAGACAGCAGCCGCCAGTCCATATTTGGTGTCGTTGGCTCTCTCCACAACTTCTTCTATGGTCTTGAATTTCAGAATCTGCATCACCGGTCCAAAGATCTCGAGGAGGAAAGAAGTGATGCAGGAATTACAGGTACAGATAGTGCAGAGGATGGTCAAAGAGAAAGTGCTCTTTAAAAGGTATAAAAGAACTGTGAAAGATGGAGGTTAAGGACATGGACAGCAGTTCCGAGGACAAAAGGGTTATTTCTGTTGTACCCTTGAACAAGGTAACTAAGTTTCCTCAATATACTTACAGAGCTGTATAAATGGATTTCCTTTTAAGTTGACAGGACAAAATTATAACTGCAAAAGCAGCAGAGAACAGTGGATTTGAAAGGAAGACAGCAGAGATCAGAAAGGAGACCTGGGGAGCTGCTTTCAGACAAGGTATCAGCTGCTCTTACCTCCTCCCGAGCGATGGTCATGTCGTCCTGGACGTCCCCAAAGATGGTGGGCTGGATGAAGTACCCACGGTCAGCTGCTACTCCTCCTCCGCACATAAGCTTGGCCCCCTCACGCTTCCCCGAGCTGATGTAGCCCAGAATTTTCTGGAACTGCTCCTCATCCACCTTTTCAGACAGGCAGAACTGCTGAGGAGGCGGCTCTATGACACGGTGAGGATCCACACACACGGCCCCAGGGAGCCCATACAACCCTCACCTGAGGCCCCTGCTCTGTGCTGAGGTTGAAGGGGTCTCCCACCACCCTGCGCTTGGCTCTCTCCACGCTGCGCTCCACAAACTCTTTGTAGATGCTCTCCTGGACGAAGGTGCGAGAACCAGCACAGCAACACTGGCCCTGGTTGAAGAACAGAGCAAAGTGGGCCTGCTCCACTGCCTCGTCCACTGGCAGTGAGAGATGGACACAGACACGGACACAGACACACAGACACACACACACACACACAGCCCGGTCAAAAAGCGTAGAGGTTATGCTCTCTGCTACCCTGTGGCTAGTGGCGGCTGCCAACTCAAATTATTTTGTAATGCAAAACTCTGACCTGACACCCCCATATAATCTAAGATCTGATCATATACAAAGATGAGCAAAAATACATCAAAATGTATTTTGATACAAAATACCCTAATTGTAAGTGTACCAAAATAAGTTTCAAAATACAGAAATGATGCAATGCATCCATGTTTTTTTGTATGACAAGATTAAAGTACCGGATAAATAAACAGTGCCCCCCCCTTATCTGCAGTGTCACTTCCTGTGGTTTGCTACCCGCAGTCAACTGCGGTCTGTAAATTGACAATTCCAGAAACAAACAACTCATATGTTCCATTGTTATTTTGTCTAGTTTTTAAATTAAACTTCATCATATGTCATATGTTTAGACAAAAACATGGTATATATAATGTTAAGTACTATCCGTGCCTTCAGGTATCCAAAGGGAGGACTACTGTACAAGTAAAATTAAGTGACTTGATTAAAATATGAATAGGCTACACAGCTTTACGTTGCTGTTTTGCTCTACATTACTTGTGGAACATATACACACAAACAAATGCCATAACACTTGTCACAGCAGAGAGCACATACATTAACTACCAATAATTTTCATCATTATGTCCCCAAAATGCCAGTTCCTATCAATCCTAGAATGATATTGCATCAACCAGCCTTTTCAGAACTTCAGTTTTTTCTCACTGTGTCATTTTATTTGGCTAACTGGAGATGCACACCTTTGTTGATCAATTTATCAATCCTCTTTTGAGTTGCCACTTTCAACCTGAAGAAATAAGGGATACGATTCCCCCCATGGTATAAAAAAATCACGGCCCATATTGGTTCTATACAGAATGATTCTGTAATATACAGGATAGGTGCAACTCTGATTTTATTTACAGAATATATACAGGATTATCTACAATGAACAAGAACAGTATTTACAAATCAAAAATTTTTTTAATGGAAATCTTGGCTCTTTTACTTCGAGTACATCAACAAACCAAGAAGAAATACAGGTGAACAACTGAATTTATCTTGCCTGATGGCTGAACTCAATCATCTTTGAATCAAAAATGTGTGAGAGCATGCATAACTGGCAAGACTAGGTGAAGAACTCCTCACCTACACACACACACACACAGCAATTGGTACGAAGCAGGAGCCAACCAACCACTGCAGGGTGCACAGGCTGTCACGCATATCGTCAATTTAGGCTCTGATTCACTTACGTTGCATGTTTTTGAACAGTGAAAGGAAACCGGAGGATCTGCTAAAAAGCCACGCAAACTGCATAGACAAAGTGATGGAGTACAGCGACAGCACTACCCACTGTGCCACCCTCATCTCATTTTTTTTGCATGTTAATATCGATATGGCATTTCATGCAGATGCAACTGTCATATTGCACGGACCGTGATAGTCTGCTGGTTTCAAACCATCAATAAGTTTCTCTAAAACATTTTTACCGTCATAGGAAACAAGATTAATTGATACTTTATTGATCGCCATGGCAAAATTCTTTTTACGCCTCCCCCAACTTGCTCGTTGTAGGGAAGAGTAAGCTGTCCGCGAAGGGCTGCAGCCTGTTGCGGCACCCAGGGAGCTGGGGGTTAAGGGCCTTGTTCAAGGACGTGCCAAGGCTCGAACCGGCAACCTTCCGATCACAGGCACACTGAGCCACATGCTGCAGGCTTTGCATTTTAATGATGGTTTTCAACACTATGTAGTACAAGTTTAAGAAAACAGTCTAACGTTTATCTCCACAGCGTTTGCATGAGCTCTGCATGTGCCCTCTGAGACAATCATAATCTTTCTTGTCCTTGCTGTTGGAATCAGTCACAGATCGTGTGGCACGTTTATGAGAATTTTAACAAAAATGAGTAAAGAGGAGAAAAGGGAATAAGAACTGGTCGCAAAAAGACATTTGTCTTTTGCTGTATGGGAATATTTTGTATTCTATAGAGATGATAGTGAGCAAAAGCAAGTGCTTTGTCAGTACTGCTTTGTGTCTGTTGGCACAACTAACAGGAACAGCACCAACTTATGTGACAGTCCCTTGATCTGTAGTGTCATTTCCATAGAGTCACTGCGGTTGTGTTGTGGTGATATTAAAGATCTGTTTCGCAATACTGACAGACAACTGCATTTTCATTCACTTTAAAGATGCTTTCACACAAATGATACTTTCGCTCTTTATTTGAACCCTCATCCATTATGCGCTGTCTTCTTTCCACCATATTACCAAGTAGCCGAGAAGGAAAATTTTAATCGATGCTTTTTAATAAAAGAGTAATTGAGTTTAATTGAGTGATCGTGACAACTCTAATTGCATTACTGTAATTAAGTAGGTTTTCTTCTGGATTTCACATTCTGTACTTACCCTCTGGAAAAAAAAATTGCGAGAAGAATGCAGCAAACGTGTGTATGACTGCATGATTCTGGATAATATATGAATCACAATTTATTTTCCACTCAGAATCAAGATGACATTTTTCTCTACTATTCTTCAATAATATTCAGACAGTCCTCACTTAACGACTGAGTTCCATTCCTACGACTAGGTCGTTAAGTGAATTACGTATGCTGAAAGCTTCACATCACCAAGCATAATGCCAGGCAGTAAATTTAGTGGTGTAAAGCACGTCGCCACTGGAGTCTGGAGCAGTGCAAATGTGTTCTATGGAGTAACGAATCACGCTACTCTGGTCTGATGGACAAGTTTGAGTTTTGCAGATGCCAAAAGAATGTTACCTGCCTGACTGCATTGTGCCAACTGTAACATTTGTTGGAGGAGGGATAATGGTATGGGGTTGTTTTTCAGGGGTTTGGCTGGGCCCCTTAGTTCAAGTGATAGTGCTACAGCATACAAAGAAATTTTGGACAATTCAACATTGTTGGACTAATTTGGGGAAGGCCCTTTTCTGTTCCAACATGACTGTGCCCCAGTGCACAAAACATGGTCCATAAAGACATGGTTGACTGAGTTTGTTGTGTAAGAACTTGACTGGCCAGCACAGGCCTCTGACGTCAACCCCATCAAATACCTTAAGAATGAACTATAACAGAGATCGCGAGTCAGTGTCTAACCTCACAAATGCTCTTCTGGATGAATGGGCAAATATTCTCACAGTCACACTCCAAAATCTTGTGGAAAGCCCTCCCAGAAGGGTGGCAGCTGTTACAGCTGTAAAGGGGAGACCAACTCCATACTGATATCTTTCTTAGTATGTGGTGCTATGTCGAATGTTTATGTGACAATTGACTTACTGTTGGCATCAGACATGATGATGTTGGGACTCTTCCCCCCCAGCTCAAGGGTCACCTTCTTCAGGTTGCTACTGCCGGAGGCCTGCTGGATGAGGTGGCCCACCTGAGACAAATGGGAAGATCCAAATCACTAACGGCGACAAGCAGCCAAGCACACATTCCCTCAACGACAATTCTGCTTTGGACACTAGTGAAGATTGAGTGCCATTAAAATCTATTATAGGCTAACATGAAATATTTTTTAATATTATTAAGCTTAGGTGCAGCATTAATTTAACACACCTGATACGGATAATCAGGCCCTTCAGCGGCATCTCCGTGTTAGAGCCAGCTATGCTGAAGCTAAGCTCTACAGGGTAGTAGATCTGCAGGAGCAGGCATGAGCAGCCCTGTTTTACACCCTGTGACGAGGCACCTTTGGAAGGGCTTAAGCTGAATTTTAAGCCAGTTCAGGCAACCCAGTGTACCTACAAATGTCTAAAGACAGAAATTCAGGTACCCCTAACTGGAATGATTTGCTAAGCCTAGACTTAACATCTACCAATTAAATACCGGAATGGCTGCAGGTTTACGTTAGAAAGGGACTGTGAATTAGTAAATTATTATTATGCAATAATATAAAAAGGTTATTCTGTTTGGATCAAGGTTCGCTGAGTCCCAGGTACTTTGGTAAGGATTTCTATGCATCACGTTCTGCAAGCTATGTGGGGAAATCACTTTATTAGTATGAAATTTGGCCTTGACTGGTGTTCACCTTTGCCCCTGTGTGCTGTTGATAGTGCCAAGTTTAAAGTACTTTTCCCACCCACTTTCGGTATCCCTTTGAAATAGTTAAAAATAACATTATATATTTACTGTTTACAGTAATTTTGCTCTTTTTCAGACTCTATTTAGGATGATATTGGAGAAGTTTGTCTTTGGTATCCACTTGCTATTTATGTATTTTTTACATGTATATGTGTGACTATAAGTGATATTTGTATGTATGTTTAGCAATGGATACATATAGGCCAACAATGTACACGGCTTCCCCTTTTAGTTATTATCACTGTCATTTTTTTACTAATGTTTTTTTTTGGCCCATGTGAGCAAACCCTATGTTATGGGGAGGGGTGGGGGGTTGTTCGCTGTTCATACCATTTTTAAGGGAAAAATGGGGAAATGTCTGCCAAATGCTCATTGTACTCAATTTTATTGACATTTCCAATAAAAAATAGCATTATATTACAAATCCTCATATCAAATGACAAAACCCCAAAGCACAATCTGTACCATACCTGACACTAGTCTTGTTCTGTGCAATGGCTTAAACAGTTTGTGTGCATTTGTTGCTATGAAATAAGATTCTTGCACATCTAAAGATTTGCTTAGCGTCCTGAGGCTTTTTGCACAGTAAAGCCCTTTATCTCACGTTTGTTCCAGAGTTATCCAGAAAGCAACTGGCATTTTGTTTTGACAGCCTATTTTCATTCTTATAGGAAAGGATCAGGTATCCAGTTTCATAAATTTGCATAAAATATGTGACTGAATGCTATTACATTTCAGTTTTAAGATATTAACCAACTAACAATTAGATAGTTTACAAATTCTCACAGGCTTATAAATTCCTATGCATTCTCCTGAACTGTATTTTTTAAGATAATGAATTCTGAAACAAGTCTGCTAAAAATGTTCATATCTATTACCACTATGAGCATATAAGGTCTTCTGGCACTGATCTGGGAACAGCGTTTCTTCGTACATTGGACCGTGGGTGCACTGAACTTTCCAGCAGAGGGACAAAGTTGAAGTTATCCAACAGAATTCTGGATAGTTCATAAGTTACTGGCTGCAGATTTACACAGGCAATTTTAGTTAAGATTAGTGACAACAGTACAGCTAGAGAATGCTTGTTTTCATAATGCTTGACTAGAAATAACTATCATACATGTTTTGTTTACTGTGCCTTGTCTTCCTGTGTCTGTATTTGGGTTAATTTGTTGCTGTAGATTATCATGCTACTACTGCTAATGCCTTAACCTCCTTACTAGTCAGTGTGGGGTCAACACTGATAGTATTTGCCAAAACTTATATATAGCCAATGTGGCAATGCTGCAAGCTGCACTTGCTCATATTACAAATAGTTCATGTGTATAGACCTCACCTCTGTGGAGCCTGTGAAGGCCACCTTGTCGACGTCCATGTGAGAGGTGATGGCCGCCCCGGCAGTGGGACCCATCCCAGAGATGATGTTCACCACTCCAGGCGGGAAGCCGACCTGCCAAAACACAAGAAGTCACCCATCCTGCGAATTCAGGGGTCCATCCAGAGCTGAAACTGACTGGAAATACTGATATTTCCCATGAGTCTCAGTAAATTTATGATAAAATGACCAGTGTTACTGGATATCATGTCAAAATGCCTTTCCATGGATGAGAAACAAGACTCTTACAAAATGGCAAAACAGAAAACAGTTCTAAATTTTCAATTATGTATGTTTTTCAAAATTTAATTCCAAGTTAGCATCTATGGCTGTCATGACAAGAACTAGGTTCAGTCAATAAATGTTCATATAGCGATAGGAACCAGATGAAATTGGACACACACACATTCATATTTTACAAACAGATAAAAGAACTGATATATAAATGGATAAATATCAAGATGTCTAGTAAAATTAAAAAGATAAAAATGCTTAAATAAAATACACAACAAGTGCAACACTAAGGCATGCATCAAATGTATTTGCAATAAAAAAGAAGAGAGAATTGTTATCTAATGGAATGAACAGCAAAAGTCTTCAGTTATCAATGAGTGTTAAGCCAGTAGTAACATTTCTTCTGTCACTGTGCTCATTACTGTCACTGTCGTGTAGATTAATGCCCAAGCAGCAAAGTCCAGCTGGACAACAGAACAGGAAGGATTATCAGCAGATGAAGGCCGGCGCCATTGGCGCTCTGCCAAAGGGGAGTCGCCCCCCCCCCCTTCTGGTTCAGAGAGACGCCCACCTCCTTGATGAGGTGAGCCACATAGAGAGCGGTGAGGGGAGTCTGCTCTGCCACCTTCATGACCACCGTGTTCCCCGTGGCTAAAGCTGGGCCCAGCTTCCAGGCCTGCATCAGCAGAGGGAAGTTCCACTGCAGAGATGATGGGGGGGTCAAGTCAACAACGCAGACTCAATAATAATAATAACAACAACAATATTAATAAAAATTTATTATAATTCGCTTATTATAATAATATTAATGATGACAATATTCATGACAATAATTATCATATAATAAAATATTATTATTATGATAACATTAATGTTATAATTATATCTGTACAATTGGATATTTTAGTTCTGCAGCCTAAACGCAATGGCCATCCCGGGACACAAACCATCAACCTTATTGTTACCAGTTACATAAACACACACACATAAAATTAATGTAAGATTGTATAATAATATTGAGCCGCCGTTTAGGTCAGCAGGAGTTTGTGCTAGCGTGCAGCAGGATGTGGGCTCGGATCCCTTGCCCGCCAATCATGCCACTGTTTGGCCCTTTGGCAAAGCCATTAACGCCAGCTGCTCCAAAGGTACCTAGATACCTAGATTTTCTCACTGGGACGTCACTTAGCTACACGGATTAATGTGAGGTCTGTGTGCTTAGCTGCAGTCACTCTAGCTCCTCCATGTAAACCTGCTCCCCCTGTGCTCATCCTGCTCCCCCTGTGCTCATCCTGCTGCCACGTGCTGGTTTTTGCGCTGGTGCTTCAAATGGCTTCACTACAGCAGAGTGCAGTATAACAGCTCCCTTATTACGGATCTCCATCAAACGCAGAGAGACACAGCAGCACCACTTCAGATACAGAGACTGACCAGCAGTGGGATGATACGAACACGGCTGGCAGGGTGAAGCCACACTATAAATACACAAAGAGGAATGCACTGCATGATGGGATGGCCACTGGCCATTCTCCTGAGCCAGATCATATGCTGGAACCCCATCACCAAGCACCCAGATATCTTACTGGGATGATCTGGCCACAGACACCAATGGGCTCGTGCCGGGTGTAGCAGAAGTAGTCCCCGTCGATGGGAATGGTCTTCCCCTCCCACTTGTCTGCCCAGCCAGCATAATACCTGCAGCATTACAGATATGCAGTCAGGCTACCTGATGTCTTTACATGACCCGTAGTGTGTGTGTGTATGTGTGCGTTCGTTCATGTTTTTGTAATTATTGCATTGTGGGGACCAGATAAAAACCACATTTTTGTTCTCCACATAACCTCAATTTTATAAAATCTGTGACTGCAATCAAAAAACTAAAAAAAAACAAAAGTCTTGGACCGAGTGGCCTCCTCTCGTTTGTAAATTTCTTATGTCCTTGTATTCTGTTTGGCTGCTTCTGGTTAAGGATACGGCTGGGTGGCGACCACCCTGCCTCAGTCCCCCATCACCCTGTACTGGATTACTGATTGCAAGATGGCTGGATAATTATGATTACTGACATTATCAAAACAATTTTTAAGCATACACTCAATTCCAGGGCGGCACAGTGGTTAGCACTGTTGCCTCATTCCTGTGGGACCTGGGTTCAAGTCTCTACCAGGGCTCCATGCGTTTGAATGTTCTTCCCATGTTGTCGTGTGGTTTGCTCTGGGTACCCCACCCATGGTCCAGAAACACGGTGAGGCTAGGTGGAGTTGGCAAATTGCCTGTATGTGTGAGTGTGCCCTGTCCTGGGTTGTTCCCTACCATGTGCCCATAGGCTCTGGACACCACCCCTCCCCAAACCCTGAATAGTAGTTTCAGAAAATGGATGGACAGCCAATTCCAGAAATATAGGCACCCTTCATGGAAAATTGCAAAAATTAATACATGAAAGAGACCACACAATATTTTGTGCTTCAGCAACTGGGTAATCCTCATGCTTTTGTCATCAAACAGACTTCTGTAACAAAATAAAGTTTTCCTTTAGTAACACAATTTTTCATAAGGCAGATTCCAAAAATACTGACACCCCAAATGTCAGAATTTAGTGGCACCTGCCCTGGTGAGAATGACGGCACACAGCCTCATTCTCTAGAGTTTAACAAGGCTGCAGAACACTTGTGGAGGGATCCTGGACCACTCATCCATGCAGAACATTTCCAACTCATGGAGATTCTTGGGATCATTGTCTTGCTGGAAGACCCAACCATGGCCCAGTTTCAGCCTTCTTATAGAGTCAACTAAATTTTCAGTCTGGTGACTGGATCAGCAGGCTAAGTCTCTGTGCCTGGGATTGGAAGGTTACTGGTTCAAGCCCAGCCTTACCAGAACAATTACATGACATGGCCATAGGCCCTTGAGCAAGGCCCCTAACCCCCAGCCTTAGGGCTGCTGCATAATGGTTGACCCTGTGCTTTTAACTCCCCCCCCCCACATAAGTTATGAAGAGCAAGATGGGGTAGGCAAAGAGACAAATTGCTACAGTTGTGCATTGGCTAATAAAAGATTATACTTAATGTTCTTGTATTTAATGGAATTCATTATGCCACTGACCTTAACAAGAGCCCCTGGACCACTGGCAGAAAAACAGCCCAAAAGCATCAGAACCCTATGAGGCTTCGTATGCAGCTTCCTTTCTTCGCCAAAAATGGTGATGGCATGCATGGTCAAAAAGCTCACTTTTTGTCTCAACATATGATTCCAGTTATATCTCCAGTGTTGCTTGGTACAGTTGAGATCCTGCGGTTTGTGTCTTGGACCCAGGGGAGGCTTCTTTCATGCCACTCCTCCATAAAGCTTCTGGTCATGAACGTGTCATCTCACAGTTGATTTCCCCGAAACAGTGAAATCCCCAAGATTCAACTAAACTTTGCGGTTGTGAAACTGTGATGTTTGGGCTCCTCTTTGCCTCTCTTAGCATCCTCCTCACTGTGTGTGGGGGCAATATGCAGACACGTCCCCTTCCTAGCATATTTTCAACAGCTGCATGCTTTCAAACTTCTTTATTATGGCCCTGATTGTGCTTGCTAGTAATGCCTATTTTTTGTAGCCATTCCCCAATCTATGCAGCTCAACACCTTTTTTTCTCATTTGAGTTGAGTGCTCTTTGACTTCACCCATGTTAAAAGATGACAAAGGATTTTACCTGTGTTACCTCATATTTTTACCCCAGTGAAACAGAAAATGGCCACATACAACACTTCCTATACACCAAAAGTTCCTAGACACTAAAAGCAACATTAAACATTTTTTCCCCAAAGATGAAATTTATTTAGTCATAGTATTCTTCAAAGGTCCCAATAATTGTGCCACAAGTTTTTGACAAGATAAACTATTCCAGAGATATAACAACACTTGGAGTTGATTTTTATTGAATAGTCAATAATTTCTCCATACATTTGAGGAGTATTAGAATCATTGTATATATTATCTAAATTAAATTTATGTTATTGTTCACTTTTTTAGGAGTGCCAATTTTTCTGGAGTTGACTGTATATCCTTCTGGTTATTTAAATGCGCCTCCTGAACCAGCAGCTGGTAATAAAAGAGGTGTACGATACATATACTGTGGCTCAGTCACTTACAATCCAGCCTCTAGGGGGCCCTGTCGTGAGCCATTCAAGTTGTTCAAAGGCACAAAAGCCTATATCAGGGGTGTCACACATCAGTCCTGGAGGGCTGGAGCCCTACACATTTTTGGGTTTCCCCTCATTTAACAGACCTGATTCAACTCCTTGTGCTAATTACCACACAGCCCTCGAGCTGAATCATTTGAGGTGGAACAGGGAAAGAACTAAGGAAAACAGGGCTCCATCCCCCCAGGACTAGAGTTTGACATCCCTGGCCTTTGTGTTTTAATGATGACATTACAAATACGGAAAAAAATACTGGAAAGGTTGTTTTTCTATACTGATGACATCACAAATACAACTGATTACAAACACTGGGGCACGATGGTCAGTCTCACCTGAGGCACTTCACTACCATAGGCAGGTCTACGGAGTAAGCCACTGCATACGGCTTGCCGTTGTCCAGAGTCTCCAGCTCCTTCACACAGAGGAAACAGCTTTTAAGAATACACAGACATAAAGGGCATACAGTGGATTAAATAATGCAAAAATGCATAGAGATTTGCAGGGTTGGCTGAAATACCTTGCAGTGTTTCCCCTAGGTTTACAGCTTTTGGGGGGCAGACGGACACGACAGGATTCATAGTGTTCATGTGTTTCTCTTAATAACAGCAGTCAATATAACAACTGAACTCAACATCAGAACATTTCTTTTTATGGCAATTATCCACAAAGTGTGCAGCTTTTGTCACTGCAGTGTATCTTTCTGGGCTTTAGAAAACGCAAATATTTTTCTCTGCTTTTCAGATGGTTGACGCGACATATTTTCCGACACACACTCTCTGTCCGCCGGTGGCAGTGTGCTCACCTGTGTGTGTGCACACGTGTCTGTGCGCGCCCATCGGGGCGGAACTCCGCCATGTGCGATAAAGGGAGCAGAGGAGAATTATAAATGCGCGACTGTGTAGAGACAAAAATGACAAGCTGTTCTGTAAATAAGATAAATAATGTAAGGCTATTTAAAGGACAATGTATAGACCTGTCCTATAGGAAAGGTAACCTTAAATGACTTCTGTTGTGATCTGGCACTATATAGAAAATAAAATTAAATAAAATTAACT
>JAODJU010000040.1:34572842-34588464 GCA_026776725.1 Gnathonemus echidnorhynchus
TTCAAATCACTCCCCTTCCCCCTCAAAAAAAAAAAAAAAAAAAAAAAAAAAAGAAAGAAAGAAAGAAAAAGAAAAACTAAAATCAAAACAAAAACGAGAACACTTCCTGTTGGGATGAAATACTTCATTATCTTTGGGGCAAACTTTTAAATCATACGTGCATGAACAGTATTTCCGCAACGGGAAGAAGGGGAATTTCTGGGAAAATATTTGATCAGGATCTTGTTACATGTTCCTTAGGAGTTATCGTAATCGAATCTAAGAAAAATCACAAATACAAAAATATGATTCTATCTTTACTACAACTTAAGTATATAACTACTGCATATGTACCTTCAGGACGTTCCGCAAAACAAGTTTACGAAACTACAGTACAAATGTCTAGAGCTGACAATCGAGTGCGTTCGAATATTTTTACTGCGCATAAGTATTTAGGTATCAAGTCCAAACTATACACTATATGACAAAAAAATAATGCATGATGTCAAAACTGTGAACCGCTGTAAATAAAATTAATGCTGTACATTATGTGCTTTTTTGCCGTGTTTGACTGTTTCTAGCATGTTGGCAGAAACGTGCACATAGGCATTATCGCATTTTTTTTAGCAGTAAACATATGTGAGCTGGCGTACCTTGTTGAAATGCACTTGAGGCTGCGTGCTGGGAGCTGGAATCGCCGCAGCCGAGTAGAGGCAGGCCGGCATGCGCGCGATGGCCGGGGAGATCCGCGATAAGGTGCAGCGCAGCATGTTTTCCTCTCTTGCAAAGACGTCAAAATGCAAACAGCTTCGTGAGAACTGGTAAAATTATTTTGTTACCCAGCCTCGCCTCTCGTCCTGCCTCAGGTCAGATTTGCCGCGGGGATGACAGATAGGCAGTTGATCCGGGTATTTACGAAACGTCAGGGCTTCCTGCACATTCACCGCTGGCGAAAACACGAGTGTGTCCCACAGATCAAATTTCCGAAGTGCATATATCACTACTGAAATGGAGCCTACGTAACACATATCTGCACTCTTTTTCGCACTAAATACTTTTGTCGGCATAGCAGTGTGGCGGCGTTTAGCTATTAGCCACACTAATAGTTTTCTTCAGGGATCATAAATCTGTCGTGGCAATGTGAGGCGTGAAATGTGCGGTAAAAAAAACTATGTAGGGCATATTTTTGAATTCCACGAGCGTGGTTAAAAATGAAAACACATTTTGATCTAAACGGCAGTCAGAATTCGTTATTGTGTTGACCCCTGGTTGTGTTTACATAACTGTCTTGTCCGATATCAGTCTTTGCTGCTGCGAGGTACAGTTTGAGCTCAGCATTGTCGGATATGAGCCTGGGATGGTGATCATCTTATATGGCGATATTTTCATTAAAAATTTGTTTACCAACATGATTGAATAAACCTTTTAATTTCTCAGCCCAAGGCTTCAATGGTTTGCATGTATTTCTTGCATTTTGAGAGCACAGAAGTGTCCAGCGTGCTCCAAAGATCACGAAACCCATCCAAATGTCTTCAACTGAAAATTTCATCTGAGGGAAGGGATTAATAGTAATTTGGCAATACTTACTCAGGGTAGGCAACTTTGGTCAGCTGGCTGGTGTGAGATTTTCAGTTCGAGACAAGTCTGCACACACATACACACACATTTACATGTGTGTAACAGTTTTATTACGTTGTACATAGTCTGTAGGGTTTGCAAACTACCTCAACGATTTTGATGTAGCTAGTTTTACGTTTATAATAGAATAATATAGATTTGCCATAAGATTTCTTGCGTGAGCATCTGAAAGCGTGTCATGCCAGATGCGTGAGAGATGGCAGCCCTGCTCACAGGAAACACAATAGCAAATGGTAATAAGGTTAGAAAGTCAGTGATAATAGGTAGAGGAGAACAAAAACCCCTATGGCTGTGCTGCAAACAGGCTTGTGCAGAAAGACCTGAGTGACCAGAGGAGGAAGCAAGATTGTTGAGGTCTTTATGAATAACATGATTGCATTACTTAACAGGAAGCCATTGGAAACGACGAAAACATGACTGAGTGTCAGCGAGTGGAATGGGAAATGTAGCTTAGGGAGCAAGCAGGAGCTCATAGCCACCTTGTGTACCTAAAGAACTGTCCAGCAAATAAGAAGGTTACAGCTGCACACAGATGTTGCAAATAAGCACCAAAATGTCAAATGAAGCATGTAAAAAAGCCAAAATTTTAGGATTACTTATTTAGCAGACACGTTTATCCAAAGTGACATACAACAATGGTGGGATCATTCAGCCATCCATGGGATAACTGAACTTCCATCATTTTTTTACTTGCCTGTTGCTCCTCTAAGTGGGTGATCTACTATTTGGGCTAACCTGTATTAAAGATCTTAAGAAACCAATTCTGGGTACTTTAAACTATGTTGATTCTAATTCCGTATTTCACCAGGCAGCCACTCAGTCCCTTCCAGCATATGGAAAGAGGAGTCATATAGCATATATTGCCCAACAGCTGCTTACACCTACCCATGGTCCTTTGCAGCCTGAATATTATTACTGACAATGAAGCTTGGAAAAGTGTCAGCTGAGACAAACTGGAGAGAGACAAAGAACCAACAAAAATGAAGAGTGTAAAAGGAACAGGCAAATGGCTGCATAAACAGGGGGCACCATTCATTCTCTGAAACTGCTTGTCCTCCCCCCGCTCCCCCCTCCCCCCTCCAACGGCACCTCCCACCCCCCTTGAAGGTCAGCTTTACTTTTGGGTCACTTAAAAATGCAGGAAATGAATAGGAAATATAACAAAATAAATAGGTATTAGTCATTGACAAAATGAGAAATAATCATTTTTGAAATTAAAATAATAGTTGTGTTCTTCAAACTTTCACACTTCAAGTTTTTGTCAGAGTCCTCCATTTGCAGTAATTACAGCCATTCTACATATCAGTTTACATTTACATTTACAGCATTTGGCAGACGTCCTTAGCCAGAGCGACTTACATAAGTGCTTTAAGACTCTACAATGAATTTTTCCCGATACTAGCTCAATAAGCTCAATTTGTTGAGGTAACCTGACAAGATTTCACCCCGTGCTTCCTGAAGCATCTCCCATAAGTTGGATTTGCTTGATGGGCACTTCTTACATATCAGTCAGTCAAGCTGCTTCCATAACAGCTCAATTGAGATGCGATCCGGTGACTGTATTGGCCACTCCATTATACACAGAATACCAGCTGAATGCTTCTTCCCTAAATAGTTCTTGCATAGTTTGAAGCTGTGTTTGTGTCATTGTCCTGTTGTAGGACAAAACTGGCTCCAATAAAGCGCCGTCCACAGAGTTTGGCATGGTGTTGCAGAAAGGAGTGATAGTCTTCCTTCTTAAAGATCCCTTTTACCCAGTACAAATCTCCCACTTCACCATCACCAAAGCAGCCTCAACCCATCACGTTGCCTCCACCATGCTTGACAGATGTCAAGCACTCCTCCAGCATCTTTTCATTTGATCTGTCCCACAAACATTCTTGTGATCCAAACATCTCAAACTTAGATACATCTATCAATAGCACTTTTTTTTCCCAGTCTTCCTCTGTCCAGTGTCTGTTCATTTGCCTATCTCAGTCTCTCCTTTTTATTGGCCGTTCTGAGATATGGCTTTTTCTTTGCAATTCTGCCTAGAAGGGCAGCATCCTGAAGTTGCCTGTTCACTGTTGATGTTGAGACTGGTATTCTGCAGGTGCTATTTAATGAAGCTGCCACTTGAAGATCTATGAGGCGTCTGTTTCTCAAACTACACACTCCTATATATTAATTGTCTCACTCAGTTGTGCACCAGGGCCTCCCAGTTTGTGCTGCTCTGTGAAGGTAGTAGTACACAGCATTGTATGAGATCTTCAGTTTCCTGGCAATTTCTCACATGGAATAGCCTTCATTTCTCTGAGAAAGTTCTTTGCTTCTGACTATTTTGAGCTTGTAATCAAATCCACAATTGCTGATGCTCCAGATACTCCAGTCCAAAGAAGGGCAGTTTTATTGCTTCTTTAATCAGCACTATAGTTTTCATCTGTGCTACCATAATTGCCAAAGGGTTTCCTAATGATCAAGTAACCTTTCAAAATGATAAACTTGCATTAGCAAAAACAACATTCCACTGGAACACAGAACTAATTGTTGTTGATAATGGGTCTCTGTACAACCATGTAGATATTTCATTAAAAAACAGCTGTTTCCAGCTATGATAGTCATTAACAACATTAACAATGTCTACGCAGTATTTCTAATCAATCTGATGCTGAAAAAGTAAGGAAATTTCTAAGGGCGCTTTTCCACTGCATCAAGTACAGTACTTTTGGTATGGTATTTTCAGTACAGTACTTTCACTCTTCCATTGACTAATTGTGGTCCAGTACTAGTACCAAAAGTTCCAATAACGAAAGTTCTAAACCAGCTGGGTTACTTCTTTGGTACTTCGGTACTTTGGGGGGGACTTGAAACGCTTACTTTGTCGATTGGTTATGCGAATAGCCTGCCGTGGAAACAATACAAACGCCACCTTGAAAACATTTGTGAACTCAGAAAATAATGATAAACTAAGTAAAAAAAAAATGCAATTTGGTCTTAAGTACATATATAATAAAATGATCTGGATGGCATGACAAGAAATTAAAACATATTTTGTTGAATAGACTAACGATGTGATTTTGTTGTAATAAATATTGGGGTATTTATAAAACAAAAAAGGAGTTCATGAATTTCTAACAAACCATCTAGGAGTAATTTAAACAGCAAGAATGAAATTGAATCTCAATGAATGAAATTAAATGAATCTCAAATTGCCCCTCGGGGACAAATAAAGTTTTTTGATTTGATTTGAAAATGATTATCATTATGTTGGAGAGCGCGCTAAAATTTAAATTGATTTTTAAACATATAAGAATCTATGAAAGGAATAATTTAAATTGCAAAGCTTGCTGAGTTGTTTTTTCCTATGACAGAGTAAAAACATTTTAGCAAAACTTTAACCCCCTGCGCTATAATGTCTGTACAGAACTGAAAGTAAGGAAAAAGCTTTAAATATAGCTGACTAGCGATGTAAGAATTGGATGTGTATAACATGCAACGTTGGTATTAATATTGCAGATCATCCAGTCCAATAATATACTTATCATTTTTCTAATTCAGTACAAAAAACCCTGCCTCGAGCGGTGATGTCATTCAGCGCCGGTACCAGTTCTTATGCCAGTGGAAAACCAACACCTTGAAGTACCATACTTTAGGTACTTTCTCAAAGTACCAAAAGTTCGGTACCTGGTGTGTTGGAAAAACACCCTAAGTGACCCCCAAACTTTTGAACAGTAGTGTATATGTTTACGTACTTTTCAGGACTGCTGCCTATTTATCTTCGTTTCCTACTTGGCCTATTTGTATGTTGGTTTGCACAAACCCTATATATCAAATGGCCAGTCAAAACAGCTAATGGGCCAACTCGGCTAGGTTAATTGGCAACAAATGAACATCTGTTCATAACTGACCAATAGAGAGCTTGGCTAGCTATAACATATTCATGTATGCGCCACGTTACTTTTGACGGCATCTCCAGAGCTAGCTTTTCAGCAGTCGTGGTTAATTGTACCTCTGTAATCTACCACCACATATCATACACAAATAACAGAAGGCTTCAGAAAAGAACGACCTTGGGGTCTTGTGGGATCATCTCCTTTAGCCAAAGACCAAAGTGGGCTGCGAAGGGACAGGTGAGTTTGAGTCATCATCTTGAAAGAGCTGTTCCGCTGGTTGGCTGATGGGGTCTGAACTTTCTAATCTGTCTTCAGGCATGTTGCTTTCAGGTTTTCCTGACATACACTACCCAGTCAAAAGATTTTGCACAAACAGAGATTTTCTACATTTGCATGTTGCTCATGTAATATTTACTGAAAATACACTCAGTATTCAGTCCTAACAAACAAATTTACAGTATGTTCATTTGAGTACCTTTATTAGCAAGAAAATGTTATATCTTTGATTCGTCAAAGTAATCTCCTCTAACAGTAATAACAGCAGAGAAAATTCAAGGCGTTCTTTGCACAAGGGGCATTAATTAAATGCTGCTGTCTGGTGGTTGAGTCTAAACCTCAGACTGAAAAAGCTGCTTGGTTGAGCAGTGAAACGTTTCTACCTTACAAGAAAGAAGTCCATTGCCATGAATCAACCACCAGGCAGTTTCACCTGGGTGACTGAGAATCTTCACAGACATAAATGCTGCTCTGTTGCATGGGATGAAATGGTTAACTAGTGCATTTAAAGTTAAAGGACAGCCTAGAATTTGACTATGACATCACCACACAACCAGTTAATAGGATGTCAGACATGCACTGTTACATGCTCTTATAAAGGAATTTAGATGCTTCAGGAAGCACGGGGTGAAATCTTGTCAGGTTACCTCAACAAACTGATAGAATGTAGAATGCCCATGGTCTACTTATTTTGACATATTTTCATTTATAGTTGTTCACTCAACTTTCCAATACTTAAGAATAAAAAATAATCTGCAGTCTATGAAATAAATGGAAAAATGGTAAAAACCTGTGGCGTGCAAAAACTTTTGACTGGTACAGTACCTGGGTGTGTTAGTGGGGGCCACGGATGGAATGGCTGATATGACGTTCCTATGTGTTTTGAGGATGGATGGATGGATTGAATCATAGCAAAGTTCATTTTTTAATGTGATTTACAACTTACATTTTCCAGTAATATTTTGACACTCACTGAATCATTATACTTTGCAGTTTTAGGAAATTAACCCTTTAAAGAAAAGCATGTTGATTACAACCTACTGGAGGTGGATTCATATTCATGTAAGCAGCTTTGTGTCTCTGTGAAATGATTACACCGCAAGCACCTGAGGGGGTCTGATCACATGACCAGCCACACTAGTGGTGTTTTATCATTAGAAAACGGGGGGTGGGGGCACTGCACCAGCTTCAGTCTTGCCGCTTTAGCTCCATCTTGGCCACGCTAGCCTGATGGACCTCGTCTGGCCCGTCCGCAAGGCGCAGGGCTCGGGCCCAGCTGTATAACAGCGCCAATGGGTGGTCGTTACTCAGGCCTGCAGCCCCAAAGGCCTGGAGGAAGGACAATTGAAATAACGAATGAAACAGCAGAATCACATTTCACAGTCATCTCAGCTGTAGGAAATGTTTCATTAAGCTGCTATTATTGCCAGTATTACGGTGCTCAGTTTTAGTACTTTATACTGAGAGGTATAAAGTTAAGGATGAGTTAAGGATGCAGTAACCATTAGATCACAAGTCCTTAACCACCCTGGCCCGGCTGACACTGGCCAGGAGTATGCTAGTCTTCTCCTACCTGGATGGCCCGATCGATGACCTTCAGGGCCATGCTGGGGCACACAGCTTTGATCATGGCGATCTCTGGGGCGGCCACCTGTCACGGTGAGCAGGATTGTCAGCATAACAGCAGGGTAAAGGCGGTGACTACTGCTCAGCTACGGTAAAAACCAGCACCTGCTGTGGCCTGAGAGGCATAGAATATTATGTGAAGGTGTCATAAAATATACCTGCAATGAGTTAGTGGCAGGGAGGTTGAAGACAACATGAGAACCAGGCCACCCTGCGGCCCTCAATGGGCCAGGTTTTCCCACTTCTGCCTTATGGGGCAATGGCACCAGATGTGGGCCTGCTCACCTTCTACCTTATGGGGCCACGGCCTGCAGATGTGGGCCTGCTCACCTTCTACCTTATGGGGCCACGGCCTGCAGATGTGGGCCTGCCCACCTTCTACCTTATGGGGCCACGGCCTGCAGATGTCGGCCTGCTCACCTTCTGGCTTATGGGGCCACGGCCTGCAGATGTGAGCCTGCTCACCTTCTGGCTTATCGGGCCATGCTCCACACATACAGGCTTGCTCACCTTATGCCTTATGGGCCCATGGCCCCAGATGCAGGCCTGCTCACCTTCTACCTTATGGGGCCATGCGCCACAGATGCAGGCCTGCTCACTTTCTACCTTATGGGGCCATGGGCCACAGATACAGGCCTGCTCACCTTGTCCCTCACTTCTGCCTTATGGGACCATGGCCCACAGATGCAGGCCTGCTCCCCTTCTGGCTTATGGGGCCATGGCCCATAGATGCAGGCCTGCTCACCTTCTGGCTTATGGGGTCATGACCCATAGATGGAGGCCTGCTCACCTTGTTCCCCACTGTGTCCATGAGGAGAGCAGCTTTGAGCACCAGGAGCCTGGCTTGTTCAATCTCCAAGCGGGACTGTGCTATACCGGCCAGGATAGTGCCCTGCTCCACTAGAGGCCTGCCGAAAGCCACACGTGTTCTCACCTACAGAAATATCAGTGTTTGAAAGGTGGTAGCCAACTTACTATATAATCCATATAATTTGGTATCATAGCTGTTCAAACAGCATGAAAGACAGGAATAAACAGGCCAATTGTATTATAAATGAAAACTAAACAACTTGTTGGCTTTATGCTTTGTGATTTTTTTTTGTAACGCTTTTCTTCTCCTTCCTGTTTATTTTGACAGTAGAAATAATTGCGTCATTTACTGCTTTATGGTGACAGAGAGAGAGCCAATCACAATGCTGGAAGCATAAATGACCCCGCCTTCTCTCACCCGCTCCTTCATGAGTGCCAGGGCCCTCTCGGCATGTCCCACCAGTCGCATGCAGTGGTGAATACGACCTGGCCCCAAACGACCCTGGGCGATCTCAAATCCCCGGCCAGGACCCAAGAGTATGTTGCTCCGTGGCACACGAACGTTGTCAAACTGGAGCTCGGCGTGGCCCCCTGATGGAGAGAGAGAAAAGTACTCTAAAGTACTACGCTGGTGCAGTGGGTCCTGGGTTCCTCCTGGTGCACGACAAAGCCTGGGCTCGTGTGGCAAGAGTATACAGGCAGTTCCTGGAGGATCAATTGATACCATTGACTGGCCCCCATACTCGCCTGATCTAAATCCAATAGGACACCTCTGGGACATCCAACGCCACCAGTTTGCACCTCAGACTGTCCAGGAGCTCAGTGTTGCCCTGGCCCAGATCTGGGAGGAGATCCCCCAGGACACCATCCGTCGTCTCATTAAGAGCAGCCCCGACATTGTCAGGCACGCATACAAGCCTGTGGGGGCCATATGAACTACTGAATATGATTTTGAGCTGCTGCAATGAAATTTCAGCAAAATGGACCTGCCTGCCGCATCATTTTTTCACTATGATTTTTGGGGTGTCTTTGAATTCAGCCCTCTGTAGGTTGATAATTTTCATTTCCATCAAACTATGTAGCATTCTTTCATTTCTAACACATTACCCAGTCCATATCAGTACAGATTTTTTCCCATTGAGATTTAATATGTTTACAAAGTATTCCTTTAATTTTTTTGAGCGGTGTACATTACAACATGATTTCTGCAGGGTACTGCTCTCGACCAATCATGTTAAAACGGGAATTAAGGTGAACTTTGGACCATCAAATAAACTTTTACAGCACACTTTATCATGAGAGATATGCTAAAGTGTGCCTCAGTGCTGCACATGTGATAAGACAGTGCCCATTCAGTGCCCTGGCCATACACATACAATTCAAAATGCAAAAGAATGTCGATAACAAGGAATACTAATTAGTAAATGGACTGTACCATATGGGGCAAGCGGCCTCTCTATAGAAGCACAGGCACATCTGTCTGCAGCACACATGGGAGATGACTGTACCTTTATAACAAACTTCAATACATTCATCCATAAAAGCTAGTCCACTCTGACATTAAATCAGCAACATATGCCATTAAAAACCACAACTAAAAACATATTTTTCATATCAACTAAGCCATTGTCACTATCAAGTTACTTATAACAGAATACTTCATTGTCATTGCACACAACAAAGGCATTCTTTTCTATTGTTTCTATAAAGCTATTTAAAATAATCTTAATTCCATTACAGTTTTACCTATATCAGAAATATGTTCTCTGAGATGGTCCCACAGTGAAATCTGAAATGTAGACACCGGCACTGAAGTTCCGCTGTATTACTGGACAGGATTCTCACCAGGGGGGTCCTGCATCCCATATACAGACAGGGGTCGGAGCACCGTCACCCCAGGGGTGTCCATGGGAACAAGAACCATGGACTGCTGTCGGTGACGGGCAGCCGAGGGGTCCGTCTTTCCCATGAAGATGCACAGCTTGCAGCGAGGGTCCAGGGCACCTGTGGGGGGATTATGGGAAGAATTCCGTTTATATTGAAATAAGGTAAAAAGTGCATCTCTCTGAGCTTGATCCTATTTATTAAAGACTAGCATTATAAATATTATAAATACTGAATTAAGCCTCAATTTTGTGTCCACCAATTTCAAAACAACTACGAAGTAAGAACACAAGATGCTGGATTTTACAACTCAGTTGTTACTTTACTTTAAATGGTCAAAACGTACCTGAAGTCCACCACTTGCGTCCATTGAGAATGTAGGAGTCCTTGTCCTCTGTGATGGAGGCTTGGATATTGGTTGCATCAGAAGAAGCCACCTGTTGCATGAAGACGTGTGTGGTTTAGAAACTGAACAGTCAACCAAAAGACTGCAGCTTGCAGTCATGAGAAGGGATCGTCTTTTGGACCTTCAAATTACATGCCTAATCTAGCACACTATTAATACGAGTTAGTAATCTCATTTTGGACAAGTATCAGATAATAATAATGATGTATGTGCTGTTGTTGGCTGGTGGCGCAGAGATTGACACTGGAGCCTCATACTTCCAGGGTTGTGGACCCGGTTCTTGAGCCCGGTCGTGTGTGTGGAGTCGGCGTTGTCTCCCCGTTTTGGTGTGTGTTTCTTCCCAGAGCCCCAAGATGTGTGGTTGGATGGATGAATGTGTGTACCTGCCAACACTGTATGACTGTCCAAGTGTGTCCTGTAACACATGGTCATTCTATCCAGGGTGTCCCTCTGTATTGTGAGCTGGGCTCCCCTGCACAGACTCCACTGGAGTAGTGGTTACAGAAGATGGGTGACTGGATGGATTCTGTTTTTGTCTTTGCTTTTTAAGCGGTATCTGTGCCATGCAGGAGATATCAGACCTCAGACTTTTGGTGGAAGTTTCAGTGCAGAGTCAAGATAGCGCAGTATGTTAGTGCGTTCACAGGGGGGAGGGGGGAGTGATATCTAACATTGGGCTCTGTCATGGCGAAGCAGGAGCGGATGGTGCCGTCCAGCAGGGGGTGCAGCCACTGCTCCTGTTGCTGCTGGGTCCCGTAGCGAATCAGCACCTCCATGTTGCCGGTGTCTGGGGCAGAGCAGTTAAACACCTGCATGCACAGAGACAAATGCATTGCTTTAGCTGAAAACTTTGCACCAGACTCCGAATAAAACAGCCTTGAGGTTCAAACCATAAATTAGAGAAAGAAACAGCAAACCATATTAAAACAAAAAACTCAACAGAAATAAGACAGATTAATTATTTTCATCCATTCATTTAGGGGTACCCAACTAAGATGATTAATGCCATCATTAATATTTATAGTAACCCATCAAAATAAAAACAGCCAATTAAGGCAAGGAGTTGTTTTCCCATAATACTTCTCACCTCAGGGGCATATACCGAGTGACCCATGATCTCGGCCAGGTAGGCATACTCCATGTTTGTCAGCCCTGCCCCATAGTGACCCTCAGGGTCCATCTCGACAGGGATAAAAAGGTTCCAGAGGCCCCGAGCCTTGGCCAGTCCCTGCAGAGAGATGGCAAGAGTGTGCTGAGCAGTTACATGAATAGTGTGTTTTATTAGTGTGAATCTGTGAGTGTTGTGTAAATTGTTGGCTTCCCAGCTGTACCGCTACTAGTATTTAACCAATAATGGCTGTCAATAAAGAGAGCAGCCTTTATTAAAATGACTCAACCACTTCCACAATACATTTTTTGGCCTCTTTGTGTGTGTCTGCTGCATGGAAAACATTCTGCGCCCTCTAGTGTTGTGGAGTTTGTAATATTGACTATCAACCCCCCCCCCCCCATACATTTGTTTAATGGAATGTTTCCTGTTTAACACACCTATTGTAATGTGATTGTGTGTGGTTAATCTTTAACAATGAGATGATTAACTTCTTATATGTTCTTGTAAAATCAAATTATCTTTCTTTATAAAGGTAAGATTTTTTGCCATATATAGTTGCTGAAAAAGTAGCGGGTCATCTATTATTCAGGCTAAAGCAGGACAATAGTAAAAAGGCAAAAATTAAATACAGTAAAACCTCGGATTGCGAGCATAATTTGTTCCAGAAACATGCTCGTAATCCAAAGCACTTGTATATCAAATCGAATTTTCCCATTAGAAATAATGGAAACTCAGATGATTCATTCCACAACCCAAAAATATTCATATAAAAATGATTAATACAAAATATAAAGTAAAAATACATAAAACAAATTAACCTGCACTTTACCTTTGAAGAGAATCGTGGCTGGTGTGAGGGAGACAAGAGAGAGGAGTAGGGTTCTTTTGTAGGACGACTTTCACTATAACTAATGGAATCACTGCTATCTATTGGCTCACTGGAATCTTTTTGTTTTTGTGCTACTTTAACAAGGAACCTATCCAATGACAGCCACGTTTGCCTCATTTTCAATTTTGTGGAAATGTGGACATTGCATTGTCGTTAAACAGATTCATTGCTCGCACTGCTACGCCGTTATTCGGGTGGTGCTTTTCTACTAAATTCTGACTATACGAGTGAGGGACGCCAACTGAGACCGAGCATGGGAAACGATTACCCACAATCCCGCAGCGAGAGAGAGAGAGAAGAACCATCGGCTCAGTTGTGATTACGTGACACTTGGCAGACAAAGCGTATGCGTAATACTCGTATTGCTAGACCTCACTTGTTTATAAAGTTAAAATTTATTTTTAAATTTTGCTCGTCTTGCAAAACACTCGCAAACCAAGTTACTCGCAATCTGAGGTTTGACTGTATGTCATATTATAAAATGGCAATAGCCAAAAAAGCAAATGATTACCAATAGGAAAATAGCTGTTGGAGTTTATAGCACCCCAGACGTGGAAAACAAAGCGAGTCGAGACACACCTTCAGCTCCTCAATGAGGGGGTGGGGGCTCCACCCATCAGGGGACAGCTGGTGGTCTCTCAGCTGCTGCTCCATGGGGAGGATTCGTTCGGTCACAAACTGCCACAGGTGACGCTGCAGCTCCTGGACCCGCGGAGGCAGACCCTCAGGTGAGACCACTAAAAGACCAGGGGTTCCTGAGCAATGCTGGGGCCGAGAGGGATCCCTGGGGGCGGAGCTCATGTGAGGGGGTGTGGCCTGTGGAGATCCCACCCTGGTACAGAAACTCCGCCTCTGAGAGGAGGGGCCATCCCCTGGTTGGGGTCCCCGGGGCAGAGCGTTGAAGATGCGGAAGCCCTCCTTAGTGGCAAAGTCCCAGGCCAGATCTGCCATCTGCTCAGCCAGCTGACCCACACTTCCAGCGCTGGCAGAGCTCGCCTGTCCTGTATGTCACAAGCAGAGTGACACACCGATCACATCTACACACACATGAATATCATACACAGAGTCAACTGGACACACATACTGCAAGACACACATCTACTTACACATGAATATCACAAGCAAAGTAACATGGGAGCATGCTCTTCAGGAGAAAAATAAAAGAACATAGCACAAATTCCATAACATTAGAGGAACCATACACCAGTTCACTATTAGTATCAAACAAAAAACGTCTGGAAAACTTGAGTCCTAATTTTTCAAGTTTGAATAAGTAAAAATTTCAGATACCACATGTTTAGAAATTAAGGGCTATTTTGGGTGCAGTGTGACTTATTGGAACGCTACTACTGGTTTGCCAATCACAACTCTGCAATGCCAGCCTGTGTGAGTGACGTGATTGGCTGTTCCCACACCGGTACCTTTCAGGGAGCGCTGGTAGACACCCTGCAGGATGGCTGCCACCCTGAAGAAGGAGAAGGCCATGTACAGCTGCCAGTCATCTATGCTGCCCAGTGCCATGGCCTTAGCGTACTGGCTGAAGATTTCCTCTGCTGGGGGGATGCCCATTTCAGCCAGGTTACACTGGCTAATCCCTAGGCAAGAACAGGAGCACCAACAGCAGGGTCAGTGCTGCCCACAATCCTCTAGTGGGTAGCACCGTAGGTCCATAACTCCAGGGTTGTAGGTTTGATTCCCTATGGATCTGCCAACATGAATCTTCACTAGGTAATCTGCTGTTTTTATATTTTATATTTTTTATAAATGCTTTTACCAGAAAATGCCACCCTGACCACATGCTCATCTTACCCTGCTTGCCCTCCACGGGCTGCGACTAGACGCCAATGCATCTGCCCACCATGTGGCTAACAATTTGCCAATGTTCAAAATGTCAAGCAACTTTACACATACTTTGCATTTTACTTTCTGCTAACATTTTGAATCCTGAGTCAAATAGCAATAATGTTAGGCAAATATTGGCAAGTCAAGCAGGTGAGAACATGTATTTCCCCATTATGAGTGTTTTAAACTGCAAGGTAGCCCACAACAATATACCTTGCTGAAGATTAATCAAACGCACACCCCTCAGACACACCACCACTGCTGCTTGGTTTCAGATGCTGCTCTTCACTGTTTGCCCTGTGCACATTCTAATGCTGATGACTAGTTCAAACTGGTGATATCATCAAAAATATCAACAAGTGAATTAAGATTTTTTTTAGAACACAAAGTAGACTAATTTGCTGCAATTTACTGGAAATACTTCAATATTTTCATACTTTCCTTTTTCCATACTTATCCAGACTCAGAAAACGCAAAAAACAAATTCCATACTTTCCCATGCTGCATAGAAACCCTGGTTACTGCACATCACTGCACAGGAACTGAGAGTGTTTCAGATGACAAAGCGCAGAATATCTCTGAAATTTATCTGCTAAGAATGAACATCATATGTACATGTAGCACTTAATTTTCCATCTTTATAAGCTTCACATTCATTTTCCACTGAATATAAGAACATATAAGAAGTTAATTCTCATTGTTAAAGATTAACCACACACAATCACATTACAATAGGTGTGTTAAACAGGAAACATTCCAATTGATTTGCCATAAATCCAAATTCCACAGTACTGCTTTGATTTGTTGTACATTCCTAGAATCCGGTCGATAATGTAGTTTGAGCCCCCCCCCCCCCAATACCTCTGAGGACAGGGAAGTCTGGGGGGAGGTAGTGGGCCATGCAGCTGGAGGCCAGGTCAGCGAGGGGGTCCCCCAGTGTGGACAGCTCCCAATCCAGGACTGATACCACCTCCGGCTTCTCAGCGTCAAAGACCAGGTTATCTAGCCTGGATAGGCAGAGGCAGGTTTGCAAAGTCAGAGGTTATGAGAGGTCAAAAGGTGAAATGTTTCCTGATTCTGGAGATGCTAAAAATGTGTGTGCAGGGGTCTTGGGGGATATGCATGTGTGTTCCTGCTGTGTCAGTCTGTCTGTACATGTGCCTGCCGTGTCAGTCTGTGTGTGCATGTGCCTGCCGTGTCAGTCTGTGTGTGCATGTGCCTGCCGTGTCAGTCTGTGTGTGCATGTGCCTGCCGTGTCAGTCTGTGTGTGCATGTGCCTGCCGTGTCAG
>JAODJU010000040.1:34592122-34602647 GCA_026776725.1 Gnathonemus echidnorhynchus
AAGGCTGGCATTGTGACTATGTCAGGCTGACTGTCCATATCATAAGGCTGACATTGCGACTATGTCAGGCTGACTGTCCATATCATAAAGCAGACATTGCGACTGTGTCAGGCTGACTGTCCATATCATAAAGCAGACATTGTGACTGTGTCAGGCTGACTGTCCATATCATAAGGCTGGCATTGTGACTATGTCAGGCTGACTGTCCATATCATAAGGCTGACATTGCGACTATGTCAGGCTGACTGTTCATATCATAAAGCTGACATTGCTACTGTGTCAGGCCGACTGTCCGTATCATAAGGCTGACATTGTGACTGCGTCAGGCTGACTGTCAGTATCATAAAACTGACATTGTGACTGTCAGGTTGACTGTCAGTAACATCAGACTGACATTGTGACTGTCAGGTTGAGCGAATCTAGTGTCTGTATCATAAAGTAAACACTCTGTTAGATTGAGTGCCCATGTCATATGATAAACATTGACACATGGTCTAGTGCCTGTATGGAGTGGTGAATATTATGACTGTCAGGTTGGGTACCTGTGTAAGGTATTGTGTAAGGTATCTGTGTGCTGTAAAAGACTGTGACCATTTGAAGCTCAATACTTGTTTCATGTTGTGGACACCAGGTAGAAGACAATGTCACTATATATACCGGAGACATAAATTAATTTAAGGATTTATACTTGTACATAAATGTACACCAGCAGAAAATGAAATCTTGTAATAATGTTTCAAGGGCAGCAGTAAAACAAACATTTCAGGACATTATTTTGCCTCCTTTTGGAAGAAAAACATCTACAAAATAAGACAACCTCTAGCTAGCTAGCCAGAGAATGGGTGACCTAACAAATGAGTATGTCTTGATGTCAAGAATGATGTGCTCCTGTGTAACAGGGGCAGGTTACCTGTGCTAGGCAAGTGGAGGACTTCTTGGAGATAATGAGTTAGCTGGTCCATAGGCAACTGCATGGTCTTCCTCACACTGCGGGTCCCCCTCACAAAGCCTGCCAGGGGGAAGCCTAGCACCGCACTGAGCTCCTTTATTGCCGAGTCAGGCCCCATGACCTGGGGAGTCATAGTGTAAGACAAACGCTGACCCTCTCTTTCTGATGCTTGTACTGTAAACAATATTGCACAAGAATATCAGCGTAACAGGGTGCAGTATCACCCTGTTTTGTACATTGCAAAGGAAGCAAACCCAGCCGCACAGCAAAGTAACTCAAGTACCTTGATTGCATGCATACCCAGCTGGGCGGCAGCCTTGGCGTTGGATCCAATGTCATCCAGAAACACCGCTTCCTGTGGCGAGACTCCAAGTCTCTCGAGGCACAGGTGGTAGATCCTGGGATCTGGCTTGCACATGGCCTCCAGACATGACTCCACGATCTCCACAATGAGAAAAATGATACAAAACTACACAACACAACACAAAGGGACTGTACCCTTAAAATTGCTAAATTGTAGCTAAGCTACAGAACAGCCTAATCAATCAATCAATCAACAAATCAATCAATCAATCAATCAAATCAATCAATCAAGATGTTGGTAGGATTCATTATTAATTAACAAACAGCTTTCTTTCTGAAATGCCATTTATCACTCAGGAACTGTTTCTCCTGATTTTATGTCTCTCTATTCATTTCATGCTACTACACATCACAGATTACAGTAAAAATGTAACATGCCCTATCAGGCTGCTCAGTCTCATATGGCTCTCTGCTGTCTGGCTTAACCTTTGCTGTCCTGTAATGCATACTGTGTGTTTCTTTATACTGCCCTGTATATTTTGTGTGCCATGCCGCACTTGTATACTGTACTGTAGTGCAGTACATTTATGGGCCATTTACTACTGTTAGTTTACAGACTTTGTTTGTTCTATTGCCTCTGTATTCTTGCATTTAATACTGCATAGCTGTGCTCTATGATTTCAGATGTTCCCTCTTCTGTAGTAAAAGTCTTTATCTGCACAAATTAAATAAAGAGAGAACTGGCTTATTTGTAAGATAGTTACACCACATCCTTGTTCACACTCGATATGGTCTTAAAGTAAGGCTGAAGCTCACCACGTCAAACAGGGAGCGGTCAAGTGGCAGGTACGTGTTTCTGTCTGATAGGAAGAAGTTGTTGCTGAGGACGGCGGTCTTGAGGCCCTCGGCACGGATGCACTGAATGGCCTCCAACATGGCGGGGTGTGTCTGAGCCATGGGACCGCTGGTCAGGGCAGAAACGAAGGAGGCAGCAGAGACAGGGTGGCCAGCCTTGGGTGGGGAGTTTACAGGAGGATTAAAAAAAATTATCAGTGAGAAAACACATACCGAAGAGTAATCTTAAACTCTGCCTCTAGAGGGCAGATTACACCTGGGTTTGCTTCATTTCACAGACTCACTTGCTCAATCTTTAAATCAGTGCATGTACCAACTGGACTATGCTGCTGTGAGCTTATTACTCATCAACAGACCTATCTGTACAGCTGCTAATATAGTATAGACAATTCAGGGCAAGAACTGCTTTAAAACATAAAACAAAATGCTACCATGCCCCATTACAGGACACTGTAACGTACCAAGTCCGCACACTCCTTGCTGAAGGCTTCCACAAAGAGCTGTGCATCCATCTCTCCACGCATGAACTTCCTCCAGGAATTGTTCTCGCCGCCGGTTTTGATAGCCTGGGCGATTGTCCCACCTGGGATGCCATTTTCCTGCTCCCACTCTTAACAGGAAATTATTATTTTTAAATCAACATATTT
Organism: Gnathonemus echidnorhynchus; assembly: GCA_026776725.1. Lineage (NCBI taxonomy): Eukaryota > Metazoa > Chordata > Actinopteri > Osteoglossiformes > Mormyridae > Gnathonemus > Gnathonemus echidnorhynchus. The sequence continues at coordinate 34,594,877 of JAODJU010000040.1, forward strand.
AATAATTTCAACAAAAAATTAACTTAGAACTTAAAAAATAATGAGGACGCACCCGAATGTGTGGTAGTAACTGATAACACAGTGCTCACAGAAAGTTTTGGGATGCTTGCTTAATTCTGTGAAAATGTTGCAAATTAATTAGTTTCATTACAAAAGTTCATTGATAAGCAATGTTTAACATATCTGCACATATCTTCAGCACAGACACTTTCTTTTTTTTATCAATGGCTCCCAAAGGGATACTAAACACAAATGTTTGGTGTTTTATGTTACTGCAAAGGTGTTAGTAATTAAAAGGCTCCCAATGAGACTACTTGCCAATGAACCTTTAAACTCAGGACAGCCCTTTTATACCTGTAATTTGGGTATTATTACATGAAATTAAAGTTTTACTTAAAACTACTAGTTCATTCAAATGTGATATATATTTTTGTAAACAAATGAACAAAGTAATGATAGAAATTCAATACATCTGCAATATTTTTACTGAATTAAGCAGGCATCCCAATACTTTCTGTGAGTACTGAAGATACCAGAAATGATCGCATTTTCGGCTGCTTCTCCACATTTATTTACCTGTCGCCTTGTGGAAAGGTGACGGCAACAGGACGCCACCCATGTCAAAAATGACAGCTTTGTATCGCGGTGTAGCTGTATATCTCCTGTGACATCCTGCCAGAAGATGCCATGGTAGGCGGCTCCTGCACACCACCGTACACCCCAGGGAAACTAACCCAGTCGCATATATCATATCTGTAGACCATCTGAGTATATATACATAAAAAAGACAATGGTTAAGCAACTGGTTAGGTTTCAGTTGCAAAATGTGCATTTAGTGTACATGAACAATATTAAACATACTTGTGCTATCTTTGTTGAACTGACTATGCATTACGACGAGCTACATATAGTTTTAACACAGATTTTAGCTCTCGTATTTTACTGGAGTGCTTTACTGTCATATTTAGTACAGTACATAAAGTTCAAAAATTTTCCCAATGTGAAAGACGTTTTAGTTAGTAAATTCGACTAAATGTGCAAATGAATTGTAATATACTGAAAATGATTTATATCATAAGCGTTAAAGAATAAGAAAGGTGCCAGGCATTCTCGATAGCATATACGGTATAGCGATTAGCCAATCTGATCACTAAACAGTTAGTTTGACGTACTGGCAATGTTATTTTACCTGCCACTTTAATATAATTTGAAGACCATCAGTTTTCCTTTAAATTTTGTATGTCTATAGTAAAAAGAAACAGTTTAAACTTATCTTCTGGTTAAGAAACCTAACTTCTCACCAACAAGACAACCTTTAGACAAACATAGCACAGAGACCATGCTGATCATGTGACCAAAATGCAACGTCATTTTTATGTCACGTGTTATGGGCTACAAGAAGAAGGTCGCAGAGAGTTTGGGAACGCATTGAGCATTATATGAGACAAAATAGCGACTGCCAGGGTTATTAGAAGCATCTATAATGTAATAATAATAATAATAATAATAATAATAATAATAATAATAATAATAATAATAATAATAAACTCCGTTTAAACTAGGTCAATTGTATTTTAACAGGACTGAAAAATGCTGTAAGACGGAAATAAGACGCCATCTACTGTTTAAATAGATCAATTTTCTGTATGATGGGAGTTACAACGTGTTGGAGCCATATATAGTTCAGGTACTTTCAGTTTTTCCTTTTTACCTCTCCTCTATAAAATTATTTTATATTCATCAGTGTGTGTTACAAACCTTTTTTTTCCCACATTGAGGCATTTCTGGAGTAAATGACGCATCCGCCAAGTATCAAAAGATTTAAAAAGTAGAATACAGATTGCACCAATCCTAGAGTATTGTGCTTCCACTGAGCTATTATGTTAACATCTGAATTGGTACTTGTCAGTGACAACTGACTGTTGTTTGCTGTAAGAGCTTTTGACAGTGTTATGACAATGTAGTATTGAAATGGACTTAGTCTTCCTTATGTCCATCACTGAACTACCATGGATCCTACATAATAATGTAACCTATCATTATAATTTGTAACAATATAATGAGAATCAAACAGGCTTGTAATACTGGCTTTTGTTCCGCCATTTTTTTTTACATGCCTACCTACATAGGATGATATTCAAGATTTACACTAAACCCACCTTTAAACGAGGGCTGGGATGGTATGTGACTCACTTAGTTAGATTCTGTGCAAGTAATCAGAAGGTTGCTACTTCAAATCCCATGACAGGCACAGTGATGTCAAAACTGCACCCTTGAGTAAGGCCCTTAGACTCTGACTGCTCCAGGGACTGGCTGACCATGCTTTCTACTGTACATTATTTCCATTATAAAGTGGATCTTTAAAATTGATTTATAAGGAAATGTTGGTGATTCTTAAGGACAGAGAAATTCTAAGACTTAATATACTAGGTTACATACTGTCACGCCCAGCTCCGTCCGATCCTCCTGTGTGCCACGCCCACCTCATTACCTCGTGTTCATACCTGATTGTGATCACCTGTGTTCTGTTGCTTTCTGCCTACCCAGTGTACTTAGTCCGCGTCTGAGTCAGTATTCCCCAGTCCGGTCATTGATGTTGTCCTACGTGGTCCCTGATCCTGTCCTGTTTGCCCGTCTGTGCTCATTAAAGCCACGATTATTGGACTCCTTGGCTCAGCTTGCCTGCTTCGCCGCTCGCCTGCATCACGCAACGTAACACATACACTATTGGCCAAAATTGTGGAAACACTTAGCATTTTTGGTAGTAATGTCAACAATCAAAGAATGTTTTTCAATAACATACATTGGATGATTAAATAAGTAACTGGAACAACAGTTGAATAAAGTTCTGCAATCTCTAAAAACTGGAAGTGTTTCCACAATTTTGACCACTAGTGTACACCCTGAATACCCCAAAACACAGCCTTACATCTGGCATTTGGTCTATATTGTCAATTAACCCCAAGTTACACTAACCAGCTCATTGGCTGCTCCTGGTTACTATGCGTTTTTGATGATGCTAAATACAGGCACACAAATTGGCTAATAAAATACAGACGCTCCTCTACTTAGGAACTTTCAGACATACGAACAAAGATGACTGTAAGTCCAAATTGTGTTCCTTGGGCTCCCATTTCCTGTCCGCAACATCATTTTTTTTTTCTGCACACCATTTCCGCCTCGTACGACTTCTGGCCGCTACTCCCACCGTGCAGCAGTGTAGTGTACGTACTCCCAGCATCTTAGTTCTTTGTACTTGCATATACCCTTAAAATGATGCCCTCATCTTACGGTGTGACGTGTTATTTATGTTTCTTTATATTTATGTCTACATTTGTTATGTCATTTTCTATGCTGACAATCCTAGAACTGATAAGCGATCTTTCATTTTATGATATATTCTGTTCAGTATAAGTTGTCTTGCTGATTATCTTCAAGCAGTATCAAAGTAAAAACTCACAGAAAGAAAAGGAAACATACTCATTAAAATTACTTATACTTTAAATAATAAACAATATGGACTTCTGTCTGTAAAGAGGGACTGCATACAGAATCAGTCATACCACAAGTGCATTTAGGGATTTGAATTCACTAGAAAAAGCAATTCAAAAAGTTCTGAGCTGGTATGCAATCAAAACAAATAAAACCAAGCCAGTTTTCTTTGTCCAGACTGAGAAAAACAATGAAATGAAAAGCAAAGTGCCACACAATAAAAGGAATGCTGCAGTGTGTTTAGACAGAGAGAAATGGCCCAGAGGCACAGTTGTTCTGAAAAGAGCTGAGAACTTTTGTTCAGCTCCAGCCATTTGATTTGGCAAAAAAGTGATAAAGCGGAGCTTACATAACTAAAGACACACCCCTTGGAAGTGTGAATTTGGCTACCCTCTCCTGTGCGATGGGGGTGAAAACAGTTTCTTGAAGACTGTGCTGGTGCTTATTGTCTCAGTGCACTCCCCCTTTTGCCAGTGGTACAGCCATGCAAACTATTTGCCTGAAACACCCTTTAAATCCACTTATGTGTTTGCACAGCAGACTGCAGAGTATGTACACGGCGCTCTCAGGAGCGATACAGCACATCACCTGCATTCACTTTTTACCAATCCAAATAAAGGTGCAGACGTATGACAGAAATGCTACAGAGTCAGGCTTAGGCTAAAGTGGTCACTGCAGTCTCAGATCCTTTTCAGGTTATTTGTATCTTCTCTTCCTCTCTCTTTAATTCCCCCGGTCCGCTGCCCATTAAGAGCCAATGGGGATGTGGGGATTGTCACAGAGCCCTCTGGATAGCAGTCATCTGTGTGAGAGCCACATCGCGTTGCCGTTTTAAAAAGGGGATCCTTCGTCTGTTGTCAGACATAACAGGGAGTCATAGCAACAGTTCCTCAACCCATTCTGATCTTCCAAACTGGTATGGTGCTAAAAGGGCTGTGTCCATCGATAAGCCCGGCGGAGCCCCCTCTACGTGTTGCCAACTCGAGAGGACAGGGCGGCGTAGCCCTTCTGCGCGCGCAGTAGGGGCGTCTGGGTGTCCACGTCACGCATGCCACGCCTCCTCAGCGTCCGGAAGTGCCGCTGTGTCCAGCCGTACACCAGGCAGTTGAGCAGGCCCTGGGAGGCAGAGGTGAAGGCCTGTGGGGCGAGGAGGAGTGGGGAGGAGGAAGGGTGGAAACGTGGACGTTACCAGTCCAGTTAGACTCAACCGAGGAGCATGTGGCACAGAGGTAAAGAATGACGATTTCTGCACTGGATGAAATGTACCGTAAAAAAAAACAAACACTTAGAGTAATGTGGAGTCTACAGGTTATTCGTGTGTTCATGTTTCATTCATTGACACCTGAAGGTAGTGAAGTTGTTAAGGAGCTGGACCTTCTAACTGGAAGGTACCGGGGCCGAGTCCCAGGAAGACCATGCTGGCATACTCTATATACTTTAGAATTATCTGCTTTATAATTAAAATCTATCTGCTTATGCATATTAAACCAGATGCACTGTTGTGTAGGTGGGCAGGTAGGTGACACAAAAGGATCTACAGAGAAGCTGAAATGATTTTAAATGAAACAGAGCTGATGGTGCCTTTACCTGGAGGATGTAGAGAAACACGCCCACGCCTCCTTCCAGCAGCCGGGGACTGAACAGGATCGCAGCGGCGAGGAAGATGGCTGAGTGGCCGCAAAGCGAGAACAGCTAAGGTCAATCTGGGTCAGCCGGCTGGCTGAATGAGGATGGCTGGCCTAGTTCTAATCAATTGGTTATCGGGTTCAGAAGCCCAAAATTTCGACAGTAATATAAAGTACCGTAATTTCCGGACTATAAGTTGCTACTTTTTTCACTTGCTTTGGACCCTGCGGCTTATACAACGGTGCGGCTTATCTATAGATTTACAGCTAACGGTTACCAGGGGCGCACTATCAAGGAAGCGCAAGAGCGAGACAGACAGTTCGCGCCAAGGAAGTGTTCGTGCACACACCCTCATTATGGAAAATAAACGGAGAAGACGATGACATGAGGATTAATGACTGACTTTTCTGGTATAGTAGGCTGGTTATTTTGATACAGTAAATGGCCGTGTTACTGCACCTTTACTGCTGTGTTACAGGCAAGCACTTTTAAAAACAAATTAAATTTAGCCATTTAACGTTATTGCCTCGTGAAGCGCTGTAAGCTTTGTTTTTTGTCATACTGCACTACTACGGTACTATGACTGCAGGACGTGCGCTCGGAGCGCACTGTTGTATTCTTTGTGCACTGCACGAATGCTGTTCGTCATGTCAAAGATGTGAAAGTTTGATTGATTGATTGATTGAAAGATTTAATGTGTTTCTCAAATGTTAATAAATGGGACACTTCGCGTTCCCAAACAGTCATCTCTTTCCCGACAATCTCCTCCGTGGTAGCAGGAACCCTTATAAACGGTAATTAAACATTAAAACACCTGCGGCTTATAGTCCGGTGCGGCTTATATATGGAACAATCTGTATTTTCCCCCAAATTTAGCTGGTGCGGCTTATACTCAGGTGCGCCTTATAGTCCGGAAATTACGGTATATAAAAAATGATACACTGTAATATGAGACAATAAATACATTTTCTTACATTAAACATAAGTGCTAATATTCTATGCCATTTTGTCCCTGAAATAAAATCCATATGACTGTGCTTCATTGGTACCTCATGGTACCAACATTTCAAAAAAGTCAAAAAGCATCTCCTGCTTTACCACTCCTTGGTTCATGCTCTATATATGTGAGTAAGTCATATTTCCACTGACACTTGATCTTATCATTTCCACCAGTCATCTTTCTGACAAATGAAACACGTTCTTGAAAGGATTTGTTTTAATGTTTTATGCTTTGTCCTGTTTAGAAAAGACTCTCCTTTTTTAATGCTAATTTCTGTGATAGCATCTCATTGAGCTTTGATTGGATAGGCTGCTTTCTTCCTGAACTACATTTACTTGTTAGAATTAACATGTGAGTGTTCATGCCAATTCACTAGCATTTCAAAGCTAGTCACAATTTCACTGTATGTTACCCACAACCTTTTTGTGTAAAGAGTTTAAGCTTAACTTTGAACTCTTGTCTTCTTCAGTTTGTATGGTGCAAAGTCCCCAGTGAGGTACCTTGTGCCTCCAGCTCATATAACTCTAGAAGGAAGAACAAATTGCTTGTTATTTGCAGGTGTCTGAATTATTATTTTTGTCAGCAATTAGAAGAATCTGACAGAAACATCGCTGCTTGAGTTTCATTTTTTTATATTGAGGTTAACCATGCGGTATCTACCCATGATCGTTAATTAGAATGCAGGCTTAATTAGACCTGCTTGACGTGGTCTCTGGGATCCAGTTTTCCTGAGGACTGCACAAACCTGGACTTGAGATTCACTCCCAGTAACAAGATGGGTGAAGAAACAGCTGATAATGCAAAGTCAAGAGCTGAAACAGTGGGTGGAAAATTCTAATAATAATTGCAAATAAATGCAATCAGCCTGTGGTCTGCTACTTCTAGGTAATATAGAAAGTATGAGTTTTCTCAAAAAACAGGACCTCGAGGTTACCGTATGGACATTTTCACCTAAGCTGTTTAACAGCTTTCCCAAAGGAGAGCAATATCCATCAGAGACAATAATACTTTCTTTGGTAAAACCAAAATCAGAGCAGCAGCTATCACATATTGTTTGGCCCAGATTCAGCACTACCCTGACAATGAGTGTTTCTTTTTTAAAGGAGTGAAAAAAAATCTTGTTATTTTTACAGTTCTATCCATCACCAGACTCCAGTCCAGTCCATTCATCAATGGCTACAGTTTGAAAAAAGCCCACACAGAATCATATAGGAGGGGACAGGGGTGCAGCCATCACCAAACTGTCTGCTGTAAAGAATGCAGGCTGTGAGTTTGTTAATTCACAGCTTCCCTTCTTATTGAAGCCTGTGCCTCTTGATTCCTGGATGATCCTTTAGTTTAATTTGAGTGGGCGGAGTCATTCTAATTAACCCAAAAGAGGTTTCTCACAATCATCATGTATCATGAAACTGGATTTCTACTGTAGCTGGTTTAAGGTAGTCTGGGATTAATGTAAGTGATTGAAGATAAAACTGATTTAAACTGGAGTTCCTTAAATCTGACCTGAAGTTATCAGGCTAAGCAAGAATTCTGGCTTCGTGTTATCCCAGATAGCAAAATCAGATTGAATCAACACTGAAATGCCGTCAGCAAGAAACATTGAATCTACGTTGATACCCGACGTTGAAACCAAATTGAAAGCGCTCGTTATGA
>JAODJU010000040.1:34602747-34616555 GCA_026776725.1 Gnathonemus echidnorhynchus
AACAATCTGTATTTTCCCCCAAATTTAGCTGGTGCGGCTTATACTCAGGTGCGCCTTATAGTCCGGAAATTACGGTAACAATTGATCCATTTTCTTTTCTATTTATCTAATTCCACCATTGCAACAGCAGTACTGCAGCATTATATTAACATGTAAAAGGATCATGACTAAGTTGAGCTGCTCCATGAAGTCTAGCAGAATACCATGCTAAAGGGTACATAAAGCTAAAACAGTATATATAGTTATTTGTGTCTGGATGGTGGTCATGGAAGTGGGCGGGGCCTTTACCTGGGCCCCAGCAGAAGAAGAAGGCCGAGGGGTACAGGAGCATCCGTCGCTCAAGGACGCGGAGCGTGGCCCATTGCTGGGTGCCACAGAAACCACTGGAGCTGATGCAGCGGCAGTAGAGGGAGCGAGCCATTCCCATGAGCACCTGGGTGGACGATGCACACAGTGTTCCTGAGCAGCAGACCCCACAGGGCATGTGCGATATCGGCTTGGCTAGGGGCAGATCTGATCATGGTGTGAATTATTAATAGGTAATACATACTGACAAAATCAGAATTCATATATTTAACCATATACAAAATAACAACTAAAGACTCAATATATTACAGTTTGTCTGTCCTGGTGTCTCTTTTACTCTAGCACTTGTTCCTGTAATGTTGTGCAAAAGTGCTAGAAAGATTTTGGAGATTTTGGCAAAAGCCAGCCAGATAATACGCACCACGATGCCCACAAACGTGAAGAAGAAGGTAGCCAGGAAGATGGCAATAGTGTAGATATGAATGAGCCGGCAAGGCAGGGGCTCCTCGGAGCTCGTGGAGGCTGGGTACAGTGCTTCTGTGTGCATTAGCAGGCACCTGACCAATTAGGGGTAAGAAGGAGAACAGTCAACGAATTGGTCAATCTGATTGGACCTTTCTTATGACAATGAGAAGCTACTTAACACTGAGTTTATCATCATAAATCCATAAACTGTGAATGTAGTCTTCAAGACATAATGAAGAAAGCACTGAGCAAGTATTACTTCATATTATTATGCTTTCTTGAAAAGATTCAGAATTTTAAACTGGAAAGGCTACAGTTCTAGTTACAGATGGATACAAGGTACTGATGAACTTACTTGTAAGGCTGACTGAAGTTGGCAAAGCACTGGTCAGAGTTGCTCACAGCAAACACTGGTACCATCAGCAGCACAGGGACCACGCTGCAGGCAGACAGAGATAAAGCTATACAGCTGGGAGCTGGGCCACCATCTGGCCCTATTAGTGCAGTAGTACAGAGTACAGGTGACAATAAATGAGAGACCTGAATGACCTGAAGACTGACCTGAGTGTCAGTGAGGGCAATGATGTTGTACCACTGAGAAAATCCATTTCTTAAGCTACAAATGCAGGTTTTTCCAGTAGGAACAAAAGTAAAACTGTAAAATATCTTATTGCCTTTCAAAACTAAGTATCAAGTGTGTGTGTGTGTGTGTGTGTGTGTGTACAGGGGTGAGAGAGGGAACATGCAATCATTATCAAATAATAGCCAATGAATAAGAAAGTTAAGACATATGTGATAAGTTTTCTCTTAAAACTCCACATTTAAATTTTAACAAAATTTTAGCAAACTAACATTTTCACATTCTGTGTTTTTATAACAGTTTTGTGTAGATTGATATGCAAAATGATTTAGATAATTCTGCAGCAGGATTGGGATTACACACATCTTTACAAGTAACTATTCACAACATAGCTGAAAGCAAGCAAATTAGGAAATTTAAAAAATATGTATGGATTGAAAATAAGCCAAGTATTACTGTCGCTCTAGAATGTCTAGATGTTACAGGACAGAACATAAAGCAATTATACTCCCACCACAGCAAGTTTATTTAATGTATGGTTTACTGTAAATATGTTTAAGAAAAAAATCTCTCCTCACCATGACAAGATAACCATGATCCTGCCAAATGTACCCTCAGGGAACTGAAACGGAGGTCAAATAAATCATGTTAGGACCACTGGCTTAGGCCTTAGGGAAAGGAGCATCCCCATTAGTGTTGTCTTACACGTCATGCAGGCACCAGTCAGAAGGGCATCTTAACTAAAAGGGAAAGCTGCTGCACTCGCCACAGAAAGGACAAGCCCAAACAGGGTTCTGCGTTTGTTAATATTACATGCACATATAATTTTAAATTAATTTATAATGTAAAAACAGAGACCAGTTTATACAGCAAGGAAAAACCTATATTTAGGTTATACTAACAGTGGCTGAAGAAGTTAAGAGCATTTTTTGGATTGCAAAAATTTGGTATCCCTGTATAAACCCACACAACGAACATGCAGACTGAACCTGGTAGCCACAACAATGGAGGTGTGAGGAAAAACCTTTGAAATACGACGTGATTTTTCTTCACAATTATGCTGCATATCAGTGACTCTCTGTGCCCGCTAAACATGGCGGGTGACAGGCTTTGATTTCTTTGCTGTTCAGTCACACAGTGCAGCAGGCTGCTGGTCCTACCTGTGCAGGGAAGCCATTCAGCCTTCTGCAGTACTTCTCCTTCAGACCCCTGTACATCACCCACACATAATTCAGGGTGTAGAAGAAGGAGGACATGTAGAAGATCTGTGGACAAAGATACCATGTAAAGGACACACAGGTGAATGTGGCTTATGGCATCATTATGAAAGCAGCTGGGTTCACCACGACTGTTAAACAGAAGACCTTCTCAGCAAAGGTATGGTAGCTTCAAAATGGAGCCCTAAAGTGAATTCCAGAAATGTTATAGCTGATGACCTGTGCGTCATTATCTAACTGGCCCTGAAATAATCAGGTAAGGGAATCTGCAGGAGCTCCTTAGACACAGGTCTGGAGAGCTGATTTCACAGACACCAGCTGCCAGGTGGCATTTTTGTTCTGCATTAGACTGCTTCAGTATGTATTAGATGTTTATTAGCACAAAAAACATCAGGTTAACTGCGACCAAGCACACAAGACAGAAATCGTTCCAGCACCTTTAGAAATGTCAACATGTCTCCACTGCACCTGCTCCTGGCAAAAAAAAAATGCCAATTTTTTTGAGCTTTGGTGTACCGTCCAACGTGGTGTTTCCCAGTATCTCTGCTGGAAACAATTACACACCCAGCAGGAAGCTGGAGACAGCGTGGCAGAGCTTTGGGCCGTCTCTGCCCCTCACCCCCGCAATGTCTCTGTGCTCCTCCAGGGAGCGAGGTGTGGGCACAGGATATCCTACTGGGAGGGGCATGGCACCAGCCCAATGCAGAGGGGACTTGGGAATGTCACTGCTAGCCCTACACTTCTGTGTCCAGACTTTAAAAGCCAAAAGTTATTCAGGGACATGTTAGCCACACCCACAATCATTCAAATGGGGGGGGGCTGTTTCTACCCTCTTCCCTTTGTGAGATCATGCAGAATGCCTAGAATAATAAAAACACACATTCTATAAATATCCATCCATCCATCATCTCCTAACTGCTCAGGGTCATGATGGGTCCTGGTACCTACATTCTATAAAAATACATGTGAGTAAATATAACTGAAATATAATTAACTGTCACATTTCAGTTTCAGTGTGAGCATACTACAAATCAGCAGTGCTATGCAACATAAACATGTCAGCTGAATATGAGAATTTGCCAGCCTGCATGTACTAGGGTACAGCATGACTTAGTCTGACACCATATGCCAAAACATCAGGGACATTTCCTTCATGGACACTGCACTTTGCCAGCAAAATCAATTCCAGTGTAATTATTTAAAAAATAAAAATTAAAAATTTAAAAAAAAAAACTTCCAGTGACTAGGGGCAAACATATTAGATGCATCCCAGTGACTTTTAGATGCATTCGGGACTTTTCAGGACTGTCAGTGACGTCTGGAATCCCTTGATAAGAATTCAGAGAGGAGAGTCGTTCGCATGAGTGCCAGCAGAACGAGACCAACCAGAATGATGAGGGCCATTCTGCTTCACATATGATTAACACCAGCATGTGACGTGATGCTTTTCTAAGACTCCTGCACCTTTTAATCTCTTCCTGTTCACACTGCTTTCATGGCAATGGAGAGCACATTCAGTGAGCTGTCACTATTTTTCACATATTTCCATCTTGACATCTTTCCGGCACTTCCCTGAATCTACAACGAGGTGGCCCTAGTGAAAATGGAGCTGTGATTGGTCCATACAGGAGTCCTGCAAAGTGGGTCAGCCACATACACTTCTTTAGTGCCACCATCAAAATGTGAGCATGGGAAGGGGCACAGATTTACCGCCCTACTTCATTTTGCGGGCTGCCCTACTTTTCTCTTGTTGGGTGGGGAGGGGGGGTGAAACATCTTCGGAAATCTTTGGAAATATAACAAAGTGGATCAGACAAATGGTTGTACCAAACATAAAAAAATAGACAAGGTCTGTATGATGTATTTGTTGCGTTTCTCAGCTGATTAAACATGTCTGGCGAGAGATAGTGGTCTGACATTAGTTTTTTAGCCAGCAATATCTTGGAAGGCATTTCACGAGCTGCTAATAGGTCATTTTCAGAGATTTTATACAGCATTATAGCATTATTATGGTTAAGTTACAGTTAAGTTATAACGTTTACACACATTCCAGCTTCCATCACATGTGACTCTTAGTGCAACACTTAGTGAGTAACAGGACATGGAATCCATCTGGCTAAATCCAACACAGATGTGCCCAAAACCAACAGCGTCCAACACAGCGCAGTACCACACCACACACTACAGCACCACCACAAACTCGCAGCCTGGACAATTATATTCTTCTCTGAGTGGGACACAAACAGAGCCACACCCATATATTTCAGGACAACTTTCACAGAGAAGCAAAACTGTTAACTTTTACCATTAGGTTATTAGGCCAGGAGTAGAACAAGGATAGAGGAAAATAATATAGTACTATATTACAAGGAAAGTTTTTTCCCTGTTTTTCCATCATTTATGTGGCCTAAGTTGCAGTTAAAATGAGTGAATGTGAATGTGCGACTGGTAGCCCACTGACCTGTTCGACAGTGTGCAGGTTTTGGCAGGCACAGGGACTGGTGTGGGGCTGTGTGAAAAGCAGCGCCCCGACGAGCCAGCTCAGAGCCAGCAAGAGGTCCGCCAGGCTGAGGAAAAGCAGCGGACGGACCTGCGGGTCGAGTTAGAGAATGAAAAGAGATAACCAAGCCGAGCCGCCCAGCTCTCACTCCTGCATTCTCCTCATCCTACACATTTTCTCCCAACTGGGAGACGTCAGTCAGACAATTCCTGTGCAGAAACCACCTTCCTTTTCCGGCAGTAAGCTTTAGACGTACTCCGGCAACTGCAAAGCCTAAATCGCTAAATCATCTTCTGCAGTTTTCTTTGTCATGTCTGCTTTACGAATTTAACTAATTGTTAACCCCATGAGTATCAATGCAAAAAACATTCTTATACGTTTCACATATTAAAATGTATAAGATGAATTTAACCATTTGAAGCATTCTGAAACAAGGGCAAAAAATGAGGAATCATGAGAATAACCAATCGTGAATAATGAGCATTGAACAATATTTATGACAGCAAATAGGCAGTACGATTTCATACGGTGAAGATGCATTTTTAAGAAAGTCGGAATTGCAGATTGCAGTTACCAACCTCACTTGTTCCAGTTAGATTCTGGAAAGTTGTGTAAACAATGATGGACCCAGAACCACAAATACTAGAAGAGAAAATTCGAACAATTACTTTCTAAAAAAAGAATAGTCCTATATGAAAAAGTCTAATTATATTTATTTCGTGGTGCAACTTCACCTTAGTATCGCCATGATCAACTGTATCCATTGTACTGCCGCATACGCCTTGACAACAGAAAATAAAAATTATGGTAAAATACTTGTCAGCAAACATCCTCTTTCGGCAATTTCTCAGAACCGTACGTAATAACAATTAAAAATGGATCATAAACACGTACGGCAATACACCTAAGATTATCATCCCGAACGTTTGTTTTACTGCTTGACATGGTAATTGATAAGAAAAACATATTTATGGCACGACATTGCATTCAAAAGCAACTGCAAAGCTGTACTCCAAATAGAAACGGCAGCACGACGATATGCGACTAATGTGTTTAAATTAAATATATATAGTTCTAAACTTGAAAAAATAAAGAAATTGACTGCAAGTGCTCCGCTTCCGATAACATGTCAACTGCAACTATTCAATATGACCCCGATTATAATAGCCTAATTAAACTTTAATTAATCTAATTCCTGACTGACATGCATATATACTTACGTTTGTCCAGTCCTCCACTGGCAGTGTTATGTTTTGCATTGTGTCGTTGGAGAGAGGTGCTTGCATGGTTCGCATTAATATATAATCTATGCCTGTTTCGGTGGTACAAAAATCACTGCCGATCAGCAAAACTTGCTTTTACATTAAAATGACGGCAGTGATCGGTGATCAGGATTTAAAGCTCACACAGATCCGTCATGTAACGATCTCAGACCTACTGAAATGTTTAGTTTTCCTCCCAGCATTCAGATGCGCTTCTAGTTAAATGCAAATGCCCCACCCACAAAAGTCCTGTTGGTAGTGGGGGGAATTTCCTTCATACTAAGGGCAATTCGGGTCAACAGCGCTTTTATCTGATCTCTAAAGCCGTAAAAGTACATGCCGATTTTGTACTGAAATGTATGGAAACACATAATACTTACATGTACTCTAAAATGATACTCACTCTGTCAGCCATTACATCTATACATTTAAGTGATCAAAGCCACTAATTAAAAGTAATATTTTTCAAGTGAATGTCCATATTTGTCCACCCATCTGTCCTGCAAACACTTATTCAGTGCAAGGTGATGGGGGGGCTGGGAGCCTAGCACAGGACAAGATACCGGTATGTCACAGGACACCCCCATTTAGCAAAACAGCCTCTGACGAAAACACACAAACTCCACACAGTAAGTTTGGGGGAGGGGGGTGGGATTTGAACCATGGAAGGGTTAGACAGCAGTGCAGCACACAGCCACCGATCCATGTTTATCAAATGTTCAATACTTTGATAATGACACTTGTATCGCAGAACAATCACTAGTTAAGGATTGGAAATGGATTATAATATCTGTGTAGAGTGTGCGGACAGTGGAGGATGAAGTAGCTTCATTATATTAGCATTGACAACATTCTGCCTTAAATATGCTAAGAATTTGTGCACTGTAAAAAAGAGAAAGTTAAGACAACTTAAAATTTCAAGGCAACTTACAGCACTAGATTTTTTAGTTGTGAGGGCAACTTATACATTTTTAAGAAAACCATCTATTGTTATGCCAAGAAATTATTTTTCGTTCAGATAATTTCTCTTTCATATCTATAAAAACTTCAAATGTTTAGTTGTACATACTAAGGATTGCTAACAACAAAAGTTGTTCCAACCTATTGTCTTTTCTTAAGATTTATCTTTCATATGTGTAAATACTTAAAAATATGAGTTTAGCATACTAAGGCTTCACCCATCGCAGTGCCCAGGGGTACAAAAATAGAGCCCAAAGATGTGGTGGACTTGAACTGGCAATCTTTGGATCAGAGACACAGAGGTTTAACCCACTGAGCTACCTCTTCTGGACTGGGATGCTGCCAAAATTCTGAACAGTTATAAAACTGTAAACAGTGTTTTTGTGTTAGCACCTTATTCAGCTTATGCATCATACACTTGAGCATATGGCTCAGTAAGCTAAGCCTCTCTATTCATGGACTAACGGTCTCCAGTTCAAGCCCAGCATCAGCACATATGGGGGCCCTTGAGCAAGGCCTGTGACCCCCAGCTCGCCATATAGGTACCGTGACAGGTAGCTGCCCTTCAGTCAAGATTGCTGTCATTCCCCATGGGGATCCTCAAAATGTGTGTGCTACTTTTGATTACTATTATAAATATGCTAATTGAATTTTTTTTGTCATCTTCATTTATAACAATTAGTTAGCACATATTTTGCGGTTTTTAATTCTTAGCATGTTTAACTCAAATTTTAAAGTTTTTACACATATGAAAGACAAATCATCTGACCAAAAGAGAATAAGTTGGGTTGGCACAACTTTTGTTGTTTGTAATTATTAGTATATAAAACTACAAATTAGAAGTCTTTATAGATATGAAAGATAAATTACCCGAATAAAAAATAATTAGTTGTCACAACAATAGGTGGTTTTCTTCAAAACTTAAAAGTTCGAGTCCTCAAAACTCAAAACTCTAGTGCAGTTGCCTTGAAATTTTAGGTTGTCTTAACACCTTCATTTTTACAGTGTGGCGAGTGGTACTGATGCAGTCAGAGGGGAGGGAAATCTAAAATCTCCTCACGGTGTTGGAATATTAACGGACCCAGAAGCAACAACAAGGGTCCAAAGTGCAGCTCTGAGGCGGTATCACTCTCATTCGATGTCTTTATTTGCAGGTGTGCCTGGCATTCGTGAATTTCCTGAAACTTTCAGCTCTTATCCACCTTAAACTCCTTACTTAAAGAAATATGTATTCATTCTAATGTCTGTAGATACTAGACTATACAGGACTGAAAGGTTACAGTGAAAATAATACATGACCACCCCAAAGCAGGGAACCATTCTCACAACAACGTTTAAGGCACTTTAAGGCTTTATTTTTGCTTAACGCAGCACGTGCTAATTCCACCCACCCTGTATTTTGAACTTTATGTTATCAATATAAATTATGTTTATTGTTATTACAATGAAATGAAAATGGGTCAAGAAAAATAGTCACCTGACCATATCACCTGTGTTCGTCATGCTGCTGAAAACAGTTATTAATAAGGAATTGCCATTATGTGGCATATTCTGGGCAGTGGTGACTTAATGGTTAGGGAAGCACACTCATAATTGAAAGATTGCAGGTTCTAATCCTTGACCAACAAAGCACTACTGAGGTACCCCGAGCAAGGTACTGCCCCTAAGCACTGCTCCCCAGTTGCTGAATTAGCTGCCCCTTGCTATGTCACATATGGGTTAAATGCAGAGAACACATTTTGTTGTTGTGCTGTGGTGTCAACAATGACAATTAATCACTAAATTCTAATTATATTACCAGGATACACGAGTCATAGTATATGTGTCACAGTCACTGCATGGAAAAGTAGTAAATTCCTCTATTTACAAATGAGTTATGTTCGAACGCCCATTTGTAACTTGAAATGTTCGTAAGTCATTCTTCAACATCATTTTAAGGGTATACACAAGTACAAAGAACTAAGATGATGGGAGTATACACACTACACTGCTGCGCAGCAGGAGTAGCGGCCAGAAGTCGTACTAGGCGGAATTGCCTCGCAGAAAAAAAATTGATGTTGTGGACAGGAAACAGGAACCCAAGGAACATAATTTGGACTTACAGTCCTCTTCGGTCGTATGTCTGAAAGTTCTTAAGTAGAGGAGCATCTGTACTGTATTACTGTTCATTGTATTTATTTATTCATTTTTATGATATAACAGTCAAAGAGCATGGGAGTTTTAGTTCCTGGAACCACAAAACCTATAGTCACGCCCTCCCCCACAAAACACATTATTTCATAAAATGGACGAACACATGCGATGTGTTGGGCCTCCAACATAGTGCTGGGAAGAGAGCACAAGGCTGGTCATGTTCCACTCCTGCTCCTTTATTAGCCTGGTTGTCTTGGTGTATTTAAGTGCCTGCCCTGCTCGGTTCTGTAGTCAGTCATTGTGTAGATGTTACTGTGTGTGGGTTTGTGCTTACTTTATGCTGCCTGGTATCTAGTTTTGTTCCTGGTATTGCCCTGTTTTCCATGGTCTTGTTCCCTTTGTCTGCTTAGTTTCTTTATGGACATTAATTCATGGTCTTAGTTTAGTCTGTTTGGTTTCCTGTTTGTTTTGATCCCTTGTGGTCCCTTTATTCTCTAGTTTTCCTGGGGTGAGTTCACTTCAGTTGTCCAGTACACCCATAATGTCTTAGAGCTGCTCAGTGGATCGTCCCTCTTCCTGTCTGCATGAGGTAGGATCATGTAAAGTAGGCTTTACAAGAGTGATAAACATTTACATTAATTTCTATTTAGTAGACGCCTTTGTCCAAAGCAACAATAGCAGATCATGCTCTAACTGGAGTAGCAGAGAGCCCTTTGTCAGATCTGTATGACGACTCAGCACTCATCTCTGGTGGTTTTCTGTGTCTCACAAGAAGTCAGGCTGCAACTGCAGTGCACCATATCCGCTACAGCACAGCTACAAATGCACAGCAGATTTCGTTATTGTGTTCCAGGTCACTGCTGGCCAACTCACAGGTCTGAGAGGCAGAACATACCATCCAGCAGGAAATCTGCTGAAGAGATGGCTTACTGATCCCATTTCTCCACTTCATATCTACCTGAGGACATAAAACTTATGAAAGAGGTACATGTTTTGGGTGAAAGAGTTTTGTGGAAGACATGAGGGTGTAGCTTTATTGCCTGAAACCTAATACTCAAGTGGTTTTTCATTTTAGCTTTCCAGACCATATATACAGTATAAGCTACATACTGTGTAGCCTTTACATAGTGTAAGACAGTGGTACTGCTCCGTTGCAGTAAGTTGAGTTGTCGTGTCATTTTAACATCTGAAAAGATCAAAGTGACAGGTATATTAAGTACACTGGCCTACTGTCAGAACAACTGGCTGATTAACTAATGTCCTCTGAGTCATCTTCTCACTTACGGTAGTGCTATTTGTACATCACTTTGTGTCCATTTCCAGTAAAGCTACTCATTTTTGATTGGAGTTCCTTACTCAGCCCCAACGATTCCAAACTACCCATATTGAGACTATTCTTTGTTTATATTGTCAGTTTCAGGGCTGAAATTGGGTTAATCTAACATTTCAGGCCCTTTCTGCACCCCATTTCCAACAATGGTATGTATTTTTGTAACTTTTGTAACACTGGAACTTTTATGGTGTTACGCATAATCATTTTATACGTCTTGTGAAATCGGAGAGTGCTAAGTTTGGTGGAAAAGTGCCGTAAGACACAGACAGTGAGTTTAAACTAGCATGAAGGCTGTTCCTCAGTGTTCCATGCAGCTGTGAGGGTTGCTGTTTGGGCCAGACCCTACGAGGTTCTGCCATGCAATGGAGCATATCGAAATGAAGTTGCTCAGTCCGGGGCTTGCAGCTGTCAAACTGTAACAGACAGGGGTGCGTTCACATTTGGAAATGGCTCTGAAGCAGGTACACCTAGAGAGGCAGCATGGGTATGAGGAGTCTGAGTCTAGCATCATACATGTATAGCTTCTTCAACTGTGCAGTTTGTATGTTCTCCTCAAACTTGTTCCCGTTTCTTCCTGGCATTTAAGCTGCCACAATCCCAAAAATGCAAGTGACTCTAAATAGGCTATGATGTGTGATTGTGCGTGAGTGTGCTCCTCGATGCACTGGTGCCCCGTCCAGAGTGTGGTTGCCGGGAGAAGCTCCAGTCTGATTATGACTCTGCACCTGATAAAAGGTTATGGAGGCTGAACAGATGGATTCTTGAAGCCATGAAGCAGAAAAAGTTTACCACAGTTTTACTACAATTTCTGTACATGCTGAGTTGTTAGTGTAGACATTTAGCTTCATAGTTCATAGCTCATTTAAGGCACCGAGCAACATACTCTGTGACGTCTTTGTGAGCAATGACTCAATAAACCCAAACATATTGCTGCATGTTATCAGCAAGGGTCAATACAGTAAGAGCCTGAGCAAGAAGATGTGAGCGCAGGCCGAGTGAACATTAACCCATTGGCTGTCAATCAAGGCATGTGCAGGAAAAAACCAAACAGGAAGCATTTCACCCAGTCTACTGTGGGAGCAACAACACCAAAGGACACCACCGACAAAAAGGAAGTGAAAGCAGAGAAAAGTAATTTACATGTAACTAAAACACTATTTTTAATCCGAGCTACTTTAAGCAGCTGTTATGAAATGACTTGTAATGCTTATATGTAATACGTACTGAGGAGTTAACTGAACTGTCTTGCATACATCTGTGTGGAACAGGGCTTGTGGTTTTCACATGTAGCTTTCCACAGAAAGCAGGAAAGTAAAGAGGAACAGGGCGGTAATCTGTAAGGACAGAAGGTGCGAGAGGAACAATAACAGCAAGCAGGAGGTTGGGAGGGTCCTCACCACCACCACCCCACCCGCCTTTCCATGCCAAGCCTCACTGCATGTCTGTCATTGGGTTTTTCCAGTGGTGTCCGCTTCTTCTTCCTTGTGTGACTCCACTCCAGGATGGCACAGTCTCATAAACACAAGCGTGCATGCAGACGTGGATTCTTCAAGTACAGAAAGTAAACCAGTTCAGCATAAGGAGTCACAGTCACAGAGAACTCAACTAGGTGGTTGAAATAAAATCTTGGCATGGACTTTTACTTTCTGGACTTGAACTATTGTGCCAGAACTGCTTATTGTTGAGGAAAGCATAGAGCATGAGTAATGGTGTAGGACAGAGTTTGATGAGGGGGGGGGGGGGGGGAAACAGCTTAATTTTTTGGGGACAAACATCTATTTATAGAGGGGTTAATGAATACAAATTAAAATATTGAGGGGTTCACGTCCCCCTGCCACCCCAGTTCCTATGCCCCACCCTGGATGAGATACTAGCAGTTATCATGCTAATTATGTTGTTCTGTTGCAAGTTCAGCATTCAGTTACTGCTCTTGTTTTAAAAACTATTTCAAATGTTTTCCTAGTAATAACTTATTTCAGTACTATTTGAATAAGGAACAGTAACTATGACATTTATAGAGTATTTTACAAAGAAAAATACCCAGCACAATAAAATCTGAGCACACAATAATGAAAAATTCCCAAATAAGATTAAAGCCAGACATAAAGGCAACAACGTTAAGTGCTTAACTTGGGAATAACGTGGGAATTCCTCCCACATGCCTGAAATAGCAGCAGTGCGGGTGAAAGGGCACCTTTAGTATGACCATACCTATAACACCTGACTTCTTTGCAAAAGCATTGCTTAGTGGAACTGTGCCTCTGAAATGAGGAAACAAAATACAAAATGCATTTAGACTAGAGATGCACCGATCCGATATTGCAAAAAACTGACTAAAATACTGTCAAAAAAAGAACTCTTTTTCTAATAAACAAATCTAATAAAACTTCCTTTCTCTCCCAGCTGACGTAAAGTCCTTTTTCCTGCACAATGTGGCACCATCAACTAGCACTGTGCGGTATAAACGGTAAATTTGGCCAACGGGAGAGATTTTCCTTATACCGCCCTACCGCAGAAATTTCCGCTCCTTGCCCGCAAAAATTACGTAATCAAGTCGCGTCAAATAATAAATATTTTATTATTTATATGAAAATAATTTATATGATTATTGCTGAACCTGGCAGCAGAGTACTGCACGGGTCTGATTTTGACAAACCGCACCCGCTCCTACCCGTCATACTTAAACCCGTATCCCAAACCTTATCCGACAGAAATAAAATTCCGCACCCGACCCGACCCGCACCCCAATGAAAATCAGATAGCCAAAATTAAAGACAAAAGTTTATTGCCACAACAAGCGACCAGTGACATGTGCAACATCAGTTGAAAAGGCATAGCCAAACGTTGCTTAATAACAGCCCAGATAGCAAAATCAGATTGAATCAACATTGAAATGCCGTCAGCAAGAAACATTGAACCTACGTTGATACCCGACGTTGAAACCAAATTGAAAGCGCTCGTTATGATCTACGTCCAATCAACGTCGGATTTTAAACCATATCTGACACTAAATCAACATTGATTCAACCACGATCTAAAGCCCCTCTGCCGC
>JAODJU010000040.1:34616655-34628885 GCA_026776725.1 Gnathonemus echidnorhynchus
TTGATTCAATGGCTCATTTTCAACATAGAAATTGTTGTTGTTGTAAAAATGTTGATTTAAAGTTGAAGTTGTAACTTAAACCACAAAACAACCTTTCTGACCATAATTCAACGTTGAATCAATAACGATTGCTATCTGGGAGCCTAATAGTAAAAAAAAAAAAACGGTAGTAGCCTACCTCCAAACTCAAATAATGTTTGATATTGCCATAACCACACATAGCCTTACCAGCTTACAATCAAATGTGTTAATAAAACTAATATTATATAAAATGTACATTAGGCTACCCTGCACATTATTATGTTTTATAGGCTATCTATGTGCACTGTCCATTTCCTTTGATTACCCGATTGAAATTCCTACGCGAAGGCATAGACTATAGTGTTTGGTGTGGTGCTTTATATTACTGTGTAAAAAAGAACATCGTCCACAGTTGATGGCCTCAACTGACTCCTTCGCTCCTGGATGACATATCCGGTGCATGAGAAATCTCGCTCACTTGCGTTGCTGGATGTCAGTATGGCGAGAATAGATCTCGCAATATGAGGAATACAGTGGTACCCCAGAACTCGAACTTAATCCGTTCAGAACTCCGGATCGAACCCTAAGTTCGAGTTGTGATCGAATTTTCCCCATAAAAAATAATGGAAAACCAATTAATTGGTTCCCGGCCCCAAAAAAATTACACCTAAATGTTTTTTTTTTTTTTAAGCATTCCTGTAATTTTTTTTTTTAGCATTTCTGTAACCATAGTTGAATTTCCTTCACCGCGGTGGTGATTTGGCTGTCATCTCACTCACCAGTAACAGAAAACAATAAAAGAGGGAGCACATGAGAGCATGTAAAAGATGTAAGATTAATTTACATTATGTCTTTAATTGGATATTTTATGCAATGCCTAAAACCTACCTAACTACACAGCTAATAATAAATGGTTTTACAGCTAGAAAAGGGGTTTATGGCTTGTTTATCAATCACTTCCTAGAGCGTCTTGAAGTCTAACTAGAATACTTCCCCTGTAAATTACAGTATATACCAGGGTTATTCAAATCACAGTCCTTGAGGTCCAAGCACTGCTGGTTTGCCAGCCTTCCTTTACCTGTTAGGCAGGTGTGAAGCCTCTGACCAATCAGAATCAGTAATTATTAAACTAACTACCTGGGAGAACTGAAAACAAGGCCTGGATTTGGAATTGAGGTCCAGATTTGAAGATCCCTGTTATATACTATAACACTCAAAGGTCTGGACACAACTGCTATTAATGATTTTGTCGCCTTTTTAGCTATATTAACCTCACAGTAAAAGGCCAGAAAGTAATGAGGTAAAACATATCAAATATTGCAACAATCAAGAAAAGTGCTCAAATTTTCTCAAATTTTAGACTCTTTAAAACAGCCTCCCCTTGACTTTGATTACAGGAGTGCAGACTCTTGGCCACCTGGAATGCTTTTCCAACAGTCCTAAAGGAGTTTCCACAAACCAACCCAGCTCTATAGGGTTTAGGTCAGGGGATTGTGGGGGCCAGGTCTTCTGTTGCAGCACCTCCATCGCTTTCCATGATCAAAATATAAATACTTACTGCATAACCTTCAAAAATTACTGAATCCTAACATCAGCCTATGGCTGCACATTAAAAACATCCATCCTGAGAGGAACAGAAGGACTTAGGGATGTTCAGACCGTTCCTCTGGAGCACTCAGAGGCTCAGAGAAGAGATATGGCAGAGAAGAGTGATTAGCACAGCAAAAAGACTGAACCAAATGCCAGAACCTGCAAGTTCAAAACATTTTTCACTGAAAATCACAGAAAGGCTGGTTGAAAGGCTAATACAGTCATGTGAAAAAGAAAGGAAAGAAGAATGCCTGCAAACCTAAATGAACTGAAGCAACACTGTAAAGAAGAGTGAGTCAAAATTCCTCCATAAAGATGTGAAAGACTGATAGTCATACAGAAAATGATTGCACAAAAATGAAAAGGAGTTAAGAATTGTCATTCTTCCAATGTGTAGCTGTATTTCATAAAATGTAAAATTTCACAAGCAAACATACCTTGAACAGTAATACAAAAAAAAAAAATAACATACAAATGGCTTATCCACTAACTGAAGGATGGGCAAAGGGCCCCTGCAGATTTCTGGGGCTTTGGCAAGTGTACTGAGCTCCACAGAATGGGACTCGTCAGTGGTGTACTTGTCAAAGCAGGGTCAGGGTATATCCAAACCTCACGATTGACCCCCCTCGCTGTCTGTCTAAGGAATATGATCTGAGCCCTCCCCTGTAAGATGATTTACAAAGGGATGCCTGCATCCCTCCTTCTCTGCAGCGCCATCTGCTGTTGGCTGCAGGCTAAACAGTGCACTTGTGAGAAACACAGAGGCCTCCTGGCATCATCCATATGTCTGCCTCACAGCGCTATAGCAGAGGGAGCAACTCAGCTGGTCCCTTGAGGCAGTGAACTTGGAGATATCTTCGACAAGAGAATCCAGAAAAAATTACACAAGACTGCAATTAAAAAAAGACAAGTGCAAGCTCAGAGTAAAGAAAAAAACTACCATTTCAAACAAAGCTCTGAGAGAGAAAAATAAAACATCAGTGTACACTCAACAGTTCCACTACCACCTTCACCAGGTTGAGTCCAGGGATTGACTCGCACCTCTGTTCACAATAAAAAGCCTCAGAAAGACTCCTTGACTGCATAATGACTGCACACTTCTCATCATGCATCACCAGCTTAACCCTAATATCCATTCTGTCCAGCGCTCTATTAGGTCAGCCTCTGCCCTTGAGCTGGCTAGCCCTCCCCTCACATGTCCAAATTTCACACATGAAGGGAAAACTGGAAATGGTGAGGCGCTGTGTGTCACCTTCTGCCTGAGGGAGCTTCCACAGCGGCTACAGTCGCAACGCCTTGCTGTTTTTATATACTGGAGGTAGAGAAAACAGAAATATTCCAGGGCTTTAGCTGTAATAATTAATATTACAAAAACAGATACAAAGGTGAGGCATTAGGCTGAAATCCAATTAACAGCTTGGTCAGCTATAAAAAGAGGTCTGCCAACCAGTACTTAATTAACATGAGGACATTCCACAGAAGTAAATGCTCCCGATGTGTGAACACTGTACTGTGATCCAAGTTAGATGTGTTAATTTAAAGAGCCCCAATCTCAGCTGGTGACCCAGGGCAGCACCCATTGCTGTATGAAAGATAACCTGCATTACTGCATTACCCATGGGCAGATATTCCTCTAACCTAAGTGATGTCTGCATGGCAGAGATGAGAAACTTTAATAAAAGGGGCATTCCTGAAGGATAGCATTTAATATGAACAAATTTTAAATATAGTACATTAATCACAATCTTCTACAAACTTAATTCACTACAGTATAAACAAAAAGACTATGTAAGAAACTGTAAACAACATTGGTATGTTATGCAGACCAAATCTGATATTTGACAAAGCCATTATTTCCAACAGACTGCAGATATTGCATACGTGCAGTAGTCAGCAGTTAAGATCAGTAAAAGGACAGGTTTTAATGAGTTCTGACTTAATATTAAAAAGGTATCAACCCCCTTATTTCTCCTTCATATAAATCTGGCACTTCTCCAACGGGGGATATGAGCATTTTTACGGTTTCTTTCCCGTGAATTTTGACCTCGTAGTCAATGAGCTGCTTCCAGAAGCCGGCATTGGGTCTGATGATCGGTCGGAGAGACTTGACTCGACGGTGGGCCTCCACAAGTGTCATGCCGCTGTGTCTCATCAGATAGGCGAGGCAGAGCGCCGCCGAACGGCTCACACCAGCCTTGCAGTGCACCAGAGTACGTCCGCACTGCTCTGCAACCCGCTGGATTTTATCAGCCACCGTGTCGAAATGATCGCCGAGCCGGGCGTCCGGCGAGTCAGCCACGGGTACCCGGACGTATTCAACTTCGGGTACGGGGACGTTTGTGGCGTCCTCGGTGGCGTTAATAATGCAGGTGATCTTGCATGCAGACACCATCACGATGTCGTTTGCAGCCCTGCTGTTGCTCAGATACAGGTGATCGGTTACCTGCACCAAACCCGCCAGCTTTGGCGTACCCGAACGGACCGTGGTGCCGGTGGTCATTTAGGTAAACAACTAGTACTACAGGTGGATGGGCTATCAACCATGCAACCGCGTAAAGGTAGTCAGGCTGGTAAGCGCACTGTTTCTCTAAAGGAATTCCAGTTTATGCAGTTCATACAAGACATGCATAGTACAAGTAGGCGCAAAGTAACGTGCATTTGTACCAAAATGAATTGGAAACATATCGTAGAGTCACTTCACATAAACGAAATTTTACTTATAAGATGCAACTTACGGTATCATTTTGTAGCATTACAAGTCCATTGAACAGAGAAGTTAGAAAACATAACCTGTTTGCTTACAACGTATCTTATTCGTTAACTACGAGAGCTGCAAAGGTTCAAAATTAGTTAAAGGCGTTTTCGTTAAGTCTTAATCAGTGAAACAGGCAGCGTAAACCGGGCTTGCGCGATCACAGGGGCCGTTTTGATTATTCTTTTTTAAAATTAACATTAAACGTAGCAGAAAATAATAATAATAATAATAATACATTATGTTGCGTTTCAGTAACCCAGATACGCTATGTAAGAAAACAAGGCACAGTGAGTGCAATAAACACAGAAAACAGCAAGCAACAAGGTTTCCTTCAAACGATAGTTTCACATCACATTCTATTTATTTGAGCACCGTTAATAAGCCTTACATTCAAGCATCACAAAATGTGGATTTTTACTGAACATCTTCACAAACTTTTTGTATGACCCTCCGTTTTTTCCTACTGTAAGGTTCTTATCTAATACAGGCAATGCTGAACACATTGGCAAAGCAGCAGCATGTCAAGCCATCTGCAAAGTATGCTTAGGACTCAAAAGGCTACTGATATTTCAGAGGTTTTTTTTTCCCTTGGACATAAACCTCTTTGAATAATTAAGGAAGAGATCCATTAAATTGCTGGCCTGTCATTTATTAAAGACATGTTTATTGGTGCTTAGCTATATTGCCCTTTGAAATAATACATTTTGTCCAGTGGATGCCTTGCTGCAGCTAACCTACAAAAGCATGGGGCTCTGCTATAGCAGGGAGATCCGCTAAACCAGTGTTTCCCAATCCAGTTCTCAGGGCCCCCAGACAGTCCACATTTTTGCTCCCTCCCTGTGCACCTGAACTGAACAATCAGACCACTGAAGTACAGGTGTGTTGGGGGCTTGGAGGGAGCAGAAATGTGGATTGTCTGAGGTTTCGCAAGGATTGGGTGGGGAAACACTGTATTAGACTAATAATTAATTTCTATGGGCGTAACCCTAATCCTGACCCTTACCCCCACTCAGCCCCAGCCTTAAGTATCCAAATAATTTTTTGTTTTTTGATTGCATTCACAGAATTTTATAAAATTGAGCTTCCCCTTATGGGGACTGAAAAAATATCCCCACAATGTCAAAATAACAGCTACTTATCATACTGTGGGGACATCTGGACCCCACAATGTAATATATCCAGCACACACACAGTTGAGAGAAGCTTGGAATCTGAGTGCAGGGTCTGGCTATTTACCCTGCGCTCCTGGAGCACTGTACATGTGTGACTTGTCTTAATGCAATTAGGATCCTCAGATCTGCGCCTGTTCTTTCACATGCCAATTTTGGATATTCAAAATTATATTATATATATCTGGAATGTTTTTTTTCCTTTCAGATATCTGAAATTAAAGTTATGACTAGTAACAATTGGATTGTAGATATCTGAAATGGGAGTTTTTCCTTATTTATTTATTTATCTATCTATTTTTTTATTTTTTTATTTTTTTTTTTGATTGTCAGAAAATGCATTTGGAAATTACTACTCTTAAAGTGTTTGTCGGCATCCGGACAAATGTTTCACCCGTCATCTAAAGCCCTGGTGGTTATTGCGAGATATAATAAGGATTACATCGCAATGTGATCGTGGCAGCCCTACTTGGACTGACTTGCAGTGGGTTTGGCATCCTAGCAGTATTCACAGTGCACAGAGGTCCTGTGCGGCACAGTCATGTCATGCTTTAGGGCTGTATGGTTCACCACACATCGCACCTTTTGGCCATAAATAGACCTGGTGAGGGCCACCAGCAGGTAGCTCCTGACAGTTGTGGTATCACTGGGTTTCTGCATCATATTCTTCATGATTCCAACTGAGTTGTTCAGCTGGTCCGTTCAGCTGGCCATGACACCCTTGCTGCTGGGCGGCCACTGGCGGCAGTGTAGGATGCTGACTGTTCATGAAAATTATGAACAGAATCAGTGACAAAGGGCAGCTCTGGTGGAGTCCAACACCCAGAGGGAACGAGTCGACTTGGTGCCGGTAACCAAACTCTCACTCCGGTTATACAGGGACATAATGGCCCATAACAACAGACCCCATACCCCACACTCCCGAAGCACCTCCCACAGAGCACCTCGGGGAACCTGGTTGTAAGCCTTCTCCAAGTCCACAAAACACATGTAGACTGGATGAGCAAACTCCCAGGCTCCCTCCAGTACCCTTG
Source organism: Gnathonemus echidnorhynchus (assembly GCA_026776725.1). Classification (NCBI taxonomy): domain Eukaryota; kingdom Metazoa; phylum Chordata; class Actinopteri; order Osteoglossiformes; family Mormyridae; genus Gnathonemus; species Gnathonemus echidnorhynchus. The sequence goes on from JAODJU010000040.1 coordinate 34,623,225, forward strand.
CAATGGTATATAGCTGGTCCAGTGTTCCACGGCTAGGACGCAAACCACATTGTTCCTCCTGAATTCAAGATTCGACTATCGATCTCACCCTCCTCTCCAGTACCCTGGAACTGACTTTCCCAGGAAGGCTGAGAATTGTGATGCCCCTATATTTGGAACACACTCTCTGGTCCCCTTTCTTGAATATGGGGACCACCACATTCCCAGTAGGCCTCCTTCAGCTTGACAGCTCCCTTCATCTCTGGTGTCCACCATTGGGTACGTGGGTTACTGCTACGACTGGCACCGACCACCCTGTGGCCACAGTTCTGTATGGCCGCCTCCACAATGGCGGTCCGGAACAATATCCATTCAGACTCAATGTCCCCAACCTCCCCCAGTATGCAGTTGGAGTTCTGCTGGAGGTGTGAGTTGAAGATCTGACGAACTGGAGCCTCTGCCAGACGTTCCCAGCAGACCCTTGCTATGCGCTTGGCCCTGCCAAGTCTGACCGGCTTCCTCCCCTGCCACCTGAGCCAACTCACTACCAGGTGGTAATCAGTTGACAGCTCTGCCCCTCTCTTCACCTGAGTGTCCAAGACAGAAGGCCACAGATCAGATGATACGATTTTAAAATTGATCATCGACCTGTGGCCCCAGGCATGTTCATTCCATGTCCACTTATGGACACCCTTATGCTCAAACATGGTGTTCATTATGGACAGACCATGCGTTGCGCAGTCCAACAACAGAACACCGCTTGGGTTCAGATCAAGGAGTCCGTTCCAATCACCCCCCACCAGGCCCCCAGCAATACGATGGAATCCCCTCTTGGTGCACACCACTCTGAGTACAAGAAGGCTGAATACTCCAAACTGTCATTTGGCACATAGGCGCAGATGACAGTCAGAGACCTCTTCCTGACCCGAAGGCACAGGGAAACAGCCCTGTCGTTTACTGTGGTAAAAGTTAATGCAACGAGCTGTGGGGTCACCAACAGCCCTATCCCAGCCCGCCGTTGCTCACCTGCTGCAACTCCAGAAGGAAAGAGCATCCAGTCCCTCCCTAGAAGATTGGTTCCAGATCCCACGCTATATTTGGAGGTTAATCTGACTATATCCTCCCGGTATCTCTCAGCCTCACACACAAGCTCAGGCTCTTTCTTCATATTCTTCCAAGACTGTGGTCCCTCCTGTCTGCAGGATCTGCTTTATCAGCTAAAGAGATTGTATCAAGCCTGTTACAAAATAGACTTCTAACAATCCGTTTGGACTGGTCAATGACCAGAGCAATAAACTGATATGATCACTGCAATATTAATCAGGAAGTCAAGCCAAACAATGTGAATGGAAAGAATTTGTTCCCCCTTCACCACAGTTATTGTACATAGAATGGCAATTACTGAAAAAATAAATCATGATAAACTTATCTCTCTGGCTGATGAACACTGGAGTTCCTCTTCATCACCTCTCATTCACTTGGGTGGTCTTGCTATTTCACCATCACTGCTACTAATGGACATCACTGGGGATAGTGATGTGTATGGAGGTGGTGTCAGAGATGTACTTGAATCTAACAACAAAAGATAAAATAAACAATTTGCCTTCATTGCACCATGACACTTCACTGGCATGCCAAGAACAACATTTTTAAAGATACCAACATTTAATTGGAGAAGATGCATCTGAATTAGCACTAATGGTAATTCAATATAAAAAAAATAAAATTTCATTTAAACTTACCATTGTCATGGCAGTCCTTGAAAGCAGATCCCTTCCATTGTGCATAGTTCTGGAAAAACTGCTTCATCCACCTAATGCCAGAATCATCTTCCACAATCTTGTCCACCGGGATGGAGAACAACTCTTACTAAGTAGTATTAAAAATACAACATGGTAGTCTGCATTACAAGATATAGTGGTCTTCACTCTGTCTGAATGACTATTTAGTAATACTCTAATCAGGACATTTACCTTCAGAAGTGAATTCGTCATAGTGAGCAAGTTGCAATTTGATGAATTTCTTGCGATATTGATACTGTGCCTTAAAAATCATTTTGTCATCGACAACAGCATCTAGATGAGCCTGTAGAAAAAGACAGGGAGAAGGAGATTTAATATTTTAAATTCTACACTATTACGTATACCTTGATGCAAATGATTATGTAATATTTTTAGAGATCAATTTTGACACACCACAGCACACAACAAAGAAATATGCCCTCTGCATTTAACCCATATGTGACATAGCAGGGGGCAGCTAATTCAGCACCTGTGGAGCAGTGCTTAGGGGTGGTACCTTGCTGTTTGGGGATTTAAACCTGCAATCATTCAATTACAAGTGCACTTCCCTAACCATTAAGCCACCACTGCCCACTTTATTTTTGTGATTTAATTTTATTAATTAATAGACTAAATAACAATTTAAAAAACTTTCAAATTGTCATATGGCGCGATGCAGGCGAGTGGAAAAGCAGGCAAGCTGAGCCAAGGAGTCTGATAAACGTGGCTTTTAATAAGCACAGACGGGCAGACAGGACAGGATCAAGCACCACGCAGAACAACATCAATGACCGGACTGGGGAAACTAACCGAGACGTGGACTAAATACAAAGGGTAGGCAGAAAGTAACAGGACACAGGTGAGCACAATCAGGTATGAACACGAGGTAATGAGGTGGGCGTGGCACACAGGAGGATCGTACGGAGCCGGGCATGACACAAATGCTCTCTGAAATCCCAAACTACTTTTTCAAACTGTAGCTGGTGGGTTTGAAGCAGTTCTCTTTTTGCCTGACAAGTATGGAAGTTAATATACTGCTCCTCACATTTCATATGATGACTCCTGCATCTTTGAATCCTGTTCAACATACGCACTAAACAAAACAGAATAAATCCTGTTATAGCATAAATTCTATAACTAAATAAATTAATATAGGACTGAAGAATCAAAGACTTTACCATAATATCAAACATGTTTGATGTCAGTATACCAATCACACACCACCACTTCCACACCAGTAACTAATTTGTGCATTGCCCTGGAGAACTCCTCCTTACCATTTGATTGAAATTCAAATTCAAATTCAAAATAACTTTATTTGTCCCCGAGGGGCAATTAGAGGCACACGGGGCAGTTGAACAAGGACACAATGACATGAAATGCAATGGTATTTGGAAGATGCTGTGCAAAACTGCAGTCAATCAGGTAGATAAGAACTGATAAATATGTAAAGGGAGGGATTGTTAGTGAGCATGGGGGGGCTCAAGTGCAGAATGAATGACAGGTTCCACTGCAGGGAGGTGGGGGGGAAGAGAAGTCTGTGAATTGAGGAGATGAACGGCTCTGGGGACAAGGGTCGCTCTCCTCCTCTGTGTCCTGCAGCCGCGACAGTGGAGCCGTCATCCTGAGGGGAGCCACTCAAACTCTGGGAACAGGGCATGGGAGGGGGTCTGCAGAATCCTACACGCTGTGCTCAGAGTTTGCTGCTCACTCAGGGATGAAAGTGCTCTGACCGGGAGTCCGATGATCTCAGAGCAGACTTTCACTGTGTTGTGCAGGCGGGTCCTGTGCTGCAGGCTGGTGGAGTGATACCAGCAGGCGATGAAAAAACAGAGGACATTCTCAATGAAGGAGTAGTAAAAGGTTCTGAGTATGATCTCGTTGACCCCAAAGCTGTTGAGGTTCCTTAGGAGATATTGCCGCTGCTGACATCTCCTTAGAATGTCCTCGGTGTTGGAGGCAAAGTTTAGGGTGCAGTCGAAGATAGCGCCCAGATTTATGCTCCACATTTAGCTCCAGGGAGGCATTGTCACACCACTGCACAAACTCATTGAGCACTGAGCTGTGCTGATGTGAGGAGCCAGAGAGCAGAGACAGGAGAACTGCATCATCTGCGTACTTCACTGGATGACAGTCTGGGTGGGGGGACCTGCAGTCGTCAGTGTACAGGATGAACAGAAGAGGTGACAGGATGCAGCCTTGGGGGGAGCCAGTGGAGGTGATGGGGAGGTCAGAGAAGGTGTTGTGGACCAGTACTCTCTGTGTCCTGTTGGTCAGAAAGTTGATGATCCACAGAGTGAGCTGGTCATCCAGGTGGAAGCGGGTGGAGAGTTTCTCTGCTAGGATGTGTGGTTGCAAAATGTTCTACTGAATTTGATGTGTACCTTTGCATAGTGAGAAACACTGAATATTGAGAAAATCAGAATATTGATTCTGAGTGAAAAAAATATATATTTTACCCAGAATCATGCAGCCCTAAACATCTTTTTACATTTCTGTTGCAAACAAAATGATGCAAATAAACATGTAATGTGTAAAGTCAATGATAATAAGTATAAAAGCCAAGGGTACAAACAGCTGCAGGTACCTATGCATATAGTTTTTCTATATGAAGGAAAGGAATAGAAATGATGACTAAAGAGCAGTAATAAATAAAGATGTTATAGATAAAGAAATCATATATCATAAAATGCAAACCATTTTTAAAAGGTTGAACAGTGGGATCAACACTGAAAGTGGATGTTACACCACACTTGCCTAGACTGGGCCATCCCTGAAGACTCAGCAACCACTCAAAACGAAGACTGGTGAACGATGCCATATGGGACAGCAGTCACTCTGAAGCAGCTACAGAGTTCAGTGGCTGAGAATGAAGTGAAGGTGCAACAGTCCACCATGTCAAGAACATACTGCATACTGCAGCAGTGCTTGCTGCTGGCCTCTATGGAAGGGTGGCTAGAAAGAAGACATTACACATAAAGAGCTGTGTGAAGGAATGTCTGAAGGTAGGTAAAACATGAGACAAGGTTTTGTGGTCTGATGACACCAAGATTTCTGGCCAAAATTCAAAGCACTATGTGTGCAGCAAACGTGACATAGCCTATGCCTAACTTAACACCATTCCAACAGTGAAGTATGGTGGTGAGAGCATCATGGTGTGGGGCTGCTTTTTATCTGTAGGAACTGGGAATCTTGTCAAAATCAAAGAGAGAATGGATGGAGCAAAACGCATGGTCTGCTGTAGGGCTGCGACTTTACTCTGTTTATTCTGCTCAGCTCGCACCCTGTGAGTCCCGCCCAGTTCCTGCTGTCATTGGACGACTTCACCGGAGATACGTGACCAATAGGGAATCTGACTGAGGCAAGCGTAAGCTGAACATTATCCCTGCCATGTTTTTTCTTTCTTCTTTTATAATGTGGGTTTAGTTGTATCGGAGTAGGAAGAGCGATATACCGTGCTGGGCATCTTTGGTTGTGTGCGTTTAGATACCTGTAAGTTTCCATATGTGCATTGTACGAGGGTGATTTATGTTGGGATACTATATACTATTAATGGTAAATGAGTCCCTTAGATGTGGTAAACGTTTTATTTGCGAATTTGTTACGTAGATTTATGTTGCATTTACCTGGGATGTCATGCAATGCCTATGTTATGGTAAACGGTCTAAATTTATCCACTTATTTATCCCAGCACAGCTTATTTATATTACTTTATGTATTATAATTATTTATTGATGCTTGTTAAACTTGTAGGATGGCAGCTTAAAGTTACCGTAAGATAACGGTGAAGGTAATATAGTAAGTAATAGTAAGAACTGTTTATTTGATTCAAGGATTCAAGGTCTTTATTTGTCACATGTGCAGTCATACAAGTACAACACACAGTGAAATGTATCCTGAG
>JAODJU010000040.1:34642769-34660097 GCA_026776725.1 Gnathonemus echidnorhynchus
GGTTCGGGGTTAAAAGTATCCGAGATTAAGTGTGCAAAGTTATTTCCAATGTTGAAAAGCGTTCTGCTATCATAAACCATTAAACCAGCTGAGTTTGGAGCATGCAACAAAACGATAAATAAATAAATAACTAGAAAAGAGCATAGTCTGTGCGGAGCGGTCAGGAAGGCGTCCGGACGTGGCCGCTCCATATTGCTGCACAATTTGACACTGGAATCTGCATATGCAGCATTTATATTCCTTATTCTATTTTTGTTATTTCTACTTTCAGGACCACACACACATACATGTATAGAGCCTCAAGTTTCAAGCCCTTTATTAAAAGTTCCGGAGAACATATTCTTTGCGTTCTCATTGGATGCACCACAGCGGCCACATCTCTCTCACCAGTCAGTGGTAGTAGGCTAGTTTTGCATAACATTTTTGGTCTTTTGGGCCGGATAGCGGTGGCTACTGTGGAAGTTTAGAATAATGTTCTCCGATCAGCCTCTTGGGGAAGCCCAGCCTACTAGTGCCCGGCCCAGGCGGCACACGCCTGCCTGCTAGATTCGATGAGTACGACGTCTCTCTCCCAGCTCATGACAGACCTCGCTCCCCAACGCACTTGATGCACCATGCTGCTAGAATGCCAGAAGTTTACCATGATATGGAGAGGGCAGCCGAGATGACCCCGCTCGAGTATCAGCAGCAGTATGAGCAGTACAGTCCCGTACCTAGGGTTTGCCCACGGTCAGTCAGCCAATCAGTATATGGAGGACTGATGCATGATAGCGCTCCATCTTCTCCACCGCACAAACATGTAACAGAGGCCTCCCCTGAGATATTAGAGCCAATTAAGCAACTCCGGCAGGATAACCATAGACTTCAGCTAACTATGATGCAGATGCAGAGACAGCTCAGTGTCCATACCCCGCAGCCCACCCTCATCAGTCAACAGCCAGTAACCTCTGTGCTACACACCCCTTATGCTCAGCCATCACACCAGGAACTAGATAGCCATCTACAGGTGGCACATGAGTCAACTAAAAGGCAAGGAAAGTGGACAGAAGAGGATACAGAGTGGCCGCTGCCGCATCGTCGGGTAGTACATGAGGCGCTTCAGCCATCACCGACCACTGAAGTGCCACAGGGTTTGGTGGAGGAGCTGACTGACTGCCTCAGACAATTGGGGAGGGCACTGCAGCCAATGCCATATGAGAGGCAGCATCTAACCCCAGTCTATTGTGAACCAGAGGGTGGCTCCGAATTAGACTCACAATGCAGTTATGATGCCGTATCCCCTAGACATGTGCTTATTGGCCCAGAGCACCAATGAGAAATAGTTTATTGGGGCCCTAAGCCCACGATCCCATATTTCACTAAGGGGGACCCGAGAGAGTTTGCAAGACTAAAAATAGCCCTTGACAACATCCTGCCCAAAGATGCAACATAGAGGTTTAAGTACCAAATTCTAGTAGATCACATCAAGTTTGAGGAAGTCCTTCTCATTGCCGACTCATACATGAACTCCAAGCACCCCTATTGAAACACCATGGCCTCTCTCACAGAGCATTATTGACAACCTCATCAACTGGCTTTGAGGTGAATTGCTGAACTGATGGACACTCCCAATATCCGCAGTAGTGATGCTAATGGATTTAAGAAGTTTGCCCTGAGAGTGAGGGCATTGGTAGGCATGCATGAACAGCAGGGAGAGAATGGGCACATCGAGCTCCAGTACGGCTCACACGTCACTTGGCTGTTATTCAAGCTTCCACAGGACATGCGGGCTGAATTTAAGAGATATCTATATCTGCAACATGTTCGTATTCCCACCCTCCTGAACTTTGCGGATTGGCTAGAGTACGAGATAAGGATCCAAGAGAGTGGATGTGATTTTGCCCAAACTGATGGAAGGGGTGATGGAGACATGAAAAGGGATAAACCCAGGTCATTTAAACCTAATCGGACTGCAACCATTCTTCATGGGGCAGATCAGGCGGTAAGGATCTCTACAGCTGAGCCCCCTTCGGCTAGCAGCAGTAAGCAACAAGACAGGAGCACAGTATTCTGTCCCTACTGTGTTAATTTGCTACATTACCTGAACCAGTGTGGAAACTTCAGTCAACTCACTGTAGATCAGAAGACCACCTGGGTGAAGTATAACAGGAGATGCTGGTGTTGTGGTCGCTCCCATCAAGCTGCACAGTGTCGTTCAAAGATGACCTGTAAGAAATGTAATGGGAAACATCTCGAGGCTCTCCATGCGCTCAACACAAGGCCAGAACAAGGGAACACCACATGTCTTGTCAGCTCTGCTAGCGAGGTCCTCTATTTAGATAGGCGAGCAGGTTGTAGCCAAGTGTTGTTGAAGGTCAGCAAAGTGATACTGCACAATGGAGAACACAGTTTGGAAACTTATGCTATACATGACTTCATGCTGCTGCCCATTCCCTTAAGCTTCAAGGGAAGCCCGAGGACCTTGCTTTGAGAACAGTACGTCAGGACATTAGAGTTAATTATGGTACATCAGTCACATTCACTATATCCCCTGCCAGTTAACCACAGAAGACCTTCAGAATCCAGGGAGCTTTCACTGCTGACCAATTGGGCTTAGCGGAACACACTTATGCCGTGAAATCACTGCAAAGGAGATACAAGCACTTAAGGGGTTTGCCACTTCAAACATTCGATAATGCCCACCCTCTAGGGTTGATTGGGTCTGACTACCCCCCACTTAATTACACCAGTGGAGCCTGTGCATTTAGGACCACCTGAGGGACCAGCAGCAGTAAAGACTAGGTTAGGTTGGACCCTCCAGGGACCTACCAAGCTCATTCAGCAGCAGCTCCAGCCCACGCAATGCTTAGATGTGTCCACCTCCTCAGCATCTGTGGAGTTATTCCAACATGTTGAAAGACTCTGGCAACTGGATGTGCTGCCTTACAGGAACAAGAAGCTTGTTACCCGATCTAAACAGGACCAAGAAGCTATGAGGCTGCTGGAGGCAAAAACAGCACGGGTAGAAGTGGAAGGAGTCCAGCGTCATGCCACCCCATTGCTACGGGTCAGGAACATGCCCAAACTCAATGCACTGAAGGAAGCTGTGCTAGCACATCTCTGTAGCACAGAAAGACGCTTGCTCAAAAAGCCAGAGAAAGCAGCTGCTTATTGTGCCGAAATTCAAAAGTAGGAGCAAGTGGGGTATGCTCTTAAGGTCTCGGAGGAGGAGCTGAACCAAACCGGTGAATCCTGGTACATACCCCAACACATTGTGAGTCATAATGAGAAAAATCGGATTGTCTTTAATTGTTCATTCACCTACCAGGGTAATAGTCTTAATGACCTGCTTCTGCTGGGACCGACCTTAACATTGAGTCTGTTAGGTGTCCTGCTGAGATTCAGGGAACATTCTATAGCCTTCAGCAGTGATATAAAAGGCATGTTCCACCAAGTGAGGTTACTCCCCGAGGACAAGCCTCTTCTTTGTTTTCTATGGTGGGACCTACAGAAAGAAGAACCACCCAGTATATATGAGTGGCAGGTTCTCCCTTTCGGTACCACATGTAGCCCGTGCTGTGCTATATTTGCTCTCCAGAAGCATGTGTTTGACCATAGTCAGCCAGGGGAAGATCTCCGGATAGCAGTGGAACGCTGCTTCTATGTGGACAACTGCCTGAGGAGCCTGCCCTCCAAAGATATAGCCAAACCCTTAGTCGACCATTTGCAAGCAGTGCTGGCTGCACATGGGTTTGAACCTCGTCAGTGGGCTAGTAACACTTCTGAAGTCATTAGTCACTTGCCAGAGGAATCAAGGTCAGGCAGCAGTATGCTGTGGGTCAATGGGTCAGGGGCGGACCCCCAAGAGCAAGCCCTGGGACTTCATTGGTCATGTCCTTCTGACACCCTGGGATACAGATGCCGCCTGGTGGTTTTAAAAAAAAATAAAAAACGCACTTTCCCAACAGAGTATTAGATCGATGGTATTCATAGCCTTGGTTTTATTGAGCTAGTATCGGGAAAAGTTCATTGTAGAGTCTTAAAGCACTTATGTAAGTCGCTGTGGCTAAGGGCGTCTGCCAAATACTGTATATGTAAATGTGGTAGAATATCCCATCCCTACTATGAGAAATATATACTGTGCTGGCCAGTCTGTATGACCCTTTAGGCTTCTTTTTCCCCTTTACCACTAGGGCCAAGACTTTAGTGCAGCACCTGTGGAGTAAACAGAGAGAATGGGATGACCCATCCCTGCCAGATGATGCCCTACAGGCATGGTTGGCATGGGTAGAAGAGCTACAGCATCTCCCACAGGTAATGCTGCCTCGCTGTTATGTAAGCCCTGCAATCGACCGTTCCAGTAGTCACCAAACTTCTGCTGATGGGGTGGCTTGACCTGTCATTGCCTGTACATCGAAGCAGAGCTGCTAAGCTGGTGACATTGGTGGTCTAGTGACCCACGTCCTGCTTACAGAGGAATCGAAGCATTGCACACATCTGAATCTGTTCCTCGGAGAGGAGGGAGGGTGATGGAATGGTCCTTAAGGATAACACTGCAGTTGTGACCTGCTGGGCAGGCTACTTTGAGCAGTTGTGTAAACCTGACCCTCCAGCTAGGGTGTTGGACATTTCTGGGTCCACAGTTCTTGAAGCTGACCCTCCAATCAGTTGTGAAACACCCAATCTCACTGAGATTGCACGGGTGATGATCTGTAGTATCCTGGGTGAACTTCTCCAGGCTGGTGGTAAGGCTGTCCTCCAGGCATTGCAGGTGATCTTTGCTTCCATTTGGGAGTCAGGTGTCATCCCAACTGACTGGAAAACAGACTCGTAGTCCCTATCTAGAAGGGGAAGGGTGATCACCTGGATTGCAGACTTAAATACATTTGGACTAATGACAACAATCAGAAACAGCTGGTAAACACAGGGAATCCACACAGGGTTAGTGAGGAGGCGTGGCACACGGAAGGAGCGGACGAGCGGGGCAGGACAAGGAGAATCGGGTAGGAAAGAATAACTTCTACTCCTTGCTGCTTTTAAACAGCCTCTCAGTGAAAAGTCAGACAGGGCAAAAACCATAACTAAAGCATTAGGATGTTTCATAGCTAAAGAGATGCAGCCGTATGCCATGGTGGAGACACGGGATTTCAGCATATGACTGAAGTACTGGAGCTGCAGTATAATATTCCCTCCCGCCGACATTTCAGCAACACGGACTGTATCATGGGACACGACGAGGAATTGTCAAAAAGATGGAACAACGTTACCTTGCTGTCCCAGGTACATCTGTACCAAGTGAGAGTTTTTTCTACAGCAGGGGACATTGTCACTGCAAGTAGATCTCGTCTCTTGACAAAGAATATGGACAAACTGATTTTCTTGCAGAAAACATGAAAATAGAATGAACAGACCAGTGTTGTGTTGAAACAGTGCAGTGTTTATTAGTTTGCTTTATGCTGCATGTTATATTAATGGTCTGCTAATGGTTGGTGTCACGCCCACAGGAGCGGACCCGTCAGGTGCAGGCATTCAAGGACCGATTACTTCCTAAACATTAGGGCAAAGCCGATCGCTTCCAACTTGCGAAGTATTGCGCTAATGATCGGCCATACCAAGCAACTCTGTCTTCCGTCTCCCTCTGCTCCCGCTACCTTCCTGTCTTCCCTGTGTACGACCCTTAACTCCTACTCCTTACCTCCTCAGCCCAGCTCCCGTCCTTGATCTGCCCGTCCCGCTGAGCCCGGCTTCCTGTGCTGACCAGCCCTCCTGTTCCCCTGTCCTGCGTGTGTGTATCGGACTGACCTATTGGCTTTCGACCCACGCTTCTGGATTTCGACTACTCTCACCGCTCATCGCTACTGGACCTGTCTGCTTGATCGCCTTCTCTCGGGTTACCCGGAGAACGGTATTCGCTCCGTCTCCCCTCACGGGGCTGACAGCTCTTTGTAAATACTTGCCGCTTGACCCATTAAAGAACGTCCTTCCCCGCATTTCTGGATCCTGGTCTCCTTGCCTATCCCCGCGTGACAGTTGGCTGTTTTGTTTATTTTAGACAACACAGAGACACTTTAACTTTTGATCAGATATTTCTTCGTATTTCAAATACTGTACTTTAATTTCAAGTGGAAAAACCTTAAATCATTCCATTAAGAACTGCCAGTCAAGGAATTGAAAATTGTATTTTAAAGAAATTAATGTCTGTCGCTGGTTGATCTTATGCTTCACTTTATGTTGATAGCTTTTGCCTATATTTTGGTCATAAAAATAGTAAAGTCAGAGTTTTTTTGTTTGCACCAGTTTAGGGGTCAGAGCTTTAAGAGCCATTTTCCTCTTTTATTTTCTCAGACAATTTTTCTATGAACCACAGCTAACCACAGTTAAGTAAATAATGACAGTAAATAACAATTTGTTCTGAGCTAGAATTTAAGGCAAACAGTTTGAAACTTTTTTTGGCAAATAAATGAAAAATATTTTCATTTTCAAGCTCCCAGCATTAACCTAAGTCACAATGACGTACCTAATGCCAAACGGCTTAAGACTGTCACAATGACGTACCTAATGCCAAACAGCCTAACTAAAACTGACACAATGAGGTACCTAATGCCAAACGGCCTAACTAAAACTGTCACAGTGATGTACCTAATGCCAAACAGCCTAAGACTGTCTCAATGACGTACCTAATGCCAAATGGCCTAACTAAGACTGTCACAATGACGTACCTAATGCCAAATGGCCTAAGACTGTCACAATGACGTACGTAATGCCAAACGGCCTAAGACTGTCACAATGACGTACCTAATGCCAAATGGCCTAAGACTGTCAAAATGACGTACCTAATGCCAAACGGCCTAAGACTCACAATGACGTACCTAATGCCAAATGGCCTAAGACTGTCACAATGACGTACCTAATGCCAAACGGCCTAAGACTGTCACAATGACGTACCTAATGCCAAACAGCCTAACTAAGACTGTCACTAATGCCAAACGGCCTCATTCATTCAGTTTTTACAGGACTACATGACATGTCCGTGAGAATAACTGATATTTTAAAAACCGTAAATGGTGGATTATCTACTGCTAATGTATGGAATTTCTGAAGTGCTGATAAAATAGAAAAAAAAGTTAACTGAATCGAACCTAAAAAGCGTGATACAAACCGATTCCTGCATTTTGTGATTCTTATCCCCTCTCCCATCTCCATGCACGGCCTCACCTGAGAATCCTGCTCCAGTTCCATTTCAACTGCCCCCCCAATCCTGTGTGCCTAGTTTTAGTTCAACCTACAGCCCCCTCCCCTCTGCTGGCAACAAGGCCGACACCCCAATACTAACATTGCAGAGACAATGTACAAATACTCACAGTACTCTAACTATTACCTGTACAACTGGCATGTAATTTCCCCTATTGAAAGATAGGGGCTGCACCACTACTGTAAAAGATTAGAATAGGAGTTTACTTGCTGTTATTTCAAAATATAGTAAAATCTGCTTCCTTTCCTTGCTTTAATGACACATAAATACAGGTGAGATCAACACACATCCAAGCTAAGGACTTAACAACTGCACATTACCAGTGTTACCATACATTTTCTCTGTGAAGTTTACGTATCTGCTTTATTTCCCTAAACATAAATGTCAAAATAATACCAAGAGAATACTTTACTTCAGCCTTTATTTACTATATCACATTTTCAGTGCATCAAACGTGTCCACACATCAAGCTGAATGTGTCTTTAAACAGTGTGGAAGATTCCTGAAATTGCAGTAATGGTTTTAGAAGCCTCTGATTGGCAAATTGAGTTATCTGAGAGTGCACCTCTGGCTGTATTTCATTAAGTGCCCACCTTTAGGACAAGTGCCTTGTTGCCCTTTATAACATGAGAAAATCCAAGCGACTCAGTCAAGACCCCAGACAAAAAGTCAGTTTCCACAGGACAGCCTGAGCACCAGGATGTACTACAGGGGAAAGGCTGTCAGTGCTCCCAGGGTCAAAGCTTAGGTTAAAGGTTATTAGGTTAAAGCCACAAAACTGTCCCCCATGTCAGCTCTCGGCACATCTATAACCAGGCAGGCACACATTGGCATTGAACAGTAGGGGCCCTGCATGCAGAGGTTCCTCAGCAACCATTTAGTCAGTCCCAAATTACTGTTGTGTTTGTGCTCAGCAGTCCTGCTGTTTTTGCCAGGTCATAAATAGAAAGAGGAAGTGAATTAATGCTGCATGTATGTTTACTGCAAATGGCTGGCATTCTGTTGTGGGTGTACTTCAGCCATGTGTTCGATGCTGCTTCTGTATCCTTGTACTGGAGAGGTGGATGGATGGGTGGGTGGATGCATGAATGGTTGGATGGATAGGTGAAACTGGGTCAGTTATGTCATGCCCCGATCATGCCGATCCTCTTGTGTGCCACACCCCCTTATCTACCCCGTGTGGAATCCCCGTGTTACAAGTTGTTTCTAGTTGTGTTGATTATTGTGATGCATTTAAGTCCATGTCCGTGTCCATTTCCCTAGTCCGGTCATTGACGTCGCTTCTGTTTGTGGTTTCGTGCTCCTGCGTGTTTCATACCCTGAATAAATCCTGTGTTTACCAAAACCTGTTGGACTCTTGCTCCTGTTTCCCTGCCCTGCGTACCAGAGTTGAGACAAGTTATCCCCGGGCCCTGGGTCAAGGGGCCCCGAATCTACTGGAAAAATTCATCAAAAACACATATTTATGAAAAGTTTATATTGTATTTGTGAATCACATAAAAGCTTGTTTTTTTAATCTTCCCAAATTTCCTTCACCTAGTGACCAAAAACACATTTACTTTCCTTCCAAATAATGCACAAAATGGTTTGGTTTGAAACGCCAAGGTAAAGTCAAACATGCAATGTTTGGCCAGCTCCTCGTCCCTCTGGGCAACTGTCAAAATGACAAGTCATCAAGTCAGGTGCTCAGAAAAGGAGAGAAAAATGAAAAAGAAAATCGATAGCAGAGGTGCAAGGGACTTTATGGCCAGATATTTGATAAAAAATGTTACATTTTGCTGGTGGGGCTAGCCTTTTAGTTCACCTGTATTTAGATTAAATAGTAGGGGAGCAACAGTACACAAAATTGACGCTTAAATAAGAACTGTGGTTTTGGTTCACCGTTTGCTGCACCAGGGAAAGCAATTTGTTTTTCAATGTATTTTTAAATATCCAAATTAAGAACAGTTTCAACCCAAAGACAATGCATCTATCAATGTGTTTGAATAACAAAACGTAATAGATACATACTGTATTTCCTCAAATAGTTTGATTTTCCAAAGCCTCAGAAGTGACAGGTGTTTATTTGAAGCCAGCCTTTATTTACCGAAGCCGCAGAAATTACAGGCCTTTATTTGAGGCAGGCCTTTATTTACTGAAGCTGCAAAAGTAACAGGCCTTTATTTGAGACAAGCCTTTGTTTACTGAAGCTGCAGAAGTAACAGGCCTTTATTTGAGGCAGGCCTTTATTTCTAATTCCCTCTGTTACTGTGTTACACTCTTAATACAAATTCTAAATATGATTAAATCACAACACCATCATTGTGTCAGTTTGAACCCTGTAAGACATATTTAAGGCACATTTATTACTAGTATATAGATGAATATTCTCTTAAATTGTATAGTGGTAGATTACAGTATCACAAGGCTAACAGTACCAGTAATTGCCTTCTAAAGGTGTATTCTTAAAATTTTACTTCTTGTCCATACCATGTAAATCATACATGCGATCAGTTTAACTTGTGTTTAGTATGACCAGTCATGTACCGAAGTTTACCATAAATACATTCCGGGGGGGTATTCCCACAGGTATGAAAGCCTAGATGCCACATTGTGCGATCTCAACTAAGTCATTGGGGCCACCATATTGGCGCAGTAATTATGAAATGATCAATTAGTGAACCGATTATTTTTTAAACAAGCACACAAGATGCCCCAATATTGTGTAGCCTTTTGCTGCAACAACATAAGAAATTTTGAGACTAGAAAACAGGGAATCACATTTAAGAGGTAAATAGCATGCGGTATGGTCAAATAAGATGGATATTTTCTCAGGTTCTCATGATGTCTGTAAGTCTAATGCATAGCATGTTTACTAGCCTGTAACACTGATGGGATACTAGCATGACTCATCATTTTTACATTTATGCAAGAAGTACATTAATAAAACAAACAAAAAATTTATGGTGATTTATTTTTCATAATTCATAATTATTTTTTACAATCAAATGAAAGTACTGGGGCTATGAATATTGACTATTAAAATTGGATATTGAATATTGATATTGGATATTAATATTGAATATTAATTATGTTCATATTACTGAATATATTAATTACACAATAATATTGATCATTTTAATGTAGGTTTCCCTGTGGTAAGGAGATTAGGAGAGAGTGGCAGGTCGTGCTGAGGACAGAGGGCTTTGAAGCCACAGACCATTACTAGACACAGACAACCTCACACCAACTTTATCTTGTTCATGTTACTTTTATTATTAATTAGTATGTCCATTCAGTTACAGGAAGGGAAATTAATTTAATAGCATAATCTAACAAAATCATATTTGAAAGTATCGATGTGAAAAAAGTATAATAAAATTATCTGATAAGAACCTTTGAAACCCAGGTCAGAGAGGGGAGCAGCTGCGGTGAGATGGGCAATTATAGAAAGAGATTCTGCAGACACAGTTGATGTTACCCATTATCATGATGTATGTAATATGTCTACAATAACTTACTCATCAATATATGTACAATATGATTTATTTAAGATTTCTTAGAATGAGAATTGATTTGAAATTTTAATGCTTTCACTTTTCACTCTGTTGAACAATCATGGTATATGTTTACATTTACTACTGCTCTGCTATTTAACTGTTTGCTTTTTTGTCCACATTAACACTTTGGGTATAAAACATAGTTTTAAAATGTTCATTAAAACTAATTCTATTGCAGTTGCATTCCTACACCAGTGAGTCTGAAGCCAGCCTGAAAGAGAAGCTGGCTAGAAAGGAACAGAGAATAGAGCAGTTACAGGAACAGCTTAGAAGCGTCAAAGACAGGGACAGAAGAGACAGAAAGAAATTAATGAGTCTGTTAGCTGAACTGAAAGAGAAAAACATGCTTAATGATAAGCTGTAACAGAAACTACAGCTTTATTCAGGTAATTTTGTGAGGAAAGTACATTGAGAATTAAGTTATAGTCCTTATGGCTAGTTTTAAATCCCTCACGATACATTGGTACTGTATGCTTACTTTTTTATGGACTTACCTGTAGATGTCCTGATAAAAGACAATCCTGTTTATGCCGACAAGCAAAAAGAATTTGCCCTGACACTCTATCTATAGGCCTATGGGCCAAAAGCCTATAATTACTTGAGGAATACTGTTAAGCTGCCTCTTCTTCTTCCTGCTACATTATAAAGGCTGGTATCCTACCATAAGCAAATACTGCGTTATCATTGGTCAGAAACTGCACTGCATGGACAATGTCACACAAACTGTATCAAACAATTGTAACTTCAGTGTTGCATAGTACAGGCATTGACTAGACTGTATTTGAACAGTAGATCTATCTACCAGTGGCCCCAAGATAAGCTGTATTAAAGGATGCTAGAAATAATAACATGTAACTGACAGTATTATATAGGTGCCTCCAGTAAGTTGATACGAAGGCCAGGTATAAATGCAGCAATGCTCAATATTCTAGGAGATAATTGTCACGCCCGGCTCCGTTTGATCCTCATGTGTGCCACGCCCACCTCGTTACCCCGTGTTTTTACCTGATTGTTCTCGCCTGTGCCTTGTTAGTTTGCTCTGTCTTTTGTATTTAGTCCTTGTCAGAGTGAGTCTTCCCCAGATCTGTCATTGTCTATGCCCCGTGTGAGTGCCCTTCCCGTCTGTTTGACCCAAAATAAACCCCGTTCTTCTCGCAACCTGGCTGCTCTCGCCTCCCCTTCCTGCCCGCCGCTCACGAAAGCTGACAATAATGTGAAGAAGGATCCCCAAATGAGCCTGATGGGATGAATGGCCTCCTCTCATTTGTAAATTTCTTATGTTCTTATGCTACAGCAGTATGACCAAGTGTGTCTTATTACAGATGTAACGACACTCAAAAAAGAAATCCAGTATGGTGTTCAATACCAAAAGATAACAGATTCTGTGGACCTTGATGGAGCTGCTGAGCAGAATGTAGCATCTGAGGCCCTTGTGATGATAGTGTTTGGGCTCTAGCACCCCTGGAAATTGCCCATTGTCTCTTTTCTCTCAAAAACTTTGACACTTGACTCCCAGAAATATTTAACTCACATACCGGAAGCACTCCATTATCAAGGGGTCACAGTAAACTGTATCACAATGGATGGGCATGCAAGTAATGTGAAGGTGTGTTGCATGCTAGGATGTCAGCTTTTGGTTGGTGCTGGTAATGAGCCTCTTCTAATGCACTTACCCAACCATGGGAAAAGATGTATACATACTTATGCATGCTTGTCACATGTTAAAACTTGTATGTAATATGATGCATGCTTACAGTCCCTTAGTTACTTCAGATGGAGAAATTAAATGAAAATATATTTATCACCTCAACAGCATTCGGGAATAGGAAGGTTTGCATATGGCACAAGGTTACCATTTGAAAGTTTCCCTTGCAGCACAAATACTTAGCAAATCTGTGGCTACTACTCTGTGAGTGATGAAAGATGCAAATACAGCAAATTTCACGACTGTCTACCAACTGTGCGATTTATTGAGGTAAGCTTTTGCTTTTAAACCCTATCTTCATATGTGCAGCATACAAATTGTTGGCAAATAGGTTAAGAAAATACAATAAAATAGAAGGAATCACAAGTCTATGATTCTGTCAGGGGGTAGATCACTTTTTTAAGATTATGAACAACAAGAATCCATTCGACAAAGGGTCAAAATGTCCATTGAGTTATGTCACCTGGCAGGAGACCTTGAGCGTTGTGAGAAAGGCTAGCCAGTATCTCTGTGGTCTGACCCAACTTGATGGTATTCCCATCTGTCACACAAAAACGTGAGGATGTATCTATTGATAAGGGTGTGTTTTTTGTTTGATGCAAAATATTCTATTTTTCTTGTTACATTTTTTCTTTTAGTTACATGTAAGCCTGAAACTGATATATGGTATATTTTTGTGTTTATTTATATAAATGTTTTCACAAAACATGAAAACATTTTGGTGTGAATGTGTGTGTATGGATTATTTTTATATTACATTGTGGGGACCAAATGTCCCCCACAATGCCATAAAATACAGATATTTTGACATGGTAAAGACCATTTTTCAAGTCCCCACAAAGATTGTGAATGCAATCAAAAATCCAGAAATACCAAAAGTCTCATATTTTGTTTGGTTACTTATGGTTAAGGTCCTCATGTTAGAATTAGAGTTTTCCCCATAGAAATTAATGGAGAGTCCCCACAAAGATATAATTACAAACCTGTGTGAGTAAAGTTTTGTAAATCTAAATTAACTTTGAAAACATATTTTTAAAGAAACACGTTGCAAATAGAACAGTGTCTGATGCTGAGACATTGATTTCTTGTAGAATGCCACATTATTCTGTATATGACACAAAGCTTGTGGCAATATGTGAATAATGCTCACAGAACACACTTTTGTATTTAATTACAGGAACCTTTCAGTGCTGAGGTTCATAGTAATATGGTACTATGAATTGCTGGAGTCTCAGCTATACATCGGCACGTATCGTTTTAGCCAAGGTCATCAGGTAAACTTCACAAAATATATTTTGTACTGTATAGTCATAAAATTACAGTTGTCAATGCATGTACCTTGTACTACTGCTTATGTCACAGAAAACCACCTATTTTGAAAGAAAACATCTTGCCCCGATGATGAACTTCTTGGATGAAGGATGTCATTTTTGGAGTTGAAAAAAATGTAATCCTTTATATGGATTAAATCAATCCTCGAGGAACTTCACAAGTCAATGGTGCTACAGAAGATGAGTGCTCACCTAGCTGAACCGAGAAACTCCTACCAGTCAGGAAGGACCCAAACCATTTCAGCGCCATGCCTTTGATACTCACACATTATTCTAGATGCGATAAAAGAATCCTGTGATCAGACAAGGAGGTATTTGTTAATATACAAATACTTGGTTCTATAGTACTGAATACGTCTTTAAACAGACCAGCTGGCACACTGTCTGAGTGACAATTTGTAGGCCGCAACTTAGAAACTATATCTGTTAAGAGGGATAATGACACTGGCTGAATCAAAATCAGAACAACACAGCGTGGGGGCTGAAGGCTCTAGAACCAGGGGTGCAGGTAAAGATTAGAGAACAGAGATCTTATCAGTAAAATAGTGAAGAAAACTTTCACAAAGTTTAGGCGATGCCTCAATAGCAACATGATTACGGGGATTTACAATGGAATTAAAAACATTAAAAAGATCCTGAGGTTTATGACAATTATCATCAACAAGTTTTGATATACAATTTATTTTAGCTGCTCTAACCCCTCTCTGGTAATTGGACAAGCAGTTCCATAAAATTCCTAAGGAAACTTGAAGTCTGTCTTTCCTCCACTTTCTCTCAGTTCATTTGCATTTGCGGGTGAGTGGTGTCATCCAACCAAGCCTCTGAACGGGTGTTTGGTCCTGAAGGGAGCTACGGAGTTCAGAATATTAGTGCTTATAGAGTCAAAGAGGGCTGTGAGCATCAGCACTCATGCCTGAGCAGCTATCCTGAGTAAAGAGCACTGATTCTTTGAAAGCTATGGAGAACTGCTGTGATGTCGAAGAGTTAATGCCATGCCCAGTGTGTACAGATGCATGAACATTAACCCTGGAAAAGGGAACTCTGGCAGTAAATAAAACAGGGAGATGGTCCAATATATGTGAATCAAAGAAATCTAGGCATTCCACAACCTCAAACTGGGTGGACTTCCATACATTCTGGATCTTTCCCCAAACAGGAAGGCCTGGGTGAGCTTTGAGAATGCATCAGTTACTATGAGGACATTCTTCAGGCCGTCCAAGACAGTTAAGTCGATAGCTACAATCTCTCAGGGCTTGCACTCCGTACTCCACTTCTTCACATGCTGCCAATAACATCGCTGATGCACCAGTTCAGTAGTCCACTCCACCCCCTGATGGCCATGATTGCCAGGTAGCCAGGTAATAACTTCAGGTTGCAGCACCTTTGATAGCCCCAATTGTAACACTGAGCTCTTTGATGGAGTTAGTTGGACCTCTCTATAAAGAATTCCTTCAACCTCCCATATATGGGACCACTGTTTTGCCATCTGCTGAACTTCCTCCGACTTATCCCTCAACTCTGAGGGTGTAGGTGGTTTGCCGTGTCTCCACAAATGAAGAAACTCTGCAATGTCAGGATCTGCTGACTGTAATACCCTTAGGTCTGCTCTACTAAGAATGAGTACAGAGTCAATCATACACAGCTCTGACAAGTCTTTGAGACTTTGCCCTGAACTACTATTGCCTGGGGTACTGCAATTCCTGGGGAGAGCCAATGAAGGATCAGCGGGACCTGACGGAAGCCTCGAGAGTGCATCTGTATTGCAATTAGCTGTACCAGGACAGTACTTGATCTCACAAACAAAAAAGGGTCAACTAGGAACATAAGAACATAAGGGGGCAAGCAGGAAGCAATGCTGGACGACCCACAGTTTTGCAGATAGCAAATACCAAAGTGGGTTGTCATCTATGTACACCGTGAACTTTTTACCCAGGAAGAACTCACAAAACTTTTTGGTTACAATCCATTTAAGGCCGAAGAGCTCCAACTTCATTGCACTGTAATTAGACATATTTCTAGGCAATGGGTTGACGTAGGCCAGGGGTGTCCAACTCCAGTCCTGGAGGGCCAGAGCCCTGCACATTTTTGGGTTTTCCCTCATTTAACACACCTGATTAACAGCTCTTGAGCTGAATCATTTATGGTGGAACAGGGAAAGAACTAAGCTACACAGGGCTCCGGCCCCCCAGGACTGGAGTTGGGCACCCCTGACGTGGGCTGTCATGCACCTGTGGGAGCACTGCCTCCAGCCCTGCATGGCTCGCACTGTCTCTAAAATGAAAGGACGTGTAAAATCTGCATAACCCAGCATGGGGGCTTGAACATGTCACTCTTAAATCCTTAAAGGACTGTTCACAAGCCTCATCCCAATGTTTTGCAAAAGCCTTGAGCAGTGGGAACTGGCTTCCTCTGGGTGCCCGGTAATCTACCCACCAACTTATGCAGGGGTGCAACCACACGAGCAAATCCTTCAACAAAATGCCTATAATATGAGGCAAAGTTGAGAAAAGACTGAAGCTCCTTGACTGAAGTAGGCCTACTCCACTCTGCTACTGTCCGTATCTTCTCTGTGTCCATTCACATGCCTGCAGCTGAAATCACATGGCCTAAATACCCCACCTCAGCTTGAAAAAAATTGTCCATTGCATGACCTCCTGTCTGACCTCCAAGAAGCCTAAGCTACCGACGGTGCTCTCGATATAACATACCATCAATCATGTTCTACATTGGTGGCAAAAAAATATCAGGGTTTGCAAAGCAAGCTGGATCCTTATGCCTTACCACTTCCATCTGAGCACGAGAATATTCCCCTCAGTATCTCCCCCTGCAGCTGCTGTTGCTGGAAGAACTGCTTCTCAATGAAAAATTGAGAACAGCTATAGACAGTTGCGAGTATAGCAGAAATCTTTTCAGGGTCTTCTCTCTGAAAGGGTGGAATTTTATTTCTGCTATAGCCTTACCATCTAATAAATTAAGGTTGGTCAGAACCTGTTCTGTACTGGACATCAGATGCATAGACAGGTATTAATAATTGAAACTTCATTGATCCCTGTGGGGAAATTGTCTTTATGCCTCACTGAACTTCTGCTTTTTTGTAGAGTCAGTTGTCCACAAAGGGCAGCCACCTGTAGTGGTACCCAGGGAGCTGGGGGTTAAGAGCCTTGCTCAAGGACCTGCAGAGGCTGGATTTGAACCAGCAACCTTCTGATTAGAGGCACACAAGCTTAGCCCACTGAGCCACAAGCTGCCCCCTATGGATAAGCCGCTTCAGTCCTATCCTCACTATTTAGGGAGTCTTGTAAACACTTCCCAGAAAACCTTGGACACTTGCGTTCTCTAGGGACATACACATATTGGTCCGCCACCCTCAGAGGGGCTAATCCTACTGCCATAATTGTTGTACTGCATGAAGTGACTGCCCTCCTCCCCCAGAAGTACCCCCAGCAGTAGGCATGTGCCGGTATCACATTTTCATGCTGCGATTAATTGATTGAGCTTTTATCACGGTATACGGTATTATCA
>JAODJU010000040.1:34660197-34670549 GCA_026776725.1 Gnathonemus echidnorhynchus
AACTCAGGCAGGAACTTAAATACAAAAACTGAACAGGGTAATGACAAGCAGGAGTGAGACAGACAATTAACCAATCGTGGAGGGTGCAGGACAACGAGCAATCAGGGAAACACACAAGGGCTGGCAATAGGTAAAGCTAATAAACTAAAACATGAAACTCAAACTAGGGAGCAGGGGAAAACACAAAGATTGACAACACGAGGGATGGGATGACCAGCAACGCCTGCTGGCCAAACGGGGAAGGGACACAGAGTGGAACAGGAGCTGACCCGGACAGGGTCATACCCTCTTGTGACACTTAAAGGTTAAGTTAGCACTTTACTAAGAAATTAGTAAAAAAGTATAAAAAGACACCACATTCTCTCCTTTACAAAGTGCTAATACATAATTGTGAATGTCACGGCAACCAGGATGACTCGAGGGCTCACATTTGGCAAAACAAAAGGAGTTTTATTAAACTTAATCAAACAGGGACTGGAAATGAACAAGTTCGTGAGAGATCAAAACAAAAGGAATGGGGATGGGCACAGACTGACAGAAGGAGCTAAATTAATAAACGGACTAGTCGAGGCCGAGGTGACAGATACTTAAACACACAGACTACGGTAGGGCGACAAGCATCAGGCCTGGCCTATCAGCTCAACGTGAGGGAGCAGACCGGAGGGACAGGCAGACGTGGCAGGCAGGACGTGACAGTGAACATTCTTTATTAGAAGAAGAATAATGTAAAAACCCGTGAGTGGAATATATCGTTTCATGCATGTGGTGTCCATGGTAACCAGCGTATCTGTTTGCAGGGGGAAGAATAATGAGTGATACATATAAGCATATATAATATACCGATGCATTATGCTAACTAGCTCATGACACCGCAGTATGACAAAAGGGTAATTTAGAAACTTCATTTACACCATGCAGAGAAATCACAATTTTATAAAAGAGAGAGCCGCCCACCCCCTTCTCCCGAATAAATGCCCCCACTGCGCTACCTGCGGTCTGCTGCTTTACACACGACCTCCCAGCATTACTAACTTTGTTATAATAACAACAGAATCAGCAAAGATTCTAAAAAAATACTGTGGGTGAGTGCGCTGGCTAGGGCAGAACAGCTTCATGAGTTTTCTCTGTCTTTGGGTCTTGTTGAAAGTCACTTAGTTGTATAAAACTACAATTTGCCTTAACTGAGGAATATTACAATAGTTTACCTTAGTTTTATTTTGCTTATTAATTCGTATTTTGTGCTAATTCGATATTGCACGTGCGTATAGCTAGCTGAAAAAATATCATATATATTAAATGCAGTTAATCTGCCTCATAAATCCAGCTTCCCATATAGCTGCATGTGTAACACAGGGCGGCGGTGAGTAGAACGGGACTGCATCTTACCGAGAGAACAACTCGTTTCTCCTTCTAGGGGATATATATCTCACTCCATTTCTCATTTGCACGCATAGCTAATTTTATTGGTTTCTGTGAACAGTTGCATGGTCGAGGTCAAGAAAACGTCTATAAAACCTCCTTCCTATTTGTTTTAAGCATTTCACTTCACCTTCACATCGTAAGCGTTATATAATGGATCTTTAAAATATAAACTTAATGAAAATGTGCAGTACTCTTTGCGCCGTTTCGTTTGGCAGCGGAAAAATGAAACGAAGCGCACTCTTCCTAACATTAACAGATGGATATAGACCTGGATGTAGCTTTAAAATCCAGAAATTAATGACAATTATTGAGCAACAGAATGAAGCTGGATGGTGCGTATCTGGTTCGCTGGGAGTAGTTGACACTATTTTTGTCCATCTCTCCACCTCGGCAAGGAAAAATAGGGTTGGAAGTGATCTCACGTAGGAAGGCATTTTGCATTTCACACGGCAGCCGCCTTTCGACCAGCACAGACCTATGCAAACATAATAGCGACAAGAAAAGAAAACGCGAAGTCAAAACTCAAAATACTCCATGCCAATCATTTGTAGCATTATATAAGAAGACGTGCATGCGACCATTTTTTTGAGGAGTATTAAAAAATGCTGATGTTCCAAGCTGCAGCGGTTGTGCTGAAGGAAGAAAAGCGCCAGAACTAATATTTGACCATCTTGGTGAGCGTTTGCATGATTTCTAGTATTTCTAAGGGAATAAATCTAGATAGAAAATGTATACCCAGTCCACGCCTTGGGTGTGGTGTTGCTGTTAATAAAAATAAAGGGGCGGTGGAGTATTTGAATACAGATTGTGCACCATGATATTAGGGCTTATGAATATGATGAACGCGTTACTTATTATGCAGATATTTGTAAAGGCTGCACTTTTTACTATAAATAGTTTTGAAAATCTCATTGTGGAATATCAGCGCGCAGCTTATTTGAGATGCATTGAAATTTTTCGACATGGTTATATTAACAACTTTGGGATAACGTACATCCATAACTATATGAACAATTGAACTATAACAACTGGAAAATGAATAGATAAATTTGCCAGTATGTTTAATAAATATACTACTAATTATAATAGTCTAATTAATCAATGTTGTTGTTGCTATACTCATATCAATCTTTACTTTTCGGTGTTGGTTTTTTTGTCAAGGGCAGGCAATCAAATAATATGTATAGTTTCTCATCCGCTGCTACATCTGGGGTGGTACGTGATGGAGTCGTGATACATACACAGAGTCGGCCGTGGACTTAGGTGCCATGCATCTGTGTTAAAAATTTATGGCAATGAAATGAGTGTTGGGAGACATGCAGCCTCTTATGTGTGAAGCGGAGTTAGGTCGATAACACGCTAAAAATTCATACACCACAAACACCACTGTAGTTTTTTTTAGACCAAGAATTCAGGTAATTTAAAATGTAATATTATCAGGTTGCTCCATTTAATCATTACGGACTTCTGTGCCAGACAACAACGTAATTATAAAACAATTATGTTGTACAAACAGAAGGAACTGCTAATGCAAAGAGCGCCTATTACTTTCCGTTCAGTTACCTCCGATTAAATGCCGTGGAGAATTGCGGTCACACTGTTAACCGCCTGCCATCGTTCCTACTGTATGCCTCGCTTTCTGTGACCCTTGGAGAAGCCTAAGCTGTTTCAGCTTTCCAAGGACAGAAGGGTGGTACGGATCAGGTCGGCCCCTGGGTCGCTGCAGCACCGTACGTGGCCATTTGTCCCTGACCCGTACATGTATCTAATCTGTATTGCTTTATTACAATACTCAAATGAAAGGATGGGTAAAACAAATGTCGACTAAATAACTGGAAATGTACGATAACTTATTGGTTAACTGGCAGGTGTCTGAGACAGAAATTGTGACGAGGTGCGGGAAAAGGTGCAGTTTTGAAGGCAAAGAGGACAGGAACAATAACGGAATAACGACCCATATTCAGGTATGCGGGGGCTCATCTGACCCATTTACGCTGGTCTGCGTTTAGGGCTATAACAGTCTTGGGAGGTTTGATGGTGCCGTACCTTGTAATTACGATACCTCAGGCAGGTTCAACGTGTTAATTCAGTGAAT
Source organism: Gnathonemus echidnorhynchus (assembly GCA_026776725.1). NCBI lineage: Eukaryota > Metazoa > Chordata > Actinopteri > Osteoglossiformes > Mormyridae > Gnathonemus > Gnathonemus echidnorhynchus. Next base: position 34,663,715 of record JAODJU010000040.1, read on the forward strand.
CGCAAAGTGATTTTAATATTGAATTTTATTATTCATTAGGAACGGCGGAAGTTAAAGTTATAAGCATTCTGTCCAGCTTGAGCTGGTTGGCACTGTTATCTGCTCCTGCTCCTTCCGCCTTTTAGCGAAACTGCTCACTTGCCTTATATGGCACTGCAGTTGCTGCATCTCTGGGGATTTAACCTAGATGTTATCTTTTATAAGAGGAAAGCTTACTGTTCATTTGCTGTGGCATTTTATCTTCTAGGTTTTCAGGCTGCATTATTTTCTTTTAGTTAGGTCTGGGCAACCTGCTTGTTCCAGAATGGGCCACATAACTGAGATTCACTGGTTGTGGATTCAAGATTCAAGAAGGGACTATTGCAGAACGGAAGACGGAAAACTTTGGCCAGGTAGCGGTGTTTATATGCCGCTGCAGGTGAATTGCACAAAAACCCAACCTGTGTCAGGTTTGCATGATGACACAATATTGAGTGAGGATGCATATTTAATTATGTGAAATGACACCCCAAACGTGATACATTTATTGGCTATAATCAGAGAGGGGATCTTGAGGACCCAAGGGGAGCAGGTCTGTGTTGTCTGAGACGGGGTTTCCCGCAGTTGACTCGAGCCTTTGAGGTAACGGTCCTGTATGTGTCCTCTGGACGGGGACAGTGGGGGGGTCGCGAGAAGCTGTGCTCCACGTCCTGCTGCTCTCTTACTGTCTCTCTCCAGGTGGGCTGAAGAGCACGCTGGAGAATGGAGGAAGCAGCTGCATCCTGACACTCCGTCGTGTCCCTTGGAGAAGTTTCTGTCCATGTGCTTGACTCTTTGCGAGCAGGTAGGGGGCGCTGGTTCCTAATTGCGGCGATGCCAGAAATCTGAGTTTATGTATAATCTCAGCCATTTACATCAACTGTAAAGAGCCCTGTAATAAAACAGACCCTCAGAGGTTTACAGCTTTCACTCGTTATGAATGACAAGCCATTGTAAACTATATAAATAACAACTATGTGTACAAATAACTAAAATTCTGTGGAATATGTCAAAAATGTTGCTCTTTGAATCAAACTGCCTCTGGTAGTAACCGGGGTTTTTATCACCCAATGGCACAGAAGAAGGTGAGGAAGGACAGCTCTACTCATCACTCATATTACTGCCACTAATGAAACTCTGTGTGTAGAAGCAAACCAATTACCTGCCTCTGAAATACTGTCAGCGTGTAATTGGGGGTGAAGCATGTCATTGGACTTCTCCGAACGTGGCCCTTCTTTTTATGATGCTTATATATTTAAGAAGCCATTAAGCAAGGAAGCACTTATGTCTGGTGTACATCTTTTCTTTTTTTTCCTCTTAGGGCGAGGAATCACCTTCACGGTCAGCAGGATTTTTTGATCCACCACTGGGATGATGTGGGGAGACAGGAGATGGGGGGGGGCTTCAGCAGATGTCAGAAATTATAAACAAAAGCCCAGGCTCACTTCTCACCATGCGACGCAATCAACACTGAAGCTCTTTAACAGGTCCCGCTTGGTGTGTAGAACAAAGAGCTGGCAGTCGCGGGCTGTCCTGAGGGACGCGTGCTTCTGTGAATGTCTGATGCGCTGACTTTGCAGTCCTTGTGTGAAAGTAGTTCCGGCCGTTTTTTTCCAGGGGGTGTGGCCATTGTCTGAAGAGAAAGACCTAGTGACATTGGAGGAAGGACTGGCCCAGTTACACACACTGCACCCAAGTTTAGTGAAACCTAACAGCACTCCATCAGGACAGCGTTTACAGATTGGCTTTATTATACCCAACAGTGCTGTAGTGCAGCAAGGTTTATGGAAAATAGGTTTAGTAACTTTACTACCCTGAAATGTAGCATTTCTGTATCTATAAAGGTACATTTACCTACAGCTAGGGTGCAACCCTTGAGGGTACAGCCCCAGTGACAATCCACCCATCCGTCCATTTTCCAAGCTGCTTATCCTACTGGGTTGTGGGGGGTCTGGAGCCTATCCTGGAAGCAATGGGCACAAGGCAGGGAACGACCCTGGACAGGGGGCCAGCCCATTGCAGAGCACACTCACACACCATTCATGCACACATGCACACCTATGGGCAATTAAGGAACTCCAATCAGCCTCTGCATGTCTTTGGACTGTGGGGGGAAACCCCACGATGACATGGGGAGAACATGCAAACTCCACACACATGTGACCCAGGTGGAGACTCGAACCTGTGTCCCAGAGGTGTGAGGCAACAGTGCTAACCACTGCACCACCATGCCGCCCCCCCCCCCAGTGACAAGCAAAGGTAGAAATTGGTACTCTTTTTTCTCACACTATAACATTTTATCTGGCTCAGGTAACAAAAGCTTTGATCATGCAAAAGTGAAAATGTCCTGGGTGATTTGACTACGCCTTAGTATAACTAAAATTTAGGACTTTACAGGCAGGAAAAAAAACTATGTATACTATTGTACGTATACTGCTCATCTTTCTAAAGCTGTTGGCAATTCCTCCATCCTGCCTGTTTCTCTTCTATATTTGAAAATCTGATGAAGCCCTTTCCAGTGGCTATACCTAATGAGTGAGCATGGTTTCTATACCGGCATGTAGCATACTCACAACATTCCTGTAATGTTGCACCAGCATCCCAGCTAAAAGTTTCCAATTATGAGAACATTCTTGGAATGTTTTAGGTTATGTTAATGGAATAATAGGTTTAGCTGGTGATCACTTTGTTTGTATATTTCTACTGTAGGTTACAGTAATTTAGCTACTGATCAGGGAGGAGATGGGGAGCAGTGATGCTGATTCATTTCACAGCAATATTTTTAGTGGAACTTTAGCAAAACATTCCAAGAAAATATAATGTGAGAGATGAGTGTTAAGCCTCTCAAGATGTTTAGAACTGAGAGCCTCTGGAGGTGCCTGTTCCTGCTGGGGCTGCACTACAGCAATGTTCCTGCATCCCGTTAGCGGTACTCGTGTCACCGTGTCCGTAATCTTTTTGTCTTGTGTAACGTGCATGTAGGAACTTCCCTGGTAAAACTTGGAAGCTGCAGTTGGGGATTGTATCACTAACACCTGCAAGTGAATCTGATTACTAACCTCTACTAACTGAAATTAACCAACCCAGCTAAAACCGTTGCAAGTTCCTTAGAGAAATATTGCTCCATCCATCTCCAGTATGGTCATGTCTCTCCTCTGTCACCTGTTTCTTCAATTCATTGTATATTTTTTTGGTTGTGAGGGCTAGAGGCAGAGTGTGGTATGTGTATGTGTGTGTGTCTGCTGTGCAACATCAGTCCCAGATCAGATATAGGTCTGAAGTCTGGTTATGTGACGTTAGTGAGGTAATGCAGGCTGATGGCACCTATCATGTCTTTATTTGCTTGTCTTCTATGGGATGCCTGCCGCTGGAACTGTTAGTTGCCGTCTGGTGTCAGCAGCTGCTCGTCCTTTAAGCCCTGTCCTCATTCTGGCTGCACCATTGAACTGTCTTCTTGCCCTCTGCTGTGAATCAGACGTGTCCCATCTCCCATCATGGTGTATGCCAGCTCTTCTGTGGCAGCACAAATTCCATTCAGGTGCCTCGACACAGTCCCCACCTTTGCTGCCACGTCAGCCTTTAAATGTCCCTTCTCCGCCCACCCCTGTGTCCCCCCGGTGGCTCACTCTTTCTGTACTGTTATCTATGGGACGTCTGCCATATCAAACTGAAATCGCATCACGAAGGGCGTAGGGGGAGCAGCGTTGCAGAGGGCTGGTTGTAAGAGCACCTTCCGTACTCCGAACATCATCCAAGTACTATTTTATCATTCTGCTCCTTTGGAAAAGTCACTGAGAGAGTTTATGTTTGAAGCTTGAAGTTATAATATTATTTGTCATACTATCACATCAGAATATTGTCTATACTGATGTGATAGTATGACATCTAAGTCAATTTCGCATACAGTAATATATGATTCAGAGAGAGAAAAATGTTGAATAGAATGGTGAAGGAACAGATGTATTTTGAATTTAAATTTGTTAATCTTGTAAACATAATTTATCATTTTATACATTTTATCTGGTGTTTAGATGGTTTAAATAGTATTTTGCTTTACAAACATTTTTATGTTGCCCATTGCAGGAAAAGTTATTGAGCGAAAGAGTGGAATTAGCACATTTGTGCCTGGCTGGTGTGTGCTGCAGAGCACAGGCACCTTTCTCTGGTGGCTGGTATGTGCAGCAGAGCACAGGCACTTTTCTCTGGTGGCTGGTGTGTGCTGCAGAGCACAGGCACTTTTCTCTGGTGGCTGGTGTGTGCAACAGAGCACAGGCACCTTTTTCTGGTGGCTGGTGTGCGCAGCAGAGCACAGGCACCTTTCTCTGGTGGCTGGTGTGTGCAGACAGTGCAGGTCTACCATTGGTATGCATGTTGGTTTGTGTGACAGAGACATTGGTGTCTGTCTGTTGCTTTTTTGGTTCCTGTTTCTACTGATGCAGCATTCTCCCTCTGATTATGACAAGATAATAATCCTGCAGCAAATTCTTCCCTGGCATTCTGGGCCACCTGGAATCACTAACAAAACCTAACCCTACTACTAACGTCTCCTAACAGACCTGCAACTAACCCCCCACCTGAATGTCCCCTATGGATGTGGGCTGAGCAGCACTGACTGACCAGACCCAAAGGAGCTCCTTGACTCCCCAGACACTGCAATGCTGCACACCCCCAAAAAGGCCTGAATGCAAACCAATAAAGCAGAGATTCCCAACCACTCGTAGATGTTCATACTAATGCGGCCAATTGGAGATGGCTTCTTATTGAACCAACCAGCTAGCTGTGTTCTAGTTAAGTGACCATTTGGACACGTTCACGTTGATCTCACTAGTCAGAGACCTCCACTGCAGAAAAACCAGGATGGTGGCTGATGGCTGCCTCTCAACTCAATTAGCGGCCTTGAAGTTGATTTACTGAGGAGTTCCTGCAGCTCTTTGTCTTTTGGGGGTTATGTGAACAGCTGCATGACCGTCCTTACTAAAACCGAGTGACCATTCTGACTAAAAGTGCAAGTGTTAATGGTGGCTGCGCAATGGACAGTACAGCACACCAAAGAAAACAGTCTCAGTGAGGTTGGTTTTTATTTTTATCATTTTTTCCCAGTGAAGCGTCTCTCACTGCCAGACCCCTGCAGGAAGAACCTTCCTTTCTGTTATTGGTTTGATGTAAATTTGCATCCTCAGAAGGAGTTTGAGGATTCTGGCCTTTCTGCGGTCCTCAGCTTCCCCTGTCCACTGCGCAGCCCAAGCTTGCTGCTGCTTAGTTTGCAGCCTGTAATGATCGATTCACTTTCCATCTGCTCCAACAGAAATGTCTCTATGATTCAGACCTCGCTGGGGTGGATGGGACTGCTAACAGCTTCAGGGAAATTAGCATGTATTTCTTTACAGAAGAAGCAATGTTTCATTTTTCTAATAGTAATAAAAACAACTATATTCCCTTTTCATTATAACTTTTCAGCCAAGCCTCAACCAATAAATTGGGTCTCCTTCCCTTTGCACTGGGTGTTTGTCTAGTAAAGAATGCAGAATTCACACTTGCTTTCTGTTCCTCAGGGCGGTTCCTTAAACATTGTCACTTTTTTTTCACACGGCAGCAGCACTGTGATGTTGCCATGGCAACCTTGCCATAACGCTGCATAAATCTGTTCACAAGAACAATTACCTCTGCAGATTAGATAGATGTCTAGCAGGCATCTCACCCAGAGCCTGTCCTCTTCAGAAAGCCGGACACTGACCCATCTTTTAGCCTGTATCTGTGTTTATTAAGTTTACTTTAATGCAATACATTTGATGCAGCTGGCTCCCACTCTGTGCAGTAAACAGCTTTGGCTTTTTGTGGAATAAACATAAGCCATGGATTTCTCTGTCTGTATAAATGTATGTATGAGGTGGGCTGGGAGGATGAGCAACAAATGATTCCTTTTTAATATGAAAGCAGATCTCTGCCCAATAACATACCCTGTAAGTTCTCAGGCATAATGTAGAGCAGGGCTTGCTGAGGGTTGAGTGGGCATCAGGGAACACAGGGGATTCCAGTACTGCTAGCACATCTCCAAAAAAATGTTAATAAAACTGAAAGTGATATAAGTGGTTTGTATTAAAATGTGTCTTCTAAGCAACTGATTTGTGGTTTCATTATCTGCTTGGTTTCATGTGGTCTGGGAAAGGCCAGCAGGGGGGTTTAATAAAATTGATATAATACATACTATATACTAATCGGAATGATCTGGACTCTTTACTTTGATGTAACTTTAACTTTTGTCTTTTGTAGTCAGCATATGGAAGTAAAACAGCTGGAATGGATGGAAAGTCAGTAGGTATAATATACACTCACTGCCCACTTTATTAGGTACACCCCTTCAACTGCTTGTTGACACAAATATCTAATCAGCAAATTATATGTTAGCAGCACCATATATAAATTATGCAGATGCAGGTCAAGAGCTTCAGTTAATGTTCACATCAAACACCAGAATGGGGAAGAAATGTGATTTAAGTGACTTTGAACATGGCATAGTTGTTGGTGCCAGTTAGGCTGGTATGAATATTTCAGAAACTGCTGATCTACTGGGATTTTTACACACAACCATCTCTAGGGTTTACAGAGAATGGACTGAAAAAGAAAAAAATACAGTGATAGGGCTGGGCGATATGGCAAAAAAATAATATCGCGATATTTTTAAGCTATATCACGATACACAATATATATCTCGATATCTTGAAATTTCCTTGAAATCACTATATATAAATGATAAATTCGGCCCTATATTGCATAAAATGACACCAATATAATGCTTATATAATATAAATGCTTTTAT
>JAODJU010000040.1:34715938-34726567 GCA_026776725.1 Gnathonemus echidnorhynchus
GAAATGAAGAGGGGGTGGGGGGTCTCAGGCAACAGAGGCAGGTGGTTGGGGTTGTTCCAGTGGACTCACCCCACCTGTCCCTCCACCATGTCAATAAAACACTCTGTTCCCTGTTCCCTGTCACCCCTCCCAAACAAACTTGACCTCGGTGCCATTTTGTGACCCTTTCATCTCTCATTTTTGCTCTGTTTCCTCTGTGTAAACCCCATTTCAGCTTGGGCCCTTATGGGAAACTGCAGGGCCCTCAATCCAAACGACTTTCTGCCATCTGTCCATTGGTTGCATGGTTCTGTTCGCCACCCTAACCAGAGTTCTGTAGTTTTATACCATCCGTCACCCTATGGGCAGCTCAGTGCCTCAATCAGCATCCTTGTTACTTCACCCTGCCACAACTGCGATTCAATGTCCCAGAGGTGGGGACTCGAGTCACTGACTTTACAGCAAAAATGATGGAAAGACTTGGATTTGACTTGGACTTGACAGAAAATGACTCGAGACTCAGGCTGCAATGTTTTCACTCGAGACTTGACTCTGATTCACAAACACATCAGAGAGCAGATAATCAGTAGCATAGCCATCCATGATCCATAATAACTGAATATGAAATATACTAGAGACTCAGGCTGCAATGTTTTCACTCGAGACTTGACTGTGACTCTCTAAGGAATAACTTGTTCCCATCCCTGCCATGTCCCAGCGCTGCTCTGCGTGTAGGACATACATGTTCTTTGCATGTTACTGTATGTGTATGCTAGGCACCCCACTTTCCACCTGTAGTCCAAATACAGGTAGAGTTCATGTCAGTCTTGTATCCTCTGTCCAGCGTGTCCCCCATCTTGTCCCTGTGTTTCCTGGGGTAGGTCCCAGGCGCCCCAAGACCCTGAACTGGATAAGCGATTGAAAGGTGGACTGAATATTCTGCTGTGTAAGAATAACATTGTTAGAACAGGACACATATTAAATGACTGTTGGGCAGCTCAGAATTCAGCGATTGGGATGGCCTAGCCAGCGGAGGGGCAGTGACATGCTACCTGGTCACTTACACACCCCATAGTCCCTTGAATTATGTACTAGTTTTCAACACCGTCCATTGCTTATAAGGAATACTGTTGTATCAATAAAAAAAAAGCTAGCTTGTTTAAATTTTAAAAATGGTGTAAAATATATTCACACACTGTGATGGGCTGGCCCCCTGTTCAGGGTTGTTCCCTGCCTCGTGCCCGTTGCTTCCGGGATAGGCTCCGGACCCCCCGCGACCCAGTAGGATGAGCGGCTTGGAAACTGGATGGATGGATGGATATATTCACACACATTTACACACGTCCACAAAGTGTGCTCTGAAACACATCAGAGGCAGTGCACACAGAATGCCACAGCCCAGAGGCTAAAGCTGAGGCCCTATCCCCCCCCCGTCCCCCCCGCTTCTGCACGCGGTGAGTGACACTGATTAAAATGCCATTTACATTGGCTGAGCGCCGCTGGTAGACTGTGAGGTCATCGTCGCCTGCAGCTAAGCAACAATGAACACATGCACACAAATCCAGCCGCTCAGCAACGCGGCGATTTACACGTGCCATTAGAATGTGATCTCACTCCCTGGAGCAGGAGGAAGGTAAACAAAGTGTGACAGTTACTGGAGGGGCGGGGGTCTTGGGCCAGACGTGCGTGGGGGAGAGCGGCTACCCAGGCGACTCCCAAAACTCTAATTAAACTGTCTGGGGGTCCATGGAGGACTAAGGCGGGGAAACAGATACTAATGAAAAACCAAGGACTTTAGTTCTAACTTTGCTGTCCTCACACTCACATACGTATATACTTACATACATACAGTACTGTGCAAAAGCCTTAGACAGGCAAAATAAATGTTTAAATGATCTTTACGTTGGTGTCAAACTGGGATAGTATGCTTGTCAAAGTATGTTAGTTTAGCCATTTCAGAACCTCTCCTATAATCACCCCTTTATTTCCAGAAACCATACAACACGCCCATATATTTTCCATGTGACCACTAGCACACCTTCTGTAGCTAATCTCATTGACTTTTTAAACTAATTAAGTTAATTAATTATGTGAGCTGGTGGTGAAATCTAATAAATATACAGTATAGACTGGCTGAGGTGCCCCTGAGGAGAGGTTTGAGAACTGAAGTGGTGTCATCAAGCCATCCAGTAAGATAACAGTAACTTTTTGGAGATCAGAAGGAAATTTTACTAGTTGTTATTGTGGTACTGTGCATTTTCATATGTTCTCATGTTAAATTGTGTTTATGTTCTAAGCAAATGTGCACTTACTGTACTACCCAGATAAACAGCTTTAAACATTTATTTTGACTGCCTAAGACTATTGCACAGTACTGTACACACACACATACATACAAGTATACATACATACAGTATAAGCATACATACATACATACTAGACTTTTGCCCAATACTGTACACACACATACATATAAGCATATGTACATAATACTTATATACATATATGTGCTTTGAATTAATAAAAAATAGACTAATTGCAATTAATTGCACCTAACATTAAAACATTAAAAGCAGAAATATTTACATGTTGAATTCCTAAATTGATGCAGTTTTAACAGAAAGGGGGACATATATGGGATATTCTTATGAACTCATTACCGTAACATATCAATTATATCAATTTTTTTTGAGAAAATTAGTTTGAAGACAGAGTAATAAACATAAATATTTCATCAAATATAGAGCAAGAGTTACGGAGATATATAAAAAATGATAAGACAAACCAAAAAATGAGCAAAAAAACTACACCTTATCATAGAAATTGATTGTTTATTGTCAGTAAATGTGCAAAAAAGTTGAAAGATTTTGTGTTCTTTGATTTTTGGCTACCTATCTGGGGAGAAAAAAAGAGCAACTGCTGACGTAATTTTAATGTACTGTATCGCCGGCGAGGTGGCTCTGCATAGCGGAGCCCAGTAAGAGCGCAGAACTTGCTGGGAGATGTTTGTAAATAGCTTTGGTGTGTTGTTGTTAATACTTGCTGTGCTCCCGATTGTTGTGTGTGCCCTTTCCTGTGTCATGTGTGAACCCAGTCCGATCCTCACATGTCTCTAGTTATTGTATAAATTACCCACCATGTGTGTGCCTTACTTTCCAGCATCCAAGCTCCCCGTGTTCCAGTGTCGGTTGGTGATTTTTCAGCACTTTGGTCAGTCCTTTTAAGGGTTTAATAAAGGAGTGTTCATTCCTCTTTAAAATGAGCTTTCTCGTTTCTTGTCACAGCTGCGATACCTCATTCAACTAAGTATTAAAATACTTCAAAAATTTGTATATTGTCAATTGCTCTATACAAATAATTATACCAATATGGTAACCCTAGCCAAGAACACAAGTACAATCTTTGCATTCTTGGTATTGATAAACACCATTGGAACTGTATTTTGGCATTAGAAGATGATTTCAAACAAGAGATCACAAGAGTTAAAAAAAAACTATTCTCCCATTGGGCTATCAAAATACTGTACTGTATGAGTTAATGTGGTCAAACAAATAATAATGTGATCAAACAAATAATAGTTTTTTTTCAAAAAGTGTTATGATGCTAAAATTAACACTACACACACACACACACAGACAGGTTTGTAATTATATCTTTGTGGGGACTCTCCAATCATTTCTATAGGGAAAACTCTAATCCCAACATGACGACCTTAACCCGTACCCAGCTCTACCTTACTAACCTTAACCATAAGTAACCAAGCAAAAGACGAGACATTTGATATTTGTATCTTTTTGAGTGTCTTCACAGATCTTTGTGGTGTCCTGAAAAATGGTCCCCACAATGTCAAAATAACAGGCTTTTATTACATTCTGGGGGACATTTGGTTCCCACAATGTAATATAAAACTAATCCACACTGGGTGATATCGCAATAGTGAGTCCTTAGCCTCCCCAGGACAGCGGCCTACTGCAGGTCCTGCACCAGCTCAGCCTCAGCCAGACAGCTCAGTACAGCAGAGAACCTGCTAGAAGGAAAGCGCCCCCCATAGGCAGATTTGAACACAGAACCCAGAAAATTTCAGGCATCCACTGGGCTGTCTTGGTGCCATGACAAACTTTGTTTTTTTTTGATTATACGGGCATAAATTTGACCTGGAATTGACCAGTCATCTGCTTATGTCTCGACTGTACACTACACTACACTGAGTCGACACTTTGACAGAACTCTGTAATGAATGAGTCCCCAAGCTATTTCAGCATTTCCTTGCTGCATTTTGCACTTTGGCACAATGTGCTGCTGCAGTCTATGTAAACCATGTTAGAGATTAAGCCTAATTGGATACCCTAGAATTTTCAATTTCTTACAGTGTTTGCTAACTTTCATTTGAATTTGCCAGCATATAAGAGAAACTGCAGTAGGAGCCAGAATAAACATACAGAGAAAGTGAAAAAAAAATGCAGATATGTGGAGGGGGCAGCATGTGGTTCGATCCCGGCCTCAGCAGAATCTTAACCCCCAGCTGCATGGGTGCTGCTGCAGATTACTGCCCTTTGCTGCCAAGCTTGCTCTCACCTACACGTATGTCTGTGTGTCATGGAGAGCGAGAAGAGAACTGCCCCCCGGGGATCTAGAAAGTTTCATATTTATTATTAAGATAATGAGATAAATCTGCTCTGCGTCCTCCTCCAGGATCTGGCCCAGGTGAAGCTTGGGAGAAGCGAACGCTTTTTAGATCACAGGGGACAGACTGCAGGGGAAATAGCATTGGGTATGTCTGATCTGGTCCTGGAAGGCCTCCAGGCTAATGTCCTGACATTCCTCCTCCAAAGCATGGAGATGGCCTCTTCACTCCCAGATGGGTTCTGGTCAGACACCTTCCACTGCCTGGTTGAGAAAAACTCAGCAAAGGAGTTAAGAAATAAAGAACAGGAGAGTCTTTGTTTGTCCTTGAACGGTTTGCAGACCAGAGCATCTCAGGGGAATGTGAGAGTGTCTAGCATAACTGCTTATGCAGTACAAGGATGCAGTGGATTTGGAGCCCAGTCCAAGGAACCCAGGACACGAGACAACAGAACACCTGGGATGAGATGGCAGCCCTGTGGGGTCCCAAGCATCTCTTGGAGGAGCCCCAGAGCACGTGATCCAAATTATTATGGGTGTGAGAAAGAGCCAGTTAGGTAATGAAACTGTATGGACTTAGAACAGACCAAATGTAGCACAGGGCTCCGAGAGCTCAGTCTCAGTGACATGTGAAAGAATAAAGGAACAGCAGCAGATAGCTTGTGCTGTTTGGGGTCAGGCCATCATGGCAATGTGGAGCCCCTTGCTGGCTGACGGAGGCCCAAAGAACATGCCTGTTACAGAGGCCCGGCAAACCCAAGGCTCATGGCACAGGTGAAGACTGGCTGCTGTTCCCTTGAGGAATGCACGCATATCAGCACAAATTCTTGCTGTATGAACTGTATGGCAACAGTCATTAATTTCAGATGCTGTGGGGAGAAGCATTTACTCTGTAAACCTTACTGATTTCCACTGATATGGAAAGGACTTACAGGAACATATATTTGCTGTAATACAATAGTGTGCCACACGGATATTTTACCGTAAATGTGCTGAGACCTGTTGGAGATGCACCAATATGATGTAAGAGCCATGTTCTCTTTGAAGGGTGGCATGTCCCCCTCCTGTCCATCACCCGCATTGGCCCTCACCCTGGCCCGCCATCCCCCCCCCCCACATCATGGTGGCGGTCTAATCACCCTGCCACTTCCGATTACCCAGCCCATCCCTCAGCTCCGCCATTCGCTCGTGTGGCTGAGTGGGGGAGCCAGCTGTTGGGGGGTTGGCCCAAGGTAGCTGGAGCCTCCCTGACAGGTGCCTGCCAATCCTGCACCCTCCCTCCCCCCCTTTTACCAGGTTCTTAAGGTGGAAGTGAGACAACAGAGGCCATGGAAACATTTTTTAAATTGCGTGTGGGGGTGGGGGGAGTGGTCCTGTATGATGATCTTGAGATTGTATAAAAATTCTTCAAAATGAACCCCCCCCCCCCCACAACCAAGCCTTATGCCACAATCTGACTCTAATTGCAGGTTGCAGAATGGTGCTAGGCTATTAGAGAAATGTTGGCCTCTTTCCATAGTCTCCTTACAGAACATGGTAGTACAGAGCTTCTTTTGAAGTATCTCAGTAAATTGTAGACACTAGATACTTTCTAATGTCTTTTCTAAATTTGGATCTCAAATTTCAAAGCAATGATAACATCTACATAGAAACACATGGATGGTGAATGACTTTTCTCATTGCTGCTTACATGTTTATTCAAGTCTTTCCTTCCTGTCAGGTTTGCAAGGTCATAACTGTGTTCCGTAAATAAATGAAATGATTAATCATGAAAATGCGTCTTCTTGCACTTTTCTGTATCTTCATCCTCATCCGTTTCGTTATTTCACTATGTTCCCGTTTTATTTTCTGTCACTCCAGACAAGCCTGTAAAGGTGGCATGAGGACACTGTTTTCTTGGGGTTCGTGTTCAGATGAAAAAAAAATGAAATCCTCCAAGAAACAGTGTAAAGTAAATGTTGTTAGTTGCCAGAGGATTCTCTGCAAATATAAAGGAAACTGCATTACATTATCCTTTGACAGGGAACTGGCATTTTGTTTTTGGGACAGTTTACACCCTGTGATGTCACCAACAGACATGCTCTCATTGGAAAGTGACGTATGTGGGGAGTAACTGAGTTCTTCCTTTTTCAAAGTCAGCCTCCATGACACATATTCCTGATGGTAAACTGCAAGCCAATGTACTCTGCATCCTATATTGCATTTTACTTCCATATTTGTACAAGATTTGCATGTGTTGGGACGGCAGGATCCTAAAGTGGGAGGGGGAATTTTATTGGTGCCATAGTGAGAAGGGAACAGGGACCATGGGCAAGTTAAGGGATCGTGGAAAAGTTAGGCTTAAATTTTAGGAGATGAGGATCCAGACCTCCTGTCTATCCCTGGAAAAGAGGGGCAAAGGGTTTTATTTAGAAACAATTGAACAACTGAGTTTGCTAATCAACTGCTTCACATGATTTAGTAAAGTAATAGCGTCCCCCCACCCTGAAATACAATTGTAGGGGCTGTGGTCTCCACACATTCCATGATGTTCTCCTATAAGATTGTTACTCACACACACACACACACACACACACACACACACACACACACACACACACACACACAGGTTTGTAATTATATCTTTGTGGGGACTTTCCATTCATTTCTATGATGACCTTAACTCCCACCCAGCCCTAACCTTAACCATACATAACCAAACAAAATACAAGACTTTTGACATTCTGAGATTTTTGATCGCAGTCACAGATTTTTATGAAATTAAGTTTCTAAAAAAATGTCCCCATGAGGTAAAAAGTTACAGGTTTTTAGTACATTGTGGTGAAATCCAATCCCCACAATGTAATAATTACAAAAACACTGACCCTGAAGCAGTTGGATTTAAGGGCTACAGAAAACAGAAACATTATCACAGCAGTAAACATGGTGAGCAACGTGAGGTTATCGTGAAATTCCAATGGCTTATTCCTTCAGAGCTCCCTTGTGGGGAAATGCTGGAGAACTCAGTCAACGGCCTCCCTCTTCATCTGCAGACATAGCAACGACAGCGGCAAATGAATTAAAAATGCATCCCGCCAAAAAACTCCCGGTTTTTGTTCTGTCCCATTAGATCGCTAAACGTAACACCTCACGTAAACAGATGTCTGCCTCGCTCCTGAGTGCCTTGCCAAAGTTACAGTCTTTTTCCATACACAGTGAAGCTGTACTGGACAAGTGCCCCCAATTCCAATCTGTCCCCCCCTCAAAAAAAAAAAACAAAAAAAAAACAAATCAATCCAACAGAACCCAACGCAACCCAACAACATAGTGCAAAAACTATATTCACCAAATGAGGCGTGCAAACTCCAGTCAGGCTTGAATTGGCTTTTTGGTGAGACGTGGGTTGCATCCAGGCTGGCTTGGGGGGGTGAGGGGGTTGATATAGCATCATTTCTCGGCAGGCATAACCTCACTTCTGTATGGATACCATTTGCAGGTATGCACATTACTCTGACCTAATTTTAATACAGGTTGGTAGTGGGACAGGGCTTCAGTAGGGTGGGGCTTCAGTGGGATGAGGCTTCAGTAGGCTTGGGCTTCAGTGGGATTGGGCTTTAGTGGGATTGGGCTACAGGAGGATAGGGCTTCAGTGGAATGAGGCTTCATTGGGATTGGGCTTCAGTGGGATAGGGCTTCAGTGGGATGAGGCTTCATTGGGATTGGGCTTCAGTGAGATTGGGCTTCAGTGGGATGGGACTTCAGTGGGATTGGGCTTCAGTGCCCCATGATCAGAACTGGTCATTGCATTGACCTAGACCAGTGGCATGGTGCTGAATTATGGGTATTATACTTCATTGCCATGCTGCAGTCACAGTCAATAAATCGAGGGCAGCAAACTCTCTGGCAATGTTTGCTGTTGCATTACTGTATATGATTACTGTAATATATTAATATAAAAGAGTACGCTCCTCTCCCAAATATAACGGTCTCACAGCCAAGAACGCTGCAAGATGTAACACGCAACACCGCTTTCCAATCAATAACTGTTTATCAAAGCAAATAAATGACCCAGATAATGAGGCGGAACATAAATTGTTTCATTAATGGACAAGATAGTTTATAATGGTAATTCAAATTATGCATGAGATTTAAACTCAAGTACAGGCAAATTAAAAGCCGATCAAAATGGCGTGAGGTAATCACCCAAAAGCGCTTGTTTTTTGGATGATTTTACAGTGTTTGCCTTGGGAAGTGTTTAGGAGGTGCCACGCTGTCACACGGGGATTCATCAGCGGGGCCCTTGGAGGCAGACTGAGAGCAGACATGCTGGAAGGAGGAGACTAGGGTGGGATTGCTATCAGGGCCAGAGCAATGGCAGGGGGACTGCTGAAGCTGGGAGTCCAGTGCGTTAAATCCCTGCTGTGTCGCAGAAGGAGACAGATATATCAGGCATGGATTCAAAGAAGTACAAGGGGAAATGCCTCCATTTGGAAAGCAATCGACACTCTGATTTGAAGTGTGTTGCTTATATCAAATACTTCAGGAAAGAGATATCGACACTAAAATCACCATGGAGCATCCATCTCTACTTAGATGTGGCTACAGCTTGATATTAAGAATATTTATGGCTAATGTAATAACGGCATACAAAACTGGAAAGGTTGTGCACTGAAGAATATGGATGTCGAGCCTCTGTCTCTCTCCCCCTTAGATTTTCACCCCCGTGTTTCATTTGGAGATGTGCATCAGGAGAAGTTTGTTCCCTTATCCTTCAGGATGCAGCCTGAAGAGACAACATGGACCAGAGGATCTACCTGCATAGAAGCTGATGGTTGGGCCTCCCCTGCTGTGCAGCTGAGGTGCTGCTGCAGACTGGCATGGCCCAGGTATGAAGCACACAGCAGGCTCATTGATTTAATTGGCTACTGCTTTTCTGTGTTTAAATTCAGCAGGTCATATGACCTGCGCACTGCTCACACACCTATGGTTTCTGTGAAAAGAAGAACAACCACCTATTTGTTCGTCTGTCTTTTTTTCAGAGGATGAAGTTGGGGCTGTGATCAGGACCATTATGCTTCAATTACTTGAACATCAGTTCTATCACATTAAGTAGCTGACACTTCTACAGTGCTGTCTTAGTCATGAGCTCCACAGACCTGAATGTCTCTGGATTGTGAGAAGAGATCTTGTGTATCTTTAAAAGAACTTTGAAGAAACATGGAAAGGCCACATGCACAGATGCTGGGACAAGATCTGATCCTTTTAAGGTGGAGATGCTAGGCTACAGTGCTGCCCCCAGTGGAACTAATTACAAGACAATTAAAAAACCAACAAACAATACTAAAAAGAACATGACCGGGCAGACATCGCACTGCCGCAGGTCATTCCCATGGTAACGGATTAAATGTACCTGCGGCTGTGTGGGTCCCATCATCCTCCTGCCAGGCTGAGTGGCCAAGTGCTGGGTTCTGACCTGCCACACGGCAACCCCCCTCCCACCAAGATCCGGTCACGATGTGTAACACATCAGCATGGCGTGACATGGGGCGGGGAAAGGCAGCTTATTTACACTCCCATTTAACTGAATTATCGACGTGCACAGGAAGACTTCCAGACCCTCGGAAGGGTGATATTGGAGCCTCGGAAAAGCACAGGTTAACCAGAGCTGCTTTTCATCCATCTCAGAAAAAAAGAAAAAAGAAATGCGATGCTTTCAAAGAGGCTCAGCCTAAGGATTTATTAACCAATTTCGAATACCATTGTCTTTCACTTCAATCTGGGAGCGAGGGGGATCGGGCTGGAATATAGAGGCACAATCAGCCAGCCGTACTGCTGGGCGCACTCGGCACCTGGAACTCAATAGATATTCATGAACATTCGCGTATTTAGAGAAGGAAATAACTTAATACCGACAGTGTCGATGGAATAATGGCCATTTCCTGGCTGACTTGCAGCCCCTCAGAAAATGAGATTGTGGCTGGCGTCATTTTTCTTGTCTGCTGGGTGTTTCCAGCTCCGAGGTCTGACGCGGGGCGGTGGGGGTGGGGG
>JAODJU010000040.1:34746873-34774460 GCA_026776725.1 Gnathonemus echidnorhynchus
GTTAATGTCTTCAGTAGCTGAACCCCGTCACCCCCACTGTAACCATTAGCTGTCTGCCATATCAAAACAAGTGAAACTTACATGCCAGGTTGCTGGAATGCCTCTCAAAAGAGAATGGATGTTTAGGAAATGGCTCTGAATGCTCTTATTCCTGGATCCCCACCTGCCCCCTCCATAACAGGGTCCATTGCATCGCGTGAGGGTACACTGTTTCTGAACAACTATTTTTGCTGCAAGCTGCATCCCCCGATAATGCACAGTGAGAGCACTCCCACGCCTGTATTCATGTGCATAGCTTACGAACAGCGTGGGCTGCCTGCTTTTACCCATGCTGCCTGTTCACTAATCGCCATGGCAGCACAGACGTATGCCCTAATGATGCAAATAGGATCGGGTCTGTCCTGTCTGCGCCTCGTCTGCAAAAGTTCACTAACCTCGGCTAAACACAACTGCGCAAGTATGTTAGGTGGAGTAATTAGTTATAAAGATGGTATATTTTGGAGGGTGTAGGAAGGAGGCTGTGTAATATGGGGGCTGGAGAGTGAGGAAGTGAAAACAAAGTTAACATTTATTTTTAGCTAATAGGTCTTGTAAAACTGATATCTTCCTTGTGTCCGACAGGAGTACAAAATGGATGATTTATAAACATTGCACTGAAAAAAATCACATTTTAATTAGCCAATCATTTATGATAATTTCTCTTTTCTCAAGGGGATAGAGTTAATAATCATTCATTAGAGGGCGATTCCTTTCTTGAGGTTTGAGACACTCATGCTTTTGGGAATGAAAAGGATGTCCTGCAGAAGAAGAACTTGGTTTAATGCAGGACTTTCAAAAACTGTGGGAGTTGAGGGGGTAGCTTAAACTTCAGAATTCTTTAATTTGTTCCATTGGCGGATTGCCGTGGAGACAGAGATATCATGTTACATCACAGGCATCTGTTCAGCAGTTTGACCACTCTGGCTCCAATTTTACGGAGACTTTAAACGGCTCCACCAGGCCAAAGGAAACAAGAATCCCTCACAACATAATCATGTCTTATTTACACTAACTCTGAAGAAAAAAGGAGTGTGGCTGGGAGTGGGGGAGAATGAGGGAAGCGGAAGAAAAAAGCCATTCACATCTCTATATTTGTGGCATGTTAGAAGTTTGAAAGTGGCTGCAATTATTTGTCTGGAGGCTCCCTGATTAGATATCAGGCATCACCTGCTGGGATTGCTCAGAACTAAGTGCTTTCAGGCAGCTTCTGGAGTTTTCTGTAGAGACGGAGAGAGCCAATCACTTTATGCGTGCCCAAGCAGAACGCCTCCTCTGCGCTGCCATCATTCTGTGGGACAGTCTGGGGTTCTGGTTCGGCCCGAGTGGCCTCGCTGTAACCCATTTGTTAGAGTCCATCTTGCCCGTTTTAACTGGGAGTGTAGTATTGCAAAAGCAAGCTATTAAAAATAATAAAAACCTATCTGAAGGTATCTGTGAATCTCAGGCTTGGATGCATTTGACCAGGTGAGCAATGGGGTATTATTATTGCAATGTGAAGTCCGAAAACTAGCTCTGTCTGCAGTCTAATCAGCTGATGCCTTGATAGTCTCTCTGTCAGACTCGGCGAATGAAGAGGTAAATGTTACAGCACCATAATGTCAGTGAGGTTTTAAAAAAATCTGGAATGGTGAATGCTGCCCTTTAATGTCCAGTCACTACTTAAGAGGGTCGTATTACACTCTTTGTCACGTTTCACTTTTATAAAGGCTGTCTTTGAAGAAATTTCAAAAGTCTGCTTTTTTTAAAAGTCTTTTTTAAAATCACTTCTGGATGTGAAATAACTGCTGGCTCCCCTTTTCCTTTGGTGTATTCCTTTAGATAAGGGTAATACATCTTTAAGATATTTAACTAGCATTAAAATTAATAACAGAATTTCAAACTTTAGATATTTAATATTTACTTTTCTCCTTCTTGCCTGAAACATCTTTTTTCGATTAAAATATTTTCTCCATTTGTAGTTGGTAATCTGGCGGTGATTACCAGCAGATAGAGCTGGGAGTGACTTCGTTTGAGAATGAGAGTTAAATCACAGTGCCAGGAAAAGCCTTTCAAATCCTGTTTGTGTCATATGGATGGCACATTTTGGTCTTTTATGCAGACACAAGCCTTGTCAGCTGTCATTTTCCTTCTTATTTTTTCTTAAAGGATTCTGGGAAATTTTACTCCCTCTTGGACACACACTTCAGATTTGGGGGTTACTTAAAGCTGGTGCAAAATTCCTCTGATATAAATAGTGTCGGAAATTTCAATGCAGATATTAAAGAATGACTTTAACTTTGAATCTTCAACATACCAACGTAACTAGGGAATGACAACAAAAACATTATGAGATGGACAACTGATTACCCAAACAACTTTTTTTCAGAAGTAGCATAAACAACTTTGTTGTTGAAAAAAATCATCATATAAAACAACTTTCTTTCAATGACAATGACATCCAAGTTGTAGTTTTGGAAGAGCCCTTACATGATAAAGGCTAAGTAGTGTAACAGATTACGTGGGAAGAAACTGAGAAATCCAGATTTGTCTCATTGCTTTGTTTAATACTAGATGAAAATCTGCAGGCAATCCTAACACTAAAACCATTTAAATTCTTTCAGGTCAGAGGCCCCCCTTGATATGATGAACAACAGACCCTCTTGGTCCAAGAATACATTTTATTAATAGTAAAATAATAATTCTAGGTTTTTAACACTTAAGAAGTGCAAGTTTAGAAGGATATTATGATAACCATTTAGCTAGAGAATGTGAAAATGGAATGAGTAACAGTAAAGTAAGTAGCTACAGACTGGAATTAATATTATTAGTCTATGAAATGTGACAGGCGACTTTATACCTCATTGCCTAATAATTAGAATTATCAAAAAATGCAGGTAACCAGCAGGCAAGCTTGACAACAAAATTTAACATCAGAAGATTTATTAAAGGTCATGAAGATGACATATGGTCAGTGGCCACTTTATTAGGTACCCTATGTAGTATTAGGTTGGACCACTGTTTTGTCTCTGGGTGGGCATTGCACAAAGTAGAATTTCCCAGCTAGCTGGTTAACTTGTGAAATCTGTCCAATGGCAAGAGAGGTAAGTGACATTCTTCTTGGACATTCCTTACATTTGGCTTAAGTTATCTTGCTAATGAAGAAATATCCACCCAGAACTGTTTCAAGGGTGGATGTGTCGTGTGTTCGGAAATGCTTTTTCACCAGTGTTATACTGTCCTGTTTTGCACTTGTAGCCTTCATGGTAGCTTTAACGAGGCTAACCATCATCCTCTAACCTCCCTCATTAACAAGGCATTTCAGAAAGACATATGCCGTTTTTAGTCATCACACCATCATGTAAAATCTAGACACTTTAAGCTGGACTGTTTCTGAGGTATATTTAGTTGCAACTAGGGGCTTTGCTATTTGAAGAAGCAGGCTGCATTAACAAGCAAGTGTACCTAATATACTGGCCAAGGAGGATACAGAACGAATTAATTGGTTAAGTAAATTGAATTACCTGTAAATCTAAGGCTGAGAAGATTACATTGCTGATTAAACATTGTTGATGAAAAGCACAAAGCATTGAACTGAATGAAATAGGGTTCGAAATTAAATTCTTTTACTGGTGAGCTATATGAGAGTGCTGCATCTCATTACCATGGGATCGAATTTGCCAACAACAGTCAAAGCAGCCCCACATTAACTGTAACAAGTCATTACAATATTTTCCATTTAAGCACTATGGTAGGTCATTTTGTAGGTTATTGCATTGGAAATAGCAGAACTAAAGCAGGAAAGATAAGAAAATTATTTGAATGTTTAATTATTCTTCCCCCAGCAGCATCTACCTAACAAATAATGTATAACGTTTTTAAAAAAATTTAAAACTATTCATGGTCCCACTGGCTTTGTTTAACAGTGCCTGAATAAACGGTAAGCATGCCTAGTAAGACAGCTACTTAGTTTAACAGTAACTGTAACTTACTAGTTCCTGCTAATAACATCATCCATTCATTGTCCATAATCGCTTCTCCAGCACAAGGTTGCTGTGAGCCTGGAGCACTTCCCAGGAAGTCAGAGGAATGAGGCAGGGGACATTCTGGAAGGCATGGCTGTCTCACTAATGACAGATTAAACGAAAAAATTCTAAATGCTAACTGGCAAATTTCAGCTTGTGCCCATTTCCTCATGGTGATTGGGAAAAGAAATATCATGGTAAAGCTCACAGTGTGGCACTGGTCATTTTTGTTTATGACCCGTGTACAACCATATTTTGGTTTGGAGTTGATGTAAATTGATTTTCTACATACCACTCCAGAAAGGGGAAAAAACAGAAAATACCCTGGGTGGCATGTTGCCTCACATCTCCAGGATTGGGGGTTACAATCCCATCCCCCACTTTGTATGGATGTTTTCCCAAAATTGCATAGGTTTCCTCCTCCCATAGTTCAAAGACATGTGGTTAGGTGAAATGATCTCTGTAAATTTCTCTGTATCTCATGACTGTCATCCCATCCAGGGTGGTTTTGAGAAGCAAGATTGGCCTTTCATTGGCACTTCATGACCCTGTATGGGATAAGAGGCTGGAAGGAGGAAAGAGGGCAGGATTTTGCATGGCTCCAGATAGCGGAGATGTGTACCTAACACCATTCGAAAACATTTCTGACCCACTATCTTCTGCACCAATTATCTTGCTTTGGTAAATACTATTTTCTTATTGGTCTTTTTACTCATAACTAGTCATTTTCATCAGCATAATTTTCCTTGGTTTTCAGAATGCAAGTGCCTGTCTTGATAGTTTCTATGGTAACTTAATGGACTTGCCGCTTCCTGACCAGATGTTCTATCCTTATAGGGGCTATATTTTAAAGTACACAATGGAAAATTATTCTGAAAAATTAACCATGATTATTCTATTACTTTTCTTTGCTTGGTATAAGCAGGATGAACCACAACGAGGTGTGAGATTATATGGTAATAATCAACTCCAATTAAGTAGATTATTTTCTTATAACCGCAGACCTCATTGTGGTTTATCCCTTATGATATAGTGAGTCTTTACCTGATGTGACCAGGAAATAGTCAGACCCTAGATGTGATGCTAGTTCCTCGCAGGGTTTACATTCCTAACATATAGTTTAGACATGCAGACTGACCTAACTGCATGTTTCTTAATAATAATAATAATAATAATAATAATAATAAATACCTTATTGATCCCCATGGGAAAATTCTCTTTACACCTCCCCTAACTTGTAACTTTTCCTGTAGGTGGGAGCAAGCTGCCTGCAAAAGGCAGCCACCCATAGCAGCGTCCAGGGTGCTAAGGGCTTTGAGTACTCAAGGACGCCAGGCTCAGACTGGCAACCTTCTGATCACAGGCACAGTGGCTTAGCCCACTGAGCCACATGCTGTTTCTTGCAGTCACAAGAGAAAATGTATGTGAGCATGGAGAGAACATGCAAACATCTCTCTCTCTCTCTCTCTCTCTCTCACACACACACACACACATCCAGGGGCACGGTTCAATCCTACAACCCTGGAAAGGGTGAGGCTGCAGTGCTACCTGTAACACTCACAGTTTGATTACATAAGAGCAGATAGCACAATGGCTGAGAAACCTGGTGTGGCTAAAATTAACAATGTCAAGTCTTATGAGAAGCTTCGGTATTTTATCATTAAATCCCCGTTTTTCAGCAAAATAATCTACCTGTGTAAATGGTTAATATACACACATTAAATGCAAGGCTATTCCTGATATTGCCCAAGTGGGACCTTAACTGCTGGCTGCATAAGTGCTTCTCAGAAACGTGACATCATAACCTCCACGGCGCAGTGAGCGGGTCCCTAGACGCGATAAATCGAAAATAAGGTGAGCATAAACATAAATGTGAGTGAAACCGACTGGGAAAGAAAAAGAAGAGCCGTGATTGGCTCTTGCTGGACTCTTACTGGGTCCATGTGTTTTTGTTTGGCTGGCTTGTTGCAGAGGATCTGTGTTCCATACTTTTTTTATTTAGTTCACTTGCTATGTATTCCCAGACATGTCTGGGAATTATATTTTCACCCCACCTCACTAAAGCACAGAGTGAGCCATTATCTTCTGTCTAAGAGCCATTTTAGGTGCCCCCCCCCAATGAAAAATCACTAACCAGATGCAGAACTTGGGAGTCTGTTTTGGTTTTATATACCATAACCAGTTTTGGTTTTGTGTATTATTTCATTACTCTGCACTTTCCATCAAAATCTGTAACAAGGACATTGTGTCAATTTTAAAAACGGACCTGTTGGTATTACTGAATAAATATTTGCTTCTCAAAAATATTTATCCTCTTGGCTGTCTGTGCTGTTCCACTGCAGTAATACAGCTCTGCATTCTTATGATTGTGCCTCATAATTCAATACTCCAAATAAGCCATTTATTTTAATTTTTGTAACCAATGTGTACAACTGAATTAGGTTTGCGGTTCTGGCGTTCTATCAAAGTGACTTGACTTGCCTTCAGTATCTTAAATGAAAACAGGGTCACGGTAAACAGAAAAATACAGAAACTTTCTGCAATTTCCCCACTCTGTGTTTATGTTCTGTTTATGTTACTTTTTTGTCCTCCATTTTTTCAACCCTGATACAAGGCATATAGATATTGATGACGGATATTACCTTCTACCCTGAAGGTTGTGGGTTCACATCGCAGGAAATAGCTTGACAGTGTGAATCGCTTCTGTTAAATATTTGGCTATATAAATGAGTACAAACCATCAGGTCTGTAACTAAACAAAAGGAATGTTTGTATTCACAAGTTTTTAATGTCATGGATTCTTTTCATCTGTTTATTGTTTGAATTTATGGTCATTTGGGTGATTATTGTAAATATAAGATGTTTGTAAATAGATCCCAGATTACTGCATGCTTATGATATTTGTAAAGATGCTGCACATAGAAACGGTTCATTTTGGAGGTCTGCATATGGAATAGATCATTATGTTATATGACTATTTGTATTATTCTGCATGTATTTTACTATAATTGTCAAATTACATATATAACAGTATGTCACATAATAATATTTTGCCACGTAATATAGGAACTGTGTGCAGCAAGTGTATTTGTAAAATATCACTATGAAAATATAATATTTTGTTGTAGCTGAATAGATCAATACGATTTGCAGATATATTGTACATAGTTTGACTACTGAGTATTGACAAGGTAAGTGAGAATAACACACATTTTGGGAGCAATAAAAGTAGAGAGAAGCACTGCATACTGCAATTTAATAAATAAAAATTGGTGAGGCTTTGAGGTGAACAGATCATGTTTGCAGAGGAGGCTGTCCTGAGCCATGGAGACCCCCCTGGCCTGCATTTTAAGGCCCAGCCAATAATCCCATGTCATTGAAACTCTCCCTCTAATTACTGCGGTCTATTAGCCGTGCCACTGCAGACCCGATCAATTAAAAAATAAGCCAGGGGATAGATAAATAATGCAATAAAGATTTAAAGGCAGCCCTGGAGACTTGAGGGGGTAGTTAATTTAATCTGCACCAGACCTCAATAATATGATTTCACCCAAACTAACCCCACTACCACACACAGGCATTTTCATGTTTGTATATGAATCTCAGTTGAAGAATCTGTGTAGGGAGTAGGTTCCTGAGATGTGCTCTGTGGGGCTCGGCAACCCATGATTGTGTCTGTGTGCATGAGCACGTATGATTCATGTCTATGTGTGCATGATTGTTTCTGTGCCGCTACACTTGAACCATACGTCTGTGCTCATTTGTCGTGCTCTGCGTGTGTCTGTGTCCCCATGTGTGCATCTACACATTTTACTGGCCGTGTGAACATTCTTGACGCCCCCCACTCCCATCCCACCTCCCCTCTCCGGCCCCTGAGGATCGTCAGCAGTCCAGACTAGAGCGCAGGAGCTAATTAAATCAATATGAGATAATGAACTGCAATTAAATTGCCCCGGCTGGGCACATCTTCTCTTGTAAATACTGCTCGTCTCCCACTAGGGTTCCGCCTCTTAGTAATCTGTTAGTGTTTCCACATCCAAAAACCCCACTCCCATGAGCCAGTGTTTGGGGGGCGGGGGGGGATTGTCTTTGGGTCCGTACCAAGGTGCTAAGCCAGAGACAATCTCGCTTTCCAATTTGTTTTAAAACTTCTCCTTTCCCTTTGACCCTCTTCTCTACTTCTCACCCCCTTCCAATAGGCTGTTATTTCTCAGATGGCTTGCAACCATGACGAGTATCGCAGGCCTCAAGATATACAGATCTACCTGAAAGGTTCTTAGTGCCCAGAAAAACAGAAACATGTAAAAATCCCCTGATTTATGAAACTAAAAGCTAAGCCGAAAACTAGCTGTAAGTGATGTCTGTATACTGGAGAAAAACATGGAAGCCCACTCAAGCCACCAAAAATCATTGTTAGGAACATAGCAAAGGCCAGATTACATTTACACACACACACAATCCTTGAATCTTCCTTCCCAAATCCCTTTGTGTGTGTTTCTACCCTGGGTGAATACCCTGGACCAAATGGGAATTTTGCCCTTCACCTCTAAGCATGGCATAGCTTGGAATACCTTGATTGAGAGATTAGATGACAGATTAGTGATATAAAGTAGTAAAGTGGTTAAGGATACAGACTTAAAACTCAAAATAACGTGTAAGCGACAAAGTCCACCCATCATCCATAATACAGAAAAGGGGTCAAAGCATGACAGAAGGCTGCCCTAACAAATTAATAATTATTAATTCGCTGCATAAAAAGCATATTGTAAAGTGTTTGCAATATGTTCAATCGCCATACAAAAATAACTAATCCTGCAGAGAGCTTCTAGCTGACGTGGGAGTCGAGTGATGTGCGAGTTAAATGTCAGAAGTGAAAAGCCATCTATCGGATGCATATATGCAGAATCCAGACTGTTTGCCTAAAAGTCATTCAGGACTTAAAGAAAGAAAAAAAAACAATTTCCACCTCACTTTCGTTTGCTGTCAATGACACTTAGCTACCTTCCCTTTTACGCCTTGACAAACGCGAGCGAAGAAAGTCTAATGGGCTCTAAAATGTCGTGCATGGGGACTATTTGTGTACCATCAGCTCCGTCTTCTGATCACTATATGACAACAACATTTAAAGAATCTCTACAGCAGAGTCTCAATACCCCGAGCTGTGATATCCCTGGGGGAGAAGAAATGCCGGCGAAGAATTATTGCTACTGCTTCTGGAAACAATTCAAGTTTTATCTGCTCCTTCGCCGTTGCTTTTTGTCAGGCAGTTAAAACATTTTACTTGTTTTTTTTTTCCACGGGAAAAACACACGTTTGTGAAGGAATGTGATTTGACTAAACAGTCCTCTTTCGTGCCAGGTCTGAAATTAAATAAATAATGTTTGTTTATAGGAGGAAGCGGATTATTTCCCCCCGAGACTTTACCTGAATAATTGTGCCACTTACTTTATTCCTTTCCTTTAAAATGCAAGTTTTTTTCCGCTCGAAGGCAAAAAATAGCGACAAGGCGTCTCCGGCTGCGCTAGACGGGAGCATCCGCCTGCGTGCGCTCGCATTCCGAAAGGCGCGCGCAGCAGGTGAGCTCCAAACCCAGCACATCACGTGCGCGCACCAGCACTATAACAACTGCGTGCAGAGACAGCGAGTTGAGGGGGTGATGAGTGGTCAGACAGCTTTGCAAACCCTTGTCACACACACACACACACACACACTACTAAGACCAAGATATGTTTATTGTTAACTTAATATATATATATAGTTTTTAAAATGTATTTCCACTACCTTAAAGGACCTTTGCAGTTCTCCCGGATTTACATATTGATCTGATCCCTTCCCGCTTCCTGTTACCCCTGGAAAACAAGACGCCAGCGGAGCTCACTGCTGTTCACTTTCTTGTTGCATATGTGTCGCGTGGTTCAGCTGACTTTCACACGCGATTCCTTGGTTAAGAGTGCAGGCTGACGGATTAATTAGTATATAAACATTCAAATGAATGTGACTGCATGAGCTGAGGAGTTGAGAAAGGTGTCGCCCGGCTCCGCTCGCAAACGTCAGAACTAACAAGAACGTCCACACCGGTTACACATCCAATGAAAATATGTTGTAGGTGTAATACCAAGACTGCATTTGCATTTTTATCAAGAGCGACTAAATGTAAAATATACTACCACAAGCCAAATGGCAGCGAAAGCTGCAACGGATTTAAAGGCAAATCTACAATTATATTAAAGACACCCGGAAATGAATTTCAGATCAGACTTCCTCTTTATTTCCCACTTTCTATCAAATGATTTATAGATATCTTTAAACATTTGGAGATACCCATAAATATTTAAGAATCTCTAAATCATTTTAAGACATCTACAATTCAATTTAAGACATCTTTAAATAACTCTTGGATACTTCTGGAAATATGTCTTACTTAAAATAACATTTCACGACATCGTCGTATCGTTGATTTACAGATATGTTGAAATGATTTACAGACATTTTTAAACACACACAGAATCTCTGATAAACACCTGAAAGACCAACAATTTTTACGGTAAAACACGGTGTATTCTTAATTAGTCGTAATGCGAATGACAAGATAGCTAAATGTGACAGCGTGAAGAACCGCTTCATGATCGCTCGTCTCAACTTCCCAAAAGGTTGTTTTTTTGTAGGTGTTCATGGTTTCTTGTGGTTTAAAGTCGGCCAGCCTCTTGCTTCATGGCCACCCATCACCATACCAATCGGCTCTACTTCCACAAAGAGAAACGCCTAATTATCATGCAGGGTTTCTCCTCGTCATTAACGCGGTACACCTCCCGTTGCAAATCGCTAATGCCTGTTTGCAGTAGATGGTAGGTGGCTAATGAAAGATTTCTGCCCGTAAGCACCATTAATAGGTTTATAATAGGCTGACACAGTTGGGCACGCGGGCGTAAGGGCTGCAGGGGAGTTTTTCCGCCCCAGCGCGAGTCATTCATTCGTGCGTTTATTTATTTATTTGCGGCCACGGTCCTGAAGCGTTTCACCGCCGATAGAGCCGCAGGCTGCTGCCTGCTGACCACGGATTTTGCAGTCTGATCCTCTGCTGACCATTACTCCACAGCAACAGCTTTTGGAGTTTTGCTTATGATGCATTAACAGTTTCAAAGAAAACATATTCCTAATCTTGTTGGGTTGTAATTAGCTAGCCTGGCCACATTCCACCATCCCTTACTTTCATGGGTTATGTTAGATGTGTCTTTGTAAAGGAGTTCATATGTGATCTTGAGCTCTGCTTCGTCTGTCCATAACCAGGTTCAGGACCTTGTGCCCTTAGTTTGTTACACCCAGTAGTCTACCAGGTGTAGATTACTGGGATGACTTTCCAGCTGGTTACCTCTGATTATTTGAATTGTGACTGTCGTGAGTCATCTGATATGCAGGATATTTCTGTATTGGCTTATTTAAGCAGAATTGGTGAAGCCAGCATATGTAAACAGCTCAAGACTACAGGCAGACATTTTACACAGCTATCTGGATAAAACTTCATTAATAATCCTTCCCACTGATCTTTTCTGGCTTTTGTACCCAAATATCTGAATGAAGGTAAAGATGTTTAAAATAATAACAGTCTGTATTTTAATGATACACTATATTGTACATTCTATACTGAGCACCGGTAGATGTGAGAAAAATCAGTTTACGCAATGTACGGCAACAAAAAACAAGATAGCTGTTATTATATTTGTTGTTTAATTTTTGTCAACAAGTTTGTAGTGTTACAGTGTTTCAGCAGTCCTGGATAGCCGCAATGATAAGTTGTCACTATAGTATAAATACATGTACAGTATGATTACAACAGGAAACAGACAGAGGTCCATCTCTTTACAAACAAGTCAAACACTGCTAATGCTTCCATATTTGTTGAATGTTTTACATGACTGAGTGTAATAATAATATTTTGTTGATCGTTTTATGCTGCAGTTATAATAATGTATCTAAACTGATCATGTTATTTTACTGTTTTATAGCTAGATGCAACATGTAAGAAAAATCATCATTTTTTGTGAGCTGTCAAGGCCGCTTGAGCAAACAGAGAAATCCGTAGAACCCAGATCCTCGCGCTACGGTGGGACTTCAATTAGTTATTAGCTGTTGCTATTTTTCATCCGCAGGGGGCTGATTGGCTGACAGACTGTGACTTCTCAGTGGCAACTCTTGACGCAGACGGGAGAGCCGGGAGAGGAAGAAGAGAGGAGAGCTGGAATGGACTGGGGTAATGTAATTACAGTATGGAAATGATGCTGATCGCTCCAGTAGCCAGAAGGACTATCACACCAAGTGTGAACCCCCCCCAGCCCTGCAGCCCCCTGTCTCTCATCAGTCTTGTGTCTTCTCCAGAAACCACCCAACCCCACCATGGGGTCACTTGTCTTCCTTGTGACCCCTTTGACGTGTCCCCTATGGCTGTGGTCGAGTTCATCATTAAACCTTGGTTTCTGGAGGGTGCTTATGCTGGTTTCTTGGTTATTGGCCCCGACATTCATAAAGGAATACAGAGAGATTTAAAGGGGAAGGGAAGAGCTGGAAAAAAAGCACTGGTTCCAGGCCTGAAAGTCTTTGTTTTGTTGATGCCCCTAAAGTGACTGACCCCCAGCCGGCTTCTGTTTCTGAATCTGAAAGAGAATGTGAATCAGAAATCAGTTGCTTGATTTTTCATGATCATTGTAACAAAAGCTTCTCAAAAGCAGCAAAGTGATGAAAGACTGGCTTTGTGAATCAAAGGTTTTGGAATATGATCCCCAGAGGGTCTTACTGTAGTGTCCTTGAACACAGGGGTACTGTGGGTACAGGGGTACTGTGGGTACAGGGGTACTGTGCCATAGACTGTAGCTAGTGTCATGAAAGATGTACAGTTTGCTGCTGCAATTCAGAAACATTCAATGAAATAAAGACTGAATAGCCAAACTAAGACATTATTTCTGAAGCCATATCGACTTGCCATGTGATATGAAGCCACGTGACGCTACCTTTAAGTCAAGATATCTCAGCAACAACTTAAAAACCAAAAAAGACCAAATTTTCTGGAGATGTTCATGACATTATGAGCTAGCTTTAATAAAAAAATTTATCAATTTTGAAATGTAGGTATTTTTGTTATTGAATTTTTAATAATTTAATCAGTTATTACATAGTAGTTATTCACATGGGGATGGCATATTATTTGTCCAATCTATAGAACTGGACAATAGCTTTAAAACAATATGAGGACCATTTCTGTGCAGCTTATATGAAGGTAAATATAGTCAGTCAAATTCATAGCCCCCCCCCAAAAAAAGTTAAAACTTTGTTCGCTTAGATCTCCCTCAATATTGATCCAAGACTCACCCAACTTCAGTTTCATGAGTTACTCATGTGACCAAATCAGCATGCCAAGTTTCATTAAAATCCGTAATGATGAGTTCCGAAAGTGTGATGATTTGACATGGAATGACACATCGCATATTGCACTGAAGTATACCAAACCATAGTATACCCAAACAGTATTATGTGATGTGCCCTGCTACAGTGCATATCACACTGAAATATACCAAACCATAGTATACAAAGACAGTATTATGTGGTGTGCTCTGCTCACCGCATTTAATAAACATAAAGATACGCCAAGTTTATACAAATAACTAATATTTGGGTGTCACAAAATGCATGAAAAGGATCATACAATACTCTTATAATAGTACTGAATAGCTGGCATCTGGCCAAATGTTTCGCCCGTCATCTAAAACCCTGGTCAATATCGTGCATGCTCGATATAATATCCATATGATATCGCCCAGCTCTACTGGGTCAGAACATGAGGGGCCCATACTTCATGGACATAGTTAAAATACTCCAGCATTATGATTGAGTTCTGAATGTGTAGCCAATAAAATATTGTAAACACTTATACAAAGATGTAGGATCTTTTGTGCTAACCAGGAACTGACTGTTTATTTCTGCATGGTGCTATGGCAACCGTGATGGAATGAGAAGTCCCTGACAGCTGGACGATAACGGGATAACCACTCACCTGCTCTACAAGAGGACAGCTTCATTGAGGCTCTCGGAGTAACGTATTACCTCTGGCCTCATCACATCTCAAAGGAAAATGATGGATAAGAAATAAGAATATGGGAGAATCTTTTTAGAAGATTCTTATTCTCTGCTGTAGACTATTTGAATGCATTTTTTGGATTAAATAAGGATTCTAAGGCACAAGACACCCCTGTTACCCTATCTAGGTTAAGAAATTAGAAGATGGATGGATTGATGAGGATATTGCTTGAAAGGTAGCTTCTAACATGGCACCTCAGCAAACAAATATTTGATAAAAACTTGGTTTAATGGAGCAGACTTTTTTGTTTATGTATGCTTGGATAACCATAAAATTTGATATCATAATAGTACATGTTCTTTCACGTAAATCACATATCATCTATGAGCGCACACATAAACGAATGCAGCAGAGTGCACCACATATACAGAATCTTCAGAAAGAATCTGTTTCGATAATTATGTGGCATAAAATCCTTGCCAGTGGCGTGCATACTGAAAGATCTAATTACGACATCTTTCTGCAAGCCTCCATAGAGGAGTGAACACCTACATCTCCATCCAGTGAGTGAGGAGCATCAATGTCTTTATGTGCAATTAATGGGGATTATTATCTGCAAGAAATTAGCTTAAATTGTTTTTAAACTCAGAAGCTGTGTTCTGGAGGCACAGTTTGTAAGGGATTAATTACATCACAGACCTTTTGGGAGGGAATGGGAGCTGAAGTGGGTTTTTCAGGACTGGAAGTCTGTCTCCTTTCCATTTGTACTGCCTAAGGACATTCTGGAAATCTCCCGGGGGGAAGCACAGTCCCTTACCACAGAGTCACATATCTGCTGTATCTTTGAGCATTACCAAGACTTTTTCAGCTCTGTCTTGTTCACCCCAAACAATTTCTCCAATGTCTGACAACCTCCTAAATGTTCATTAGGTACCGGAAACCCAGGCTTGTCACAGTAGTGAAACACTGATAACTACACAGTGTGCTCTCCAATGAAAAAGGAAATCCCACCCTGGTAGGTGAGGATAGGGATGTACTGTATATAATACTGCTGCTATAATGTGAAGACTAGTCCAGCCTCTCTCTTAATCAGTGTAAGGCTGTACTCACACTTGCCTTGTGCCATATGCCCCAGCGGCCTTCTTATATGTTTATTGAGTGTGCAGCACAGCGATTTTCATTTAATCATGCCGTACATATAGAGATAGTCCTGTATTTTACCAGATATCTCAGAGTTTTTGTTTGTTGCATCCAGTTGTTCCCGAATACTCATTAGCCCAAAATACCAGCAAGCACTGCATCTCTGCCAAAGAGATGATCCCATCTGTACACACTACTCTCTCTATACAGCCTACCTGCTCTATACAGCCTACCTGCTCTATACAGCCTACCTGCTCTGTACAGCCAACTCGATCTGTACAGCCTACCTGCTCTGTACAGCCAACTCGATCTGTACAGCCTACCTGCTCTGTACAGCCTACTCGATCTGTACAGCCTACTCGATCTGTACAGCCTACCTGCTCTGTACAGCCTACTCGATCTGTACAGCCTACCTGCTCTGTACAGCCTACCTGCTCTGTACAGCCTACTCGATCTGTACAGCCTACTCGATCCAATCCTTCCGGGTCTGGTTCATGTATATTGTACATGTGAGCATGCGTTTGCCATCATTGACATCATGTCTGTGTTTCTTGCTCATGCAGGTTAGTGATCATTCCAGGGGTAAAATGGTAAATGGATTGCATTTATATACCGCATTTTTGCTACTCTTTCGAGTACTCAAAGCGCTTTACAGTAATGCCTCACATTCACCCATTCACACATGCATTCACACACCGTGCCAAAGTTCAGTTAACTGTGCTCAGGCCCACCTCTCCAACCAGGCCTCAACATGGTACAGAGCAATCAAACATGCTTGGTCATGGTACGAATCACCTAGTGTATGTACACCCTAAGTTATTTTCCACTCAGTGTGGTAATATTTTGTTGTGAACTAGCAGTGTTAATTTTTCAGTTGCAGTTATATATAGTCTTGTGCTGCAGTTACATCTACTGGTGGAAAATAAATGCCCTTTAATCTTCATGGCACAAAAATCTAGCTGGGAGGTAGCTGGGTGAAGCACAAACGACATTTTGTAATGACAATCAGAGTGCGGTTAGACATGTAGCACACACAAGTGGGCCTCCGGGACGTGCTGGATGAAATTCCATGGATCTTGCACTCCATTTCTGTGAAGCAACAGATAAACAGGGAAAATGATCCCTAACCAGATTAAAATGCCTAAGTCTTCTCCAAACACTAGCATTCATGTAATCAGCCATGAATGTAAAGATGTGAATCTGGAATCAGAATGAGAAGAATTACATAGGACATATGAAGAAATTTCACTTAATTAGTTTTATATTTGGGCTTCTATATTTTATGCTAATTATTTCTATCCATCCATCCATCCATCCATCCTGTATATCTAATGCAGTAACTATTAATAATTATTTTCCATCCATCCATCTTATACCTGCTTATCCAGTTCAGGGACACACAGCATTGGGTGCAAGACAGATGAAACCTTGGATGGGATGCCAGTAATTATTACTTTGCATAGTAAAAAAGAAATAAATATATATAGTTATACTGCATTTATTGTACCTATAATTATCATAAGAGATTTGACCGTATCTTAGGGAGACAAGACAAGAGACGCCTGGAACAGGATTCTGGTCCATTCCATTACAGCATCAGCTAATGGCTCTTAGTCTGGAGACTTAGGAAATGGGCATAGTTTCCCTTTAGTCTCTGTTGCACTTTTAATTGCAGGGGGTGCATGCACCATCTTTTACTTGATGGTTGCAGGTGCCGGGTCAAGCTGTTGCAGACACTTAACTTATTCAGTGAAATCACCAGCTGAGAGCAGTAAAAATGTTTGATTTTTATAATCGCGTACTGAACAGGTAGATTAATTATAGTAAAAGACTAGAGTCCCATGGGCAGTTTTGAGAATTGGTGTGTGGGAGTGGTTTATATATACACAGATCATGTCACAGACTGGGGGCAGCAGCAGGGGGGGGGTTTACAAGGAACCACAAACATGCAATAAATACCCCCACAAGAGCAATGTGAGAATTTGCTCATGTCTGCAAGCCATGCCGTGCTTGCGGGGGGGAGGGGGGAGTCTTGAAACACAGCCAGAACAAGTGCAAAGTGGCACCGGGAGTGATGTCATTCTTAATTACCAGCGTGCTAATTACGGGGAGAGGCCTTTCATGGCGGGATCCTTTGAAGGGTCATTAATAGCTACCCCACCGGTGCAATAAATGTCTCGTCTGTTTAGGGCAGCCGTCAATTTCAGAAATTCAATTTCAACGTCCCCGGAAAGGAGGCTGTGGATCTGTTGGAAGCCACCAGGACATGGTGGGGGGGGGGGGGGGGGGGGGGGGGGGGGGGGTGGCAGTGCAAATGTAGCAAAAACAAAAACACGTCCGTTAAACGTTGCCCAGTCACCTGGGTACGAGTCTCAACATTTATTGGCTGATGACGAATGATGGTGGTGGTCATTCTGTCACGTTGTAAGGGATTTATATGTATGTTCTGCCACAGTACACTAATAGACAGCTCACTAAACAGCTAGCTAGTAAATGGTAGTGAGTGGCAAACTCTTTAGGTGAAGTTTAATATGTTCCTACTTGAAACACAGGTCTTTTTGTCCTTCTCTGGGCCTGAAATAATAAGCCAGGTAAGCATTCACTCTTAGTGACTTATTTGCCGCTGCTCGAACTAAATTTCATGGTAAGCGGTCGCATGAGGGGTTGCCGTGGGAGCAGCGTGTGTGTGGCAGTGGGAGAGCAGAGGAGAGGAGCCTTGGGAACCGCAGCGGGAGGAAGTCTGCTGATGGTACGAGAGACACAGAATTGCCCGCTTGCTGTCCAGTGGATTGTTGGAACGGATATCTTTGCTGACAGCCAAGCACACATGCGCGGGCGGGCAAAAACTCGCACGCACACACACACCCGCAAACAGTGCACACCTTCAGCTCATATTATGGCCAGACAGGAAGCTAGATTGTTTTCATGCAGATGGATTTTATCCACTGGAATATAATGCATAATGCATTTGACATGCAGAGGTGACATGAAATAAATTAAGCAAAACTAACAAAAAAAAAAAAACAATTTCTGTCATTGTCACAGGTATCTGCATATGTACTAGATTTAAGTCAAATGGCAAGAAAATTGTTTAGCCAAGCTGCTTCAATTCAAATTCTCAGATTTACGACGGCGGGAATCACAGAGCCCGCAAAAATGATGTAAAATTTTAAATTATTAATATGCTGGAGGACACCGGAATGCTCACTTTCTGCAGGTAACGGTCTGCTTAAGGAGGGCGAAGAGGGGAATCGCATGGACAGGCGGGAGCCACCAAATTGGCCTGTGTGTGATGGTCTGGGGCGCCGTCAAAACGGTGCGGCTCCTGCCTCGCTAATGATGTCCCCGAGTACTGCCTCCGGGCGGAGAGTGTTGTCTGATATCCGCGCATCCTCAACATCACACTTTCCCGGGTCCCCCTGTGACCGTGGGACAGGCTTCAGGCTATTTTCGCAAGCCTGGTCATCCGGAGTGCAATTATAGTCACCACCCACTGAAAGGTATCCTCTAAGGAGGCCCTGTGCTGCTCTTAGCTGTGATCTGGGCCCAGCGCTAGGCAGCCATCGCTCCACTTGCTGGGCAGGAGGTACACGCCGTACTGAGTCGCCTGCACGCCGAAGGCTGCTTCTCCCTGTTCGGAACTGGAAAGTCAGCTTGGGCTAGTGGCGGAGTGGAAGTGGGGATCCCTGGCACGGAGGGAGGGGGCAGGAGCGTGGCCCATTGCGCGGGCATGCGTCTCCCCCCCGCCCCCCCCACATGCCACATACCACTTTTTAAGGCTGACAGACTGGAGCCAGTGGGCTGGGGGGCAAAGGCATTTAAAAAGCGAGCCGATCGACGTGACACCCGCCACGAGTTCCCATACTGATGATCAGCCAGGCCTGGACTCTGCAGGGGGCGGGACTTCTGGTCACCGGACAGCAAAGCCAAGTACCATCACCCGGTCCCCCACGTCCAGCACCTCTTCAGTTTTATTACCCTATTTCCTGTGTGGATATGGCCACCCTGTCATTCGTGGAGATCCGAAGCCTTCAGACCTGTTTTCTCTGTGCCGTATGGTGGTGGAGAGCAGGTCCCTGAGCCCCATCCACAACGCAATGTGCTCCTGTTACCTTGTTTTTTGTCAGGAAAGTTTGCGACCGCCGCCCCCGCCTACTGGCACATTCCCCATGCACGCCGGCGGCTCTGCATTATGCCAGGCCGCGATGCGGCGAGGAACAATGGAGCTCCGTTAATGGCACAATTAAAATTCTGAAGAAAATGGGACCCTTTATACGCAGCCTAAAAAAAAGCAGCAAGCTGTCAGGACCTTTCACAATTCAATACGAATCTTTTCATCTGGATACCAGCCTCTTCTTGGTAATTATGCTGCATTTATTATGAACCCCCACCCCCCCCACTACAATTTTGCTCACACAGCCACT
Organism: Gnathonemus echidnorhynchus; assembly: GCA_026776725.1. NCBI lineage: Eukaryota > Metazoa > Chordata > Actinopteri > Osteoglossiformes > Mormyridae > Gnathonemus > Gnathonemus echidnorhynchus. Next base: position 34,766,544 of record JAODJU010000040.1, read on the forward strand.
CCAGTCTAGAAGGTTCTGCCTGTCTGCCTAAAGTCAATGTGGAGCACCTTAAAAATTCTTATTATCACATTCGGTTCTGCTAATAAGATTCTCGAAGCCTAAAAAATAAAATCTCGACTGGGAATGGACAACTTCCATAACCGCCATAATACATCATAACTGGGCAACTCCTTTAACCATTCCCAGCCTTTCCTCTTCCAAATTCCGGAATTTCCTTCCTCCGTTGCCTTTGTGAACCACGCGCTTTGGCAGACTTTGTGGGCCTTTATCTTGTACGGCCTACAGGTATCGTATAGATATTTATCATTTGAGATAAAACTCACCGTATGTCTTTACTAGAGGTCACATTCTACCGTTTATATTTTATTTATTGCCTCTTCTTTAAACCATCTGTTAAAAAGAGACATTCCACGCTAAATTAAGACGTTTGGGAATGTGCTGTCCACCGCAGACAAATCTGAAGTGCCCTTCTTCTCTAGCTCCAGTCTTTCATCCCCCATTCTCTCTCTCTCTCTCTTTCTCTCTCTCTCTCTCTCTCTGCTCGATAGATGATCAGTGGAAACCTTATTAAACTCAACAGTGTAGAATAAAGGCTTCAACTTGGCCAGAGCAAATGAGAAAGAAAAAGAAGTTTCAGCCTGCTGGTGAAAAACGAAACCATGGAACCAGGTGATGCACATTATCACCTTAGTGAGGCCAACTTAAACTGCCCTGTGACAGAGACAGGTGTATAGATAAACAGCCCATTAGGGGCAATTCATTCCTATCCATGCGGAACCAGAGACAAGGCCTGGAACAAGGCTACCAGCAGCAAGTTCCATGCTAATGACGTAAGTCAAACTCCTCTCTGCATCCTGCCAAGAGCAGCTTCACTAGTTGGGGTTTTTCATTCCCGCTGCCTGCTGATGTGAAACGCAGAGGCAGCCACTCGTCAGCCGCTCTCCTTCCGCGTCTCAAATAACCTTTTCATTTATGGATGCGTCCACGAGCTAACAAACAAGGCGAATCATCTTGCTTAAACGCAATAAAAACCGCAATACCTCTCCTACCCCCCCATTATCTTTTTTAGGTCTATCCGGCCATCCATTATCGATGACACAAAGTAGACAGAAAATGCTAGTCATTAAAGTTTTTTCTCATCCGTTTCGGAATAAGCTATGCTGAATGTATTAAAGATTGCTTGCAGTCCTCCATCACAGGCGGCTCCATCCTCTGTCAAATACACAAATTGCACACGGTTAATAATTGAAGTCCCTAGTCTGTCTGGAGGCCCTCTTGTTTACGTCCTATCGCTCCACTGGCAGCCCTTCTCAGTCCGCATCGCGGGTGACTCTGCTTTCAGATGGGTTCCTCTGTCTCCTCTTCCACTTATCCCTGTCCCCCTGGCTACAGGGACCAGTAGGTCACTCGATCCCACGCCCCTCGTTTGACTGCTTAAAGCATGGGCCAGGGGTTGGAACTGACCCCACCTCAGAATCTAAAGGCTGATTCATTCCCTTACTGGGCTCATCAGTCTGCCAAAGAGGGTCCAGCTCACCAAGGACGTCCCCAGCAAAAGTGTTCCACTTGCTGCCCTCACAGGGAAGTGTCTGCAAGTACACTACTGGCCATGAGTAACACGCCTCCTTCTTGTCTGAGAATTCTGCATATTTAACGTGCCACTGACCGCACTCTGATAGCAGATACCCAAGGAAAAATCCCGGTTCCTACTGAAGCAGGGCTGGAATAGCACAGCTCTGATATATACCTACGAGAGCATTTCAAGTGCTTTCGGACTTCTAATGTGATGTAGGAACGTGCTGAACAGTTATCCCTCTCTGAGATATAAATCGGCCAGGACGCCCTCACCGAACGTATAAGAAATCGGCCTCGGTGCCAGAAATAGACGCTTGGAACCAAGGGTGGTAAAAATGGGTGACTTGCCGGCACACACATCATATCCCATGGCGCACTGGGCTCCTGGAGAGAAAGGAGGGGATTATGGGTGTGACAGTGATGGGCTGGCATGCCTCCAGCCATGATTACCTTTTACAGCAACATGGGGCTATCAGAATATGGCCGCCGTGAATGGGTGTGTACCTGGGCCCCGCTGATGAGGTTCTGAATCCTGTGTTCCTTAACGGCCTCCTCTCCTCTTCTTCTGAGGCCCCGGTGTGCTGTGCGCAGCCGGACAGCGGCCCCCAGGACCCATCGCTTCTCTCCACCCGTCCAAGGTCAACGAGCCGACACCAGCCGGAAAGCGATTCCTTTCTGCGCACGCTTCCTCTCCTCCGCAGCCGGCTCGCAGATTTGCACAATCGATTCGTGCCACTGCTCTGTGTGTGAGCGGCGTAGCAGCAACGCAGTGGCTTCAGCGGGGCCCCCCCCCGAAGGACCAGCAGGGTCGCCGGCAATCGTGTTATGTGGCCCTTCTCGGCTTAGTCCGATGTTTATAGCAATGTTCTACAAGGTAATGAAATTAGACTGTAAGCGAGGTGTGCTGCCTGCTCTCTATATGTCCCTTGACGACTCCTTCAGGAACTTATTTGCTTCCTCCTGGTGGATTAATCTCTCAGCTTACGTGACAGATGGAGTGACTGCATGCGAGACTGTGGGTCCAGTGACGAACTGTCCTGGATGCGCCCCGGACTCAGAGCAGAGGGGCAGTTATCGAGAGAGGGCGGCTGGGTGGAAACAAGGCTGTTCCTGCGTGCAGGAGCCGCAGCCACCCACTGCAGAGGCGGGAGGCAGACAGACGGGAGGCAGACAGACGGGAGGCAGCGCCTGCGCTGGGATGACACTGTCTCAGGCGGTATCCGCGGGGAGCCAGCTGTGTGTGGGGCCTGTCTGATGGGAAGGTGCGTGACAGGCCACCCTGCACGCGACAGACGGGCCGTCGTTTCGGAGTCCGGACTGGGCAAAAGGAAAACTCCGAAAGGAGCAGAACGAGGCTGGAAGTATGATGGAAGGTCGGTAATGAGCCGATGCCAGGTAGTACGAGGAGTGAAATATTAAAGTTTCTAATTAAATGGGGAGACCTCTTCCTGTCCTGTCAAGGTTGTTTTGGCCATTATCCTGCCATTATCATGTGACGGCCGGTGACTCGGGCAATTATAAACCTCTCCCACTAACAACGGGTGAAAGAAAGTACACTTTGGGAAAAATCTTCATTAATGCAAAGGACATATTTCTGTTCATTGGCAAGGTCAGGGAACAATACACCTTTCTGCCACCATTACGAAAATGCATTTTACCTAATTATGGAAAGATATTTATAATAATGACAAAAATAATAACAATAATAACAACAATAATAATAATAATAATAATAATTATTATTATTATATAGATTTCTTCTTGACAATTTTCCCGAGATATTTGCATCTCCACCCTTATCAATGCTGAATGCATACAAACATGTTTTAATAGTTCAGCAAGTAAAACAAAAGAAATTTATCTCTTGATTCCACATATAGAAGCAACAACATTGCCAAAGGCAGCATGTGGAGGAAAATAGAGAACATTACATGCAGGAAATATTACGAGTCCATTACTGGCAAATTAACAGGACTGAAAAAAGAAATTCTCTGGGACGAGAATGGCATGCTGACAAGTTTACTAGATGCATAATGAAAAACAGCCGCTAGTATTTGGAGTGATATCCAGGAAGCTCTCCGCGCATACCTGAAAATTACTCTTAAAAGGCTGAATATAAACATGCGTTGTTAGTCATACACGTGCATGCATACATTTAAATTCTAAACATTTCCCTCTTTTGTCAGAATGTATTTACATCGGGATCTTCCCATATTGGTGACAGTTGTAACTGCGGTGTCATTTCACATTATTTTTGTTTTATTGGCAAATTTTCCCCGTGATAATTTCTATTCTCCGTCCTTATGCCTCATGCATTTTATGTAAACGAATGGGGGGTGGGGGGTGGGGGGGGGAGATGTTGAAAAAGGTAGGGAGAAAAAAAATATGAGGAAAAGTTGCAGTACCCCCCAAGGACCAATAGGTGACACTATGCCTCTTGGAGCAGCCAATCCAAGGCAACACATTTTTAGCATGGAGATGGGAAAAGAGCAGCTCTGTGCTTTTCTCTGCAGGTGAAGTGTGAAAGCGAAACCCAAATGACTGTGTACGTGGAGCAATTTTTTGTACAGGCTTAAGGTAACAATCGGGAACAACAGACAAATAAACTCCACTGTCTTCTCTCTCCTTACTTTCACCTTCTTCTGCCTCTGGGACACTCCCTCCATCTCCATATCACCTCCTTCTCCCTGTACCCCCTGTAGCTCGCAGTGCACCCCCCAAACCCAATTAACAGTAACCATAATTTGGTGAATTCTGACCTTTTGGGAAAAAGAAAAGAAACAAAATCTACAGACATTGCAAGCGACTGTATTTAGATTTCAAAATGGGGAAAAATATAAATGGAAGTGTTACTGATTTGTGTGAAATGGAAGTGCCCAGGACATAATAGACAGAGGACTCTGTCCAATGCATTAATTTAATAGTAATCTATTCCCACTAATTTATATTACAGCCAGAAGAAGGCTTACAATGGAGTGCTCATTCGTTCCGTTTAAAACTGAGTGTTATTATTCCACTTTATTTTCTGCACAGAATGGCGATTAAGGAAGCGACGATGGACTGTGAAAAATAATTGCAGCCAGCTCATCTCCCGCCCGCCGCTCAGGACCCCGAGGTGGCTGTTTCCTGCCTGCCAATACTGGCCACATTGATTTGTGGTTATTAGGGGTTAAAGGGTTAATAGCTGTGCACCCCCTATCCCGTCTCACATACATACAGTCCCTATTACCACCACCCCCCCCCCCCCAGCTCAAGATGCAGCATCAGACCCTGAAGGGGCCACACTTTTTCAGCATGGATACCTCCAGTACACAACGGCACGTCCCCCACATGCCCTACACACCCTGTAAAGTCACTTTCGACATTTATTTGGCTATTGAATTCACACAGCACCCATCTCAGCTGAAAGGTATACGTGTTTATATATACCAGTGATTGCAATTTGCATGATTTGTATACATTTATTTATTGGTATCCATGATTGCAGTCAGCACTAATTACATTCCCCCAACATTACCGGTTCCTGCCATCAAAGCACAGATTCTGATTCCCGTGTTTACAGTAGGGGGGGGAGCTCAGCCCACATACTGCCCGGAAACAGGGCTCTGCCGTTGCCTCAGTGACGGGGCATCGTGCTTCTCCTAACTTATGTCTATGTTTCAGATGCACTGCACCGTATCGGAATGATGCAGTTGAGAAAATGAGTCGGTTTACAATGTGACCCTGGAGATGCTGAATTGCAGCGCTGTGGAATAGATAACCTGTACGATACAGGGCAGCATGGGCCGGACGCAGGAAATGCAGGCTGAAACCAGCGTGCAGGAAAGGCAGATCCGCAGCGGCGCACATATCCGGGGAGGCAGAGTGCATGACATGCGGCAAATGTGGAATGCAAGAGGTTCCGACTCTGAGGGTGCTGGAATGTGGTGCTCGGGGACCTCTGGTGTGATGCAGGCTGCGCCGAATCTGGGGCTGGTTGTAGCCTGAGGGGAGCAGTGGGGGGGCATCAGCTCTGGGGGGCCAGGCCAGCAACGGAGGCAGGGCACCCGACAGGAAGCTGAGCCTAAACAGCAGGCGGGAAGCTGGGGAAACTTCAGCGGCGCCCCCTGGGGTGTGAGCATGATGTTGCACCATGTTAACCATCTCAGTACTGGCCTGACAGCATGCTTAGCTATATTGGCTGGCTAGGATATGTCATGGTCTGTATCAGCACACAATTTCTGTGTTTCAGTTGAGCTGCCCATCTACATTTCACGGGCGTGTCGCAAGTTATTTTGGAAAAAAATATGTATTTGAGCTCGAAATATCATTTATATAAATATTTAATTTCCCATAAACATTTTTTAAGTCTATTATATCTCGCCATAATTAATGCTTTTGCACAGTGAAATTAATAATAAAAGTAATGTAAATGGTAAGGTCATGATATTAATACTTTTTAATGGATTGCTTGGTTGGAAGCTAATCAGAAATTCCCGTAAAACCACTGGCTGTTTTTCAGCACTGCTCAGCTCCGTAAGGGGAGCGTCTCCACTCACCGCCGTCTCCCTGCGGGGATCACAGCCAGCCTCCTTCTCTGTGAAGGCGGCCACGCGCGGTGAGGAGCCTGCTTCGGAGGATTCCACCTGCTGCCGTCTTGGCCGGAGTGTCGCTGCGGTTCACGCCTGGCCCTGATGATGGCAGGGCGTGGTCAAACCTCGCTTAACAGCCAGCTTAAGAGGCAGCGGCGGAAAGTGATGTCATTAGCTCAGTCAAGGCCTGATTACGCCCCGGTCAAACATGATCAGTATTCGTTTTTCGGTTAATTAGCAAACACCGGGCACTGTGAAGAATTTGCCTAGAAGACGGTGAGAGGGGTTCACTTGGAAAGAGCCTTTTAGTGCGGTGAAAAACATGGCTGCATTTTGCTCAAATATTGTTGGTTTGAATAAGAAAAGGCAGAATTATTGTATGTAAAATGCTTGAATGGATGGACTTGAACTACTTCTGTCGCTGGTCAGTTCTGCTAAACCTGTTGAGGACCTTTCTCAACAGCAGAATTGCTCTTGGGACTCAAACCTACAACCTTCAGGTGAGAGGGGTAATGTTCACTGTGGCAGCCTGCAGCTTCCTGGGGGAGTTACGGTGGTGATGTGTGTTATGAGACACATGACTCATCCTGTGCCTCTGCTGCCTGTCTAAAGGATTGCGGTTCAACCGGCCACTAATGAAAAGCTAAGTATAACTAACCCTCAGCTGTTCACCAGCAGCTAGTTCAAGATATAAACCAGTCAAGGACTCATCAGTAACTCACTCAATCAGCAGCTTGATGTCGAAGAAGCAAATAATGGCTGTCATTTCCGAACATCCAGGTTCTGATAGATAATAACTGGTTTCATTCATATATTGGAATTCATATGTGAAATCCAAGATTCTAGTGACTTATGAACTAAAAATTATATATTTATGTGTAAATTATATATATGTTCTTAGTTTTTTAAGGAATTTATTTTTCAAATGTTGTGTAGTATGAGGATAATTAAACCTCGGTTTTGTATTGAAGCTCAATTGTCATGTTAGAATCAGAATTCCAGAATGGAATCATTTTAGACAACAATTTGTTATTTATGTTAGTGCATAATTTTATCTATTTTTGGCATCTTTTTGTACTACTTTCATGTTTATATAATGCCCATCTGGATAACTAATCTGATAATAAATTAACTAGTTAATCATCCAGTTTTACTTCTGCATGATTCAAAATTCTATGCCAGAATTATGCTGAGGGTCACATACAGTGTATTGGATTTTATTTGATTATATAGTGATGAAATCAGCTGTAACAGAGAGAGTGGTGTGCATATTAACACACGGTGCAATGAGAATGGGCATTTGGGGCATTGAACACATGCGCCTCTGTTTGTGGACACTGTCTTCTCACGCTGACCCCCACCCTGCCTGGCTCCGCCCACCCCAGAGACTCGTGTGCAGGTGTGTGAGAGCCGGTGCTGGAATCTGGCTGCTGCTCGGAGGAGAGCTGACCTGACCACAGGGCAACACCGGGCCGAGTTTCACAGCCGCTTCGGTTGCTGGCGCTGTGGCTTAAATTAATATCTGGCTGCTTAATGATTTGGAACCGCTGAGTTGAGGGCGTTGGGCCAATCGTTAGGGGGTTCATAACTCTGCTATTTCAAGTCCCTCCTTCAGTACAAACAGAAGGAATAACAAAAACGCGGACATGTCCGTAACCGAGTCGAAGAGAGCTGCCACTGCCGGCTGACATTTTTGGACGAGGAGCTCCTGAAGGTTACAGTGGAGAGCAGGTCTAGGAGAGCGGGGGGGGGGGGGGGGGGGGGGGAGCCG
>JAODJU010000040.1:34780322-34790835 GCA_026776725.1 Gnathonemus echidnorhynchus
CCCACACTGACACACCAACACTCAGCACACCCAGGGATACACTGACACCCAGAATGACACACCAACACTCAGCACACACAGGGATACACCGACACACACACTGACACACCAACATTCAGCACACCCAGGGATACACTGACATCCAGAATGACACACCAACACTCAGCACACCCAGGGATACACTGACACCCACACTGACACACCAACACTTAGCACACACAGTGACACACCATCACTCAGTGTCACAGATCTTTGTGGGGACCTTAAAAATGGTCCCGGCAATGTAATATAAACCTAATCCACACGCACACATACACACACACACACACACACACACACACTTGTTCATTGCGGTACCCCTACTCTTTCAAAAGATGCCAAGGAAGCTTTTACAGTATGACCTTAGAAAGTCAGGACCTAGGTTTTGCCCCCCTCACTGCACTGGGATCCATACAGACCACAGGATGGGCTAACCTGTTGGCCACACCAACACCTCTTCCAGCAGCTTTACTAGCTGGACTCCTATCCAAGTACTGGCCACTAGATAACTTACAGTATGTGGTCTGAACCGCAGGTGATATTGCTGCTGTATGTGGGTAGTACCCACCATCGGTGGGCACAGCTAACCCAAAAGATAGCTTCAATAGCTGATAGTCCAAGATTTACTTTCATAATGCTAAACCAATAACCCACAAAAAAATTTAGTGGAAGCTAATGATAACTGTTAACCGCTAACTTTTATTACATGAATTTAACTCTGGTTTGGGGCTCTGAAACCCTTGAAGACATACCTAGCAATTTAGTTCCACAGGGCTGGAGTGATTACCTGGGGATATTTAGAACTTATCCAGTTGGGGATTCTGTAGTGTCTGGAATAAATTTTCTTTCAATGATATTCTGTTTACTAAACCTAAGCATTTTTGTCGAGGAGTCCTGTTCCGCGGCTGTTTTATGCTGATATTTTGCCCACAGTGAAGCCACTTGGGGACTACAAACATGGCACAGCTTTTTATTGGTCTATAGCTCTGTCAATTAGAATCTGGAAAATAAAGGAAAATGACTGAGGTCCCAAAGCACAACTTCTTACTTAGCTGGATATTTTGTCGCATTTAAGGTAGTCTAGGCTGAATGTAAGTGAATGAACATAAGGTCTATTTAAACTGTGGTACCTGAAACTATGTAACTAAGTATGAAATCTAGCTTTGTGATACAAGCCTCAGTTCTCCACTTAGTTCAGGATACCCCATTTTAAATGGACTTTTTCTTTGTTCATTTACATTTAGCGCAGAGTACCTTAAATACGACAAATTATTGTCCAATCACAGGTTGTGTAATGTAACACACACACACACACACACACATATACATACATTTGGACATCAGTTAGCTCACTGGTTGTCTTTATCAGGGCTACCATCTTTGGTCAGTTGGCTGGTGTGAGATTTTCAATTCGAGACAAGTCTGCACACACATGCACATTCATTTACATGTATATTAAGTTCTGTTACATTGTAAGTAGTCTGTAGGGTTTGCAAACTACCCCAACACGTTTGATGTAGCTAATTTTAGGTTTATAATGGAATAGCGTAGATTTGCTGAAAGATTTCTTACATGAGTGTGAGAGTCACGTCTGATGTGTGACAGTTGGCAACACTGGTATTTGGCCTGGAAGAGAACTTGGAAGAGGCACACATGACACAGCAAGAACATGCAAACCTCAGTCACAGTGAGGGTGGGATTTGAAGCCACAGCCATTGTGTAACCTGTTCTCTGAGCAAAAATTGTACATTGTAGTCTTAAGCGCACATGTCCCGTCCATAACCTCTGTTCTGGCTGGGATTTGATAGTTAACACCAAAGGCCTTGGTTTGGTTTCAACATCAGTCGGGACTAAATCTGCTCCAAACATATCCCTACAGCCCTTGGCGTAGACCCTTACATTGCATCTACAATACAATTTCTAAATCTGAAATATCCAGAAACTGACTTGCTAGGTTGCTCTTAAAACAGCTAACTGTACATCTGTAGGTACTCCATGATTAGTTATGGCTACAGAAACTTTATGTGGCTCTTTTCTTTCTAGTCCTCTCCTGTGTTTCTATTTATAATCCACTCTGATTTGGCCCCTTCGTCCTCGATCAACCTCCTCCTTTGCCGGAAAGCAGTCCTGAACCTCCTCCAAACGGCTGGGATGGGACGGGATGGAGTGGGGGGGGGGGGCGAAGATGCCCCATGGCACTAACGAGGCATCGGAGATGTCTGGGCTGGGAAAGGCCCTGCACCGGCGCCCCCCAGCACCCACGGCAGCTCGCGCGCGCAAAGGTACCCGCTGACAGTTCATTACGGGAACTCAACCTGTCAGCGCTACGCCAAGAGGTCCGTCTGCCCGGCGCGCCGCCGCGCCATTCCGCTTTCGGACGTAAACATCATCCATCATCGTCTGCTCCAGCAGATAATGCTTACCGACGTGCGGGCCGGCGTCAGCGTGGGAGAGCCACCGAGAATCGCCGGTGTGCACACACTGCGGCACACTTTAATTAACAGGGACATGTGACTGTAATTACATCATACTCGTTTGTGCCACATTACGTCTCCGTTCTGCAGCTGCCTTGAGTCGCTATTCCTTCAAAAATCCCAGAATCCTAAGCGGAGCAGCATAGAGGCATTTTCCTGATGAGTGGAAGCTGCAGTCCGCAATGTTATTGCCGGGGTCCACTGGTCAGCTGCTAAGGATGCTCATAGCATTCACTGCCGACTTTGGGAACAACCTTGTTATCAAAATGATGAAGAATGGGGGGAATTCCCTGTTTATGTCAGTAAAAGTCTGCTTAGGTCTCATGGGTGCTGTCCTGACCCAGTCCTACATGGCCTTGGTACGTAAAAAACACAGTAAACCAGGTAAAAACAAAGCGGTGAAGCTGGTAGTGGCCTCAGAGGCCGTGTGGCGTCTTTGTGGTGCGAAGCGTGTGGCTGCAGAGCACATGCAGACGCGTGCAGCAGTCAGGCTGGAGTCTCCCCTCCTGCAGAAAGGGGGCGTCTGTCTGTCACACATTCCCCTACATACTGTTAATGGCGGCACTGTGCCATTGCGATGGGGTGGCTGATGTCTGTGCGGGGGGGTGGGGGGGGGGGACAGGAGCCAACAGCGGTGGCATCATTAGGCGAACTAACGACTGGAAGCCCCCAGAATGAGCGGGTGAGGAGCAGCGTTCCTGCTAGACAGCCACATAGTGTCACTACCCCCACCCCCCTCCCTCCCGGTTACAAGAAAGGACAGTGACAGCCTTGGCAGAGGAGAAACATAGCCCTCTGCAACCCACGCCCCCCTCCCCCAAAGCCCACCACCCCGTGTGACAGCTAGGGCCGCACACGCCAAAGCCACCTGGATCACATGCACAGGCGTGAACTCACTGCTGGGAACTGCCTGTAAACACAGGGTTGTTCTTAATTTTACCCCACAGTGGAGCCCTATAGCACTAAAACCATGCGTTCCGCACTGGGGAGCTTTTAAACACTCTTATGGAAAGGAGGAGGGTCCCTCAGCTCTGTTCTCTGCCTTTTTGTATTCTATGTTTACATTGTGTGAACATGGTTAGCTTGTTGGTACAGTTAAAGACGAGTGTGAAAAAGCAGTTTCCGTTACTGTTTTCCCCGTAATTCCTTGTATGGAATATTAAATGGCAGTTTCTCAAGAGCCTCTGGGTAGCAGCACATGAATGAATAACGATGCAAACATGTGCACATTTTTCATCACTGACTTGCTGTCCTACATGTGCGGGGGGCAGACACTCCTCAGGTGTGACCCCCCCCATAAAGAATGGCTCTACGGCTTGGCAGACACTCCTCGTGGGAGGCAAACGCCATTCTGACCGGAGGTGACCTGGTTTCAGGGTGCTGGGGGGGGACTCACCCCTAATCTCAAAATGACAAGCTAACAAGTGACAGATAACGTGGCACTAAAGTCAAACGAGGAAATGAAATAGCCATTGATTTTCCCCTCCCCCTCCATTGCTGTACACCTCCTTTTACAAGACAGGTTTTACTGTGTCACAGTAAAATCCACAGAGGGTCACTGAGCCCCACAGCTGGAGAGGGTCCTGTAGAATCACGTGCATGAACTAAAAGCCCCAAGCTGCATTAAAAGGCTATTCTGTTGCCCCCCCCCCACCCCCACCCAGGCATTACGAGCCGAACCCCAGACTGGAGATGGGTGTTAATCCATGTTTGGGACAACATTGACACTGGCTCTGTGAGATCTAACTGAGAGCAAGGCTCCTGTTATGCAGCTAACTCATCTAATTAGCCCAGATACCGAGCGCTGCTTTATTTTCAGGAGAAATAATAAAGTACCAGGATTTAAACTTGAGGAGTGAAGAACATCTCATTACTATGGGATAAAATTAAAAAAAGAAAACAACCCAATGGCCATTTTCTATTATTATCTGGTCTAAAAGAAACTGCTGCTTCAGCAGCCTTATAGTTCTGTACAATATTTCACAGTTTAGCGACCATAAATACCATCTTAGAAATATATTCACGGTAAAAGAAACAATAAAGATAATCCTGTCACCATAAAAAAAACGGTATTATTACTGCAGATAACTCAATAATAAGAAGAAGTAGATTAGGGAGATAAAAAATGGTGATGAAGACCCAGTGACAAAGAGATGAAGGCAGTGGTGGGACCGGAGTGAAGGGTAGAGATGGGGAATCTGCAGGCTGTGCAGTGCAGGAATGTGCAGGTTATGCAGTGCAGGAATGTGCAGGTTATGCAATGCAGGAATGTGCAGGTTATGCAGTGCAGGAATGTGCAAGCTGTGCAGTGCAGGAATGTGCAGGTTATGCAGTGCAGGAATGTGCAGGTTATGCAGTGCAGGAATGTGCAGGCTGTGCTGTGCGGGAGCAGGAGGCGACAAGGTCTTTCGCTTATGTGGATTCAGGCTGAGCAGAGAATGGAGGCACCTTTGAGGACCTGCAATGGATTACTTTTCCTTTCTACTAAAAAAACAACTTTTATTCCATCCATCCATCCATCCATCCATCCATCCCTCCCAGGAGCCTTCCCAGGAAGCACAGAGAATGAGGAAAGGGACACCTGGAAGGAATGGCCTTCATTGTATCATCAAGAAATAAGAGTTTGTTTTCTCTCATTTTGAAAAGGTGTAAAGATGTTTCAATGATTGTGTTTTACTGTTTAAATGGGAGTTCAGCTTAATTTTTGGCTCTAGGACAGAATCTCCTGCAGCCTGGTATGTATGCATGGACTGAGGCTGCTTTTAGACCACAAACATTCTTGGAACCAAGGGGAAAGGCTACATTAGTTCAGTTAAGGAAATAATCAGTTCAGTCGAGGGTTTAAGTGCTTTTATAGCTTGCATGAACACAGGTTTGCCCCTTGCTGCAGGGAAATAAGATTATAATTTTCCCAGCACCTCTTTGACATGCAGGATCTACAGGTCCCTCATACCCCCCCCCTCCCCCACCGGAGAACCTGACATTTACTGCCGCTGCCTTTATTTATCTGTACTAAAGAGTTCCTGCTATAGCACAGGTGTGGGAATTCATAGACCGGTGAGGCGGAGCACAGCTTTTAGCCGAGGGTTTCTTCGGGTGTTCAGCGAGCCGCGTGCTTTTCTCAGTCCTGCAGGAGACATGTCGGAGTATTTTTACTCAGAGGAAAAGAAAATTTTAGCAGCCTCGAACTTTAAGTTCTTTATCTTAGATAAAATCGACAAGATCACTCTGACACAAAGGTGAGACTTACATGCCTCCAGTTTTTCCTTTTTTTGAAAATCACAGGATCTGTGTGGTGTCTCTCTTTATGTCCATTCAGAGTTTGATATATTTATTAATGGAACCATCTCAACTGCATTTGCTCAGAAAGATCTCAGCTGTTTTTAAACCTCAAATCTTCTCACCTCCACTGACTGAACACCTCAGTCTAACATCAGGTTTTTGCTGACAGAAGTTTCAAGCAATTACTAATTGTTAATGAAGCAATTGAGTAATTTAATTTAAAAATCTTTAAACAGCTTGTAACACTTTTAGCTGGTGATGCATTTCTGATGCGTCTATGGGTGCATACATGTTCTAGTGCATGTATATACAGTTACATCTGCATGCCTATCCAGCTGGCTAACTGCGGTGGGGGGGTTAAATGGCACCGACACGGGTCCTGGGTTACTGGGGCAGCTTCTTGCATGTGAATAAGCTCATTGATCCGTCAGCAGATCAATGCTGTATTTATAACACAAGGGAACGACGACTCAATGCATACGTAATGTGGGGGGGCTCCATTAGGAAACTGCCCCTTCTGTTCCAATCCTGGAATTCGGCTGGCCCGTTTTGCATTTGGCATCAGTTCTAACCGAAACGTTGTCGTACACCGTAAGCCTGCTTCATCTTCATAAAAAAGAAATTTAAGAACATCAGCACAGTATTAAGCAGCAGAATGTCAAACTGTCACATTGAAGCATCTTTGTTTAGTAGACACTTTTCATGGTTGTTTCCTGTTTATCCGTCATTCTCATACTTATGCCGTACACAGGTGCGCTAAGCGCGTACAGACAAGCGCACGGGAGCGCACGGAGGCGTTCAAGTATTCAAGTGCGTGTTCACACACACACACACGCGCGCGCGCACTGTGAGTCAGCCCCTGGCCGTGACACACCGTCTCCGGCGCGTCCGCTTCTGACGCCTACAGTCTCTCGCTGAAAGCAAAGACAGCCTTCAATTAGCATTTTAATTGTTTGCTATTTTATTTGTTTCTCTCATCTTCTTTGTCTGAAGTGGGGGACTGGTGATTGTTTTGAGTTTTCACCCAATTTACTTTTGCCTTTTTTCGGAGAAACAATAAGGAAAAATAATTTTACTTTACTTTTTTTTTTTTTTTTTTTTTTGGTTTTCTGGAATCTGAAAAACTAATGTATTCATTAATTTGACTATGCATGAATTCATATTTGAATACCTAATTCCGCAACATATATTTAAATTAACCTATTTCAATAAATATGTGAAATTTTAAGCGTATGTGAATATAAACTAAAATAACATAAAAATGCTAATATTAAATATTGGCATGTGTCTCGTTAATTGTAATTACTTTTTTATATTGGCGTTTGAGATCAGATTAATTCTTATATTTTCTGGTAAGAAAGGATTTTCATTTATATTATTTCTTGAATCGTCAGCAAGGTCTGGAGACACAGTACCTCAGACACTAAAACAGACAAGTAAATGCAGGTCGCACATAACCTATTTCCTGCCGCGCTCCCTCTATCGCTTTCCCGGCTTTTCTGCCTTCTTTTCGGACAAGCTGTTACACGGACTGGCAGCGACGTCAGCCGCTAAACATGCATCCCAGCTGGCTCCGGCCATGGCCAGTTACATTTTTCTAAAATATGTAATAAATACGCACACCTTGAGGAAAGGAGGTGAAAGCGAGGGGCAGGCACTCACAGATTCATTAAAAGTGGCTCCCGAGGAGCAATAAAAAAATCAATTTATTTGGGCAGAGCGGCTGAGCATGAGCAAGCAGAGCGGAGAGGAGGTGAGAGAGGAAGAAAAATGGGGGGGGGCAGAGAGGGAGACAGGAGGAAGGAGACAGAGGAGGAGAGAGGGACTGAAGAGGAGCGTGATAGAGGAGATAGATGAAATTCCTCCTGCACTTTTAATCAGAACGAAACTTTTAAAACAACATCTAAACCTCATTTTCTGCATCTGACACTCGTGTGAAAATTTGGATATCTTGAAGATGAAGGGAGACACTGCCAGTCTGGCAACCCCACGGTACAGAACGCATGTCACAAACATAGAAACAAACAGCAAGCAACATCTACATATGCACATATACGCCGTATATGTATGAATGTGTATAATTTTTAATATATTATGGGTTGGTTCCCGCCTGCGCCCTTTGTTCCCGGGATAGCCTCCGGGCCCCCCGCGACCCCGCAGTGGGGATTGAGCGGTCACGATAATGAATGGATGGGCACAACCAAAAGTCAAGTGTGGGGGGTGGATAACCACAGTACTCCAGCCGTGGGTTCAGTGCGACCATCTTCATGGTTGGGGGGGGGACCAACACACACAATGAGGATGAGGGCCATTCACAGCCTCCTGTACAATTATGTTTTTGCTTAAGGGGACTGTCACGTGGCTGAGAGGACACGTCTGCAGCCTAACATGTCAATGGCAGGGTGATGGAGCGCTGGTGAAAATCACAGGCTTTGCAGCGGGGAAAACAGCGTCTTGCTGCGGCTCCTCTGCGCACAATGACCTTTCATCCCATGGGGGGGTGCAGCCCCCACTCATTATCTGCTGAGCGTGCTTAGTAGCCACGGCGGGGGGGGGGGCACACTTCTTCGATAGACCTCACCTTCCGTGTCCTTAAAATGTTCACAGAAGAAATAAATGCCCCCCCCTCCCCGAATCTGGCAGACTAAGTATGGACCGGCGTCCCGTGCAGGCCCCATTCATCTCAGGATTGGACTGGAACCCTAACTGCTAACAGAATCCAGGAGCCTCGACACTTTCAGAATGATCGTGTTTGGCTGTAAAATTAAAAGATGTGGAAGGGGGTGTTTTTTTTTAAGTGCTGTCCCAAAGAGAGGGGGTGGTGACTTAACCCAACAAAATAATGCACGCAGCACAGCTTTACAATTACATCATTACACAAGACACACACTTATCACACTCAACAAGATCAACAAACTCAAGGAAACCCGTATCACCTGCACACCATTGCACGACAGTGACTGCTGTTGACCTGAGCGGCTGGATGGTCACTGCTGGTTGATACGTTAGTCTCAGGATGCCCTATCATGGTTTTTTTTTTTTTTTTATCCATTTCAGATGTCCATTTTCTTTGCTAAAACCTAGATAACAAACTAAGCTGGCTACCTTCTTGAAATACTGTGGGAAAGGTGCTTGCTTAAAGTTGACCATGCTGTATTAGTTAGCTTGGGCTCATCCAGATCAATCAAGTGAATTTGTGAGGATTTAAAAATGTAAGCTAGAATGTGAAGCAAATTATGCTAGTTGAATTATGTACAGTGTACAGTGGTATGTACAGTGGTACCTCAGTACTTGAACTCATTAGAACTTGAATTTCTTAAAAGTCGAACCAATCAGTTTGAAAAAAAATTACCTAGAACTCGATCTGAATCTCAGAAGTCAAACCGTGAACGCCGACCTAAGATAACTTGTACGTGCGGGGAAATGAGTCACGCGGCATGTCTCTCAGTGGAAACAAAGGGTAAAGCTTCAGTCTCAGCTTCGCATTCGCTGTAATAGCATCGTGCATGTTTACACTATAGCTGAATACATGTATTTAGTTAGTAAAAATACATTTAGATAGTGACACTAATTATTATATAATAAAAAACATTTAAAAATAAAGATTTCTTATTAATTATTTTAATGTCATTAATAATAAACCATTAATACATTTAAGTATAATAATATTGTAGTGCCGAGCGAGGACGGAGACAAAGGTGCAGACATCAGGGTATCGGGGAATACGGGGTTTAATTACAGGCAAAATGCAGGCAAAATGCAGACGGACAATACAATGACTGGACTGGGGAAACAAACTGAAACGTGGACTAAATACAGAGGACTAACGACAACAACCAGAAACAGCTGATCACATGGGGATTCCACACGAGGTAACGAGGGGGCATGGCACACGGAAGGAGCGGTTTTGATAAATGTACAGTATGTGCTCTTCTTGTTTTATCCTGTTCATTTTATGTTTAAATGCTAAAAAAACATATTTAGGTGTAGTTTTTGGGACTGGGAACCAATTAATTGGTTTTCCATTATTGCTTATGGGGAAAATTCGATCAGAACTCGAACTTTTTAGGATTCGAACCCGAGTTCTGAACGGATTAAGTTTGAGTTCTGAGGTACATCTGTATGTAGTTTCCCTGTATTAAGTTTTCACCCAGAACAATATATGCATCGTGTTATCATCATTTAGCCACCCCATGCAAAACAGTTAACCAAGCTGTCAAAATAATTCCATAAATTGCCGTGATAAAGCATTATTGTGTTTTTGCTTCCCACAGTACAAGATTCTGTTGTGATTTCATTGTTCTAGTATTGCCATTTTGCTGATTTGATGTTATAAAGTACTGTGTGATTTTTTTGTTTGCTATCATACTGTCTTGAGATCTGAAGTTGTTACCTGTACATGCGAGTCCCTTCTCTTGCCAGTGAACTTTACATACTGTAATGCAAAGCCACACCATGTTGAAACTCGTGTCTTTGACATAAATAATAGTTTGCTGAAGAAAAATGATCAGTCTGTGACAATGAGAAAGTGGTAACAGACTATCATTCAGATTTTTGGAGCACAGGAGCATACTGATAATGACATTTTGACGCCCATTGTTAAAACTATGCTGACTGTACTTTTCATTTTGGTGGCGATGACTAAGGGTGTACTCACACTAGGCAGTTTGAACCGTGCCCGAGTGCGTTTGACCACCAAAGCGCGGTTCGTTTGACTA
>JAODJU010000040.1:34829504-34839506 GCA_026776725.1 Gnathonemus echidnorhynchus
TTATCATTTGATATTTTTCTGTTTTAAATAGTAAAACACTCCCAGTATAATTTTAAAATTTACTTTAAAATGGTAGGGCTGCCTTACCCTATCTATGTGTGTCTGCTACCCTGTCGCATGTCTTGCTATATCTGTGTGTGTCTGTGTATGTCCTCTCCCCTGTCGCTTCTCTTACCATATCTGTGTGTATGTATCTGTGTGTGTGTCCCCTCTCCTGTCACGTGCCGTATCTGTATGTGCGTGTGTATCTGTGAGTGTATCTATGTGTGTGTGCTCTCCCCTGTCGAGTGTCTGGCTGTGTCTGTGTGTGTATCTGTGTGTGTGTGTGTCTGTGTGTGTCCTCTCCTCTGTCGAGTGTCTGGCTGTATCTGTGTGTGTGTCCTCTCTCCTGTTGCGGGGCTTTGCCATATCTGTGTGTTTTTACGTGTCTATGTGCTCATGTCCCTGACTTCACAGGCTCCTCCTTGTGTCTCACTGTGTGTTTAGGGTGGGAAATCGTACACTTTCATGTATTATATTGTGTGGGTGCGTGTGTCTGTCAGCTCTGACAGCTCGCCTGATTTCTTCTTCTCATTATGATTCTTTTGCGTCTCAGCAGAGAGTGTTTTACAAAGCTATTCATGTAGCGATCACTATTTTACACTTGTCAATATGTCAGGTTATGTTTCCAGTGCACCTTTGGCATATGAACCAGAAACATTTAGGTCAGTAGTTTTAACCGCTAGACTACCGACTGCGCTTTAGTTCTTCAGAGAAACACAGGTGACTCTTCCTTTTGAGAAAAATTAGGATGTAGCAGCAACAGATAAGACAGAGATTAAGGGCTTGGACTAGCACAGGGACACAAGGTCTAAGATGGGATTTGTGTGTGCTGCACTCAGCAAGGCACATGAGAAATTCCAGCTGGGTAAATGGGTGAAAAAACATTCAGTTCCCACTGAATATAAATTTGCCAACAATAATATAAATAAATCATCCATAGTGAGTGCCTGGGCACCGTGCGATGGACTGGCACCCCGTCCAGGGTGCCCTGTGCTGCTTGGAAGAGGCTCCAGGCTCTGCATTTCTGTACTGGATAAGCAGCAGGAAGATGAACGGATGGCACGTTACTGTGTAGGACTGCAGTCGTCGCACGCCGCCTTGGATAGCGTCCGTCAAAAAGACGTGTCTATTTTTTAAGCCACGGCATTTGTTCCTTTGCAAGTGGTTCCTGAGCAGATGGGGGAGGCAGGCTGATTCAGAGCCCTTTGTTTCAGCTCAATGCTGAGGCCTTCCTTAGTGCTGGGAAGGGCAGCAAGGAGCCTGGGGACTGAGATCCGCAGGTAGGCACCATCAATTCTTTCAGCCAGCTCGCAGGCCACTGCGTGATTGATAATTCCCTCCCCCAGCAGAGGGCCCTGCCTTTTCGAACCCGCCATCCACAGCGTCTGAATGGGCCACGCATAATAATCACATGTGATGAGCGAGGCTAATCTCTCTCTCTGCCAGCTGCCCCCCTCCCACCAGCTGCAGTTTCCATACCATGGGCCCCTGGCCCCCCAAAATATCCACTGTTAACAAATGAGCTGACTTTGTTGACCAGAAATTCCCTGGCATAATTGCATCGCCCACCGTACACCTCTCATTTTTCAGGATGGCTCGGATGGGCCGTGGAGAGTCTGTTTGTTTTTGTGTCAGGGCGATTTAAAATCAAATTCCCCCTCCCCCCAAGCTCAAACAAGGACCCAATGGCCAAACGGCAATTCCACAGCTTCCCACATGCCCCACCCCCTGCTGTTTTGCTTGTCAGCTCAGAGGGACAGACAGAGCAAACAGCTCCCGGAAGATGCAGGTCCCGAGAAGCAGCTTTCGACACTGCGAGTGTATTAACCTTACAGAAATTACTGCTCCTGCCGTAATTAAATAACCATTAGGGACTATTCTGGGGACATTAATTATTTAAGTTTGTGTCACTTTGTTGCATTTATTTAGAACCAAAAAAACTGGAGGATGAAAAATATTAAAAGTTAATTAAATAAAACTGGGGGTGTTTAATAGTCTCAGGGATGGTCTTGCAGGCACACATTGATGTATAGAAGATGATTAAAGAGGCTGAATTCAAGGCAGAAAATTAAGTTACCATGGTTGCTGGGCAGTGATTGTTGAGAAAGTTGTGGTAGATCCTCCATAGCCTCCCTGAGCATCTGCAGTCTCTTTCCCAACCTTGACTGCCCAACAGCAACGCTCAGTCAGCCGGGTAGTGCTGGTCCCCCCACAGGCCACACCTCCTGGTCCAGGCCACACCCCCCCTCCCAATAATAGCTATGCCTCCGGATTCAGGCAGACGGCCCAAAAATTTGGCTCTTAGAAGCCCTGCCTGCCATTGCTCTCTCCTGGGAAGGCATCAGACACAGACGGGGACTCGCTCAGAATTCGAATGTTTGGTAATTAAGTGAGGCCTACTTAATTAAGAGCTGAGTTAATGACACTAAACCTAGAGAGGTTGGATTATGGAGGCTTTTGTATTATGTCTCATAACAAGAAAAAAAATGCAGGGCAGGACAATGAAAAAAGAGAATTTCTGTTCTCAGAAATGACCCAATCATGGTAAAAAGCACACTTCAGAATTCATGCAGCGAGAGAGGATGACCGGCCTTAAATGGGCTTTTTGAAGTTTGTCTGAAGCCATATTGCCCTTCAGTGATAGCTTTAGGTATGAATTTAAGCAGATTCCTCAATAGGAAGAAAAAACACAGCAATGCAGACATAAGTCTTCTCGCTTGGCTGGAAAGCTGAGAATAAATGCTTTATCACAACATATCAGCAATGTGTCACAAATATCAACAAATAAACAAACAAATAAATCTGCCTCTTACCCACATCCATGTTCTTTGACCTCAATAATTTCTTCATCCTAGATTCAGTCAAAGTATCTCAGAAACCAAATTTTTGATCAAACTTAAACTTCTAGCTGCTAATTGAAAAAGTCCTTTTGGCATGGCTGCACAATGGAGTGAAGGTTTTACCACTGAAGTGAGAAATTTGATACTGAGAAATATCACAAGGCAATTACTGACCAGTCATTAGTGCCTGTGGCTTTAAACCAGTAGTGTGAAGGGAAGATATGCAATTCCATAGTGTTCCAGATGGGGGCCCCAAACTTCACCATGGACAGAAGCTAACATGTACTACATGTTCTTATACTACATAATTTTCTTTAAAATGAGATTTAAGAAAGGAAAGGATGGAATAAAATGTTTCAGAGATATTAACACAAATCTCATTCCTCATACAACCATTCTGTAATGGAACACCATTAATAATTATTACTAATGGCAAACTCTCTGGCAAAAAGAGGTACATTAGTTTTCAACTCCTAGGGGCTTCCCAGAGAGAAGGATTCCATATTTTTACCCTTTGGGGGGATTTTCTGTTTAAAGATGCTCAGCGATTCGTCTTAGTATATAATGCTGCATTTTGTGTTCACAAGCATGGGACATATTCAACAGTAATTCCGTTTTTTAACTGCCAGTAAATTTAACCACGGACAGGTTTCCACAATGTGGTCATGAACTCTGGAACATTATGCAAAACCGTAACATAAGCTGTGTTTGCCCAAGAAGGGCTAGAAACTGTGAACTTGAGTTATTCACCAACGTGCTAAACCTGCTGGTCTGAGCACAAAACGTTATTGAAATCTACATAATATTACCAGAATAATTGCACTAATTACTGCAGATTCCAAAATCCTATAGAATGTACCATATCAAATCATGTTTTTTCTTTTAGAATTTTTTTTTTACTGCAGCTGTCCAGTTTGGCCATGTTCCTTCCGGTTCTATCAGGGAACCCACACTGCCACCCTATTGTTTCAGCTCTAGTGTATTATTATGAGAGCAGAGGTGTTGAGGGACCTCAGGTAAATATCTATAGAAGCCTGAAGTGCCAGCAGAAGGTTACAGCAAGGAAGGCTGCATGCACCAAGAACTGCAAATCACGTGCTGCTTCCGGTGGTTTCCATGACTCATGACAATCGAAAAGCTGACAACTGTCCTCCCTGTTGATTTTCGAGGCATACATGGCACCTATTCTAGTGACTTTGGGCACAAGGCCACAATGTCCCTGGACATTTCACATCCCACAAGTCCGTGTGATTGTTAACAAAAAAAACACCAATGACAAGCACTATGAATTTGCCGGTGCGAGCCAAGATTTTATAAAAGAGGCTTCTCTGTTCAGTGCCGGGGCCCTCCTACGTTAGCTTCACACATAGAGGTATTGTTTTGAATCACGTCCATGTAGCAGCTAAACATGAGTGATGAAGCTTGGAGCTTGGCCCTCCTCAGCGGGTTGCATCTTCCAGGCACATTGTATCCCCCCTGAGCACGTGGTTTTCCTGATGCCAGCTATCAGACGTGTGTATCAGACGGGCAGGCCAGGAAAAAGCCAGGAAGCCCTCCTCGGACGGAGTTTCTCTCGCACTGTGCCCATGTGGCGATGATATCATTAGCTAACTCCGCTGTCCCTGATCAGATCCATATGTCACCATTACGCTAATGGACGACATTTTCATCTTGTTGCTTATAAACCTTGCTTTATGATGTGGATGACATCCAGTCACTTATGCTCTGCAAAACGGGCTTGGACGAGGTCGCTCTGTGAAACCTCCTCAGTCGATTGATGTCGAGCACAAAAACCCGTGCAAACCCGAAATCTGCATTGAAGTCATAAGTTTCATTTGGAATATAAATAGGCTGCTCCAGTGTATGTTTAAAGAATTAGCAAATCGCATTATTCTTCAATTGCCCATGCTTTATATTAGAAACAGATTTGTTCCTCCTTTGAATTTTAGGAACGAAAAAGTTTAACAATTGAAAGAACGTCTTTAGTGTTGAAAAGTCGGGGCCTTTATAATCAGTGGGCATCCTGCTGGGGTCTGTGATGCATCCTTGGGGCAAATTGGTTTAGCATGACCTTGAGTGATGGCAGAAGCCTTCAGCTGGAGTCTAGCATGGACTCAAATCAAGTCATAAAAAGTTGGACTTCATAATTCTGTCCTTTTTCCTTTCTTCTGTGTTGATCATAGACTTCAAGGAAAATTGGGGCCACGTGAATTATAATTTTCTGAGATGTTTTCTCATGATATTCCTCGACCAAACCCGTTACAGCCGTGGATATTCTTCAGATATTTCACAGGGTTTCCCAACCAAAGTGAGTTCTGATGTCCAGGTCGTGTCAGTTACTGTCATCGCAGCATTTGGGCAGAGAAGGGTCCATCAAATCACAGAGGAGTGACATGGTGGCTCCGCGGTGTCACTGCTGAGCCGGGGCAGCAGAAAAGCACAGGAAGAGTATGTCTACAGGATTTACTGCATGGGCAGATCGTGTTCTTTTACAGGGGGCCATGTGCATCCACCAGGGGTCAATTGGGATTAAACTGGAGAAACACAAGCCACACGATGAAGAGATTTTACAGCTTTTCCACACAAAAAAGAGACACAAACGACAAAAAACGAGGCGACCCCACGGAGCCGGCTGCGGCGGCGGAAAGCCGGTCCAGGATGCCGCTCTCCGCACGGCCCTATAAGCCGCTGCTGATCCCTTTTTTCCAGCCGTGGAATCTGCATTTTTCTTGGAGGCCTCTACCGGCTCATGCTCTCACTGTTGGGACTAATCCTGTTTCCAGGGAAACGCGGCTGGAGAAGCAGCGAAACATTTTATTTAGCCCCATGGTGTGTGTGTGTGTGGGGGGGGGCAATGAGCAAACAGAGAGGCCAGTCATCTAAGGGGGGGCACCGTGAGTCTACGGCACATCACCCATGCATAATAATAATAATAATAATAATAATAATAATAATAATAATAATGATAATAAATGATTACAGGTGTTGTTTTCAGAGGAGTATCTTTGATTATTAGATTGTTGGAAACTTGTCAGCTAAACCAAGTTGCAACAGCTGGTGAGTAAGAATAAACTAACAAGGACAGGCTCTGTAAAAACAAACAACAAAAAATTGTGCTCTGGTTTGTGTGTGTGTGTGTGTGTGTGTGTTTTTTTCTTATTCACTGGAAGCCCGCTCTAATTGCACTCATGCCTAGTTGACTCCTTATTCAGGAGACACGATAAGTCTGCTAAATAACTGAAGAATTATTAATGTAAATAAATGAGGATATATATTGGTACACAAATGTGGTGTTTGCCTCCAAACTAAACACTATTAAATTCACAAAGGCACTTCCTGCATTCCTGCATATTGCACCAGCTGATTTTAAGTAACAGGTAACATGATCCTTTAATAAAAAACAGTCTCCTTTGGTTATATTTTGGGATGGTAACTTTCACATGAGTAAAACAATTTATCTGATTGACGTAGGAAGCAAATTAAGCTTTTCCTCTTGGTCTCTTCTGCCTTTTCGGGTGACACCTGATTAAATATACAAAGAGTCAAAAAATTATTCGCAATAAGCAACAATATGTTAAACCCCAGCAGGAAATGTGAGAGAGTGTCAGTCTCGTTTATGGGCGTCTCGCGCAGAAGTGGTATTAACGGTACGATTTAGTAACCGGGGACTGCCTGTGCCTATTCTGTATGAAGACATTATGCTAAGCTGACCTTTACAGCGAAATAGGAAGCACTTGGGGGAGAGACGGCAAAATGAAGGGAGGCGGCAGGGAGGCATGTGGACATACATCACCGGAGGTGCTAAAATACCCTCAGCCGGGCTTCACCGCTCGGGCGGCGCTTATAATAAGAGTTTAAAATCTGCTGTCGTTACATATACCCTTGTAGTCTATATTGCACCCTGTATTAACATACATAATACAGTCATTTAGGTTAAAAAATAAATCTGATAGATTAATAAAAGCTGTGGGCTTCTAAGTTTCAGCATGTCTGTGCTATAAATTATGTTAATATGCTTTTTTTTGGGGTAAATACAGGTGTTTATCACCTTCATCGTTGGACAGGAATCTCCTAGGCTTCTAATGCAGCTTATCATGTACTGGGGGGTGGAGGGGGGTATAATATAATCCAGCAGGCACTGCTGTGTTCACGCTGCTCAGAATAGTAGAGGCTATGAACAACGCCTCAATATGGATCATAGGGGGGCGGGAAGCGGAGAGACACCCCCCTATGGCCATTGACAGAAGCGCAGTGGTATCCTTGCTCTCCGAGGGCTGCATGTGGTCACTGCATGGTGTGGTTTGGCCATGGTACCCAAGCCCGCAGTGACATGATGCAGATCACACTGCATGAACTTTTTCAGAGGGACGCACCTCTTAGGTGTTGAGAATGCGGTTAATCTGCTGCAGTTCTCAATGAGTGAGGACCCCCCCCATGTGCTGGTCATGTGCAGCACCCCCCCTTCCTGAACACACTCGCTGGATCATAGAGGAGGACCCATCACATGACCAGGGCTACACTGAACAGGCATTATCTTCTGCTTCTCAGCGTGAGGTTGTGCTAACATCTGTTTCCTCTTCCCCTTGTTCCCTCTGTTGCTACACAACAGTCCTTTTACGTTGTTTTCTGTGGGGGACAGGGTGCAGGGGGGTGTTAACAGTCCCAGAGATAAAAATTCCCCAGGGTGGGGTAGGGAGGGGGAATTGGCAGGACACATAGGTCTGCTGGCTCCATTGACCAACATCTGTCGGCGGTACCTGGCGGGGGGAGATGGTAGGCCCGTCGTGACATGCCAGTGCAGAAACGGGCACCCAGCTGAGCAGATAGACTCTAATGCAGCATGGCATCTCAGTGCGGCTCTGCTTTTGCCGTTCAGGATTGGTGCTAACAC
Organism: Gnathonemus echidnorhynchus; assembly: GCA_026776725.1. NCBI lineage: Eukaryota > Metazoa > Chordata > Actinopteri > Osteoglossiformes > Mormyridae > Gnathonemus > Gnathonemus echidnorhynchus. The sequence goes on from JAODJU010000040.1 coordinate 34,837,278, forward strand.
AGCAAGCCCACAGGTCACCTTTTGGCATGAGGGAACAATACGAGATGCGGCATCCCATTTAAGAGGAACGCTTCCAGTCACCTCCTGCGCCCTCACACCATGTCCTGGCAGGAGCGGTGCCCCCATAGATAGCTGGGTGTTGGGAACATTAGGGAGCATCTCTTACATATTCACTCAATGATTGCATTTACTGATGTTGTTTATGAAATGTTGACCTTTGTCTGCCTACCTTATAAAATGGCTAGTGACACTCACTCAAATAACTAAATGTAAATATTGGTGGGGGAATTCCCGGGGGGGGGGGGTGTTCTGTGATGTTCCCCATCTTTGTTTGTGTTAGCGGCATCCCAAGTAGGTGCCAGGTGATGCTGAGAATAACTCAATGCCGAAGTGCTTTAACGCAAACCACTAGAGAAAACGTAATGCTGAACACAGCCCCAGAGAAACGTGTGTGCAGGGTTTGGAAGCTGATCAGAAAGGCAGCCGGTGAGTATGCGTCCCAATCTGTCCTGCCAGTGAGGTGTGTGCGCATTTATTCAATATCAAAAACAATGAGAACAGAATCGATGACAAAATCAATGGCAGGAGTCCAAACGACATCACTGTTTATTTTATCTACAGGTGACGGTGCAGTAATTAAGGAAAGGAGATGCAAATATATCCTGAAGCCTATCCCAGAATGCACAGGGAACAAAATGCAGGTAATACGGTGGACAGGATGCCATCCCATCACAGGGCACACACCAACATAGAGCACACACACCAACATACAGCACACACACCAACACACAGCACATGCACCAACACACATCACACACACCAACATAGAGCACATGCACCAACACACAGCACACACACCAACATACAGCACACACACCAACACACAGCACATGCACCAACACACATCACACACACCAACATAGAGCACATGCACCAACACACAGCACACACACCAACACACAGCACAGACAATGACATGCAGCATACACCTCAACATACTGCACACACACCAACATACAGGACACACACACCAACATACAGCACACACACACCAACATGTACTGTAGCTCACATACCAACACACATAACACACACCAACACACAGCACACGCACCAACACACAGCACACACACCAACACACAGCATACGCACCAACACACAGCACACGCACCAACACACATCACACGCACCAACACACAGCATACGCACCAACACACAGCACACGCACCAATACACAGCACATGCACCAACAAACAGTACAACCTCTATGGGCAATTCAGAGACACCCATTATCCTAACTGCATGTCTTTGGAGGAAATCAGCCCATCATGGAGAGAACATGCAAACTCCATACACAGTTACACACAGAGCAGAGACAGAACTCAAACCACCAACCCTGGAGGTGCGAGGCAGCAGTACATTTCATTCTGAACATCATACGTGATTAAGAATCAATAAGGACAAACATTTTTAAACATTACTACAAACTTAACAATAAATGGCACCATTTGAATACCCATGTGACCCCATGTGCCAGAACAAGGCTGCAAGGCGTGTGATGGGTGAGTCAAAAAAGATAATCAAATGAAAGTCATGAGAAATTCAAATAAAGAATACAGTGGGAGAAAATGACTTTCCATTTTCTTTGGCAAAGCCGGCAAGATGCCTAGAAAAATGACGCTGTTACCAAAAGGTTACCTTCCACGTGAGTGTCAGTCAGAACAGCAAGGGAGGGGCACCGCAGCTCAAAAATGCCTGATGGACTTATTTCCTCACTGCTACCCTCAGATGATGAGCTTGCCAGAATAACGTCTCTGTAAACTTCATGCCATGACCATGAGAGAAGATTAGCATGTGGGAGGTTCTTTTCGCGGGGTGAGGAGCATCTCTGTTTGGCACGAGTGTCTGCGTGATCTGAGAAACAGGAGACGTCCTCTGTATCCCGCCTAACTGCGTATTAACACGGTGTTTTGACTCACTTCCTTCATCCCATTGAACGCCTAGAAACGCATCAAACACTCACTTGCAGATGCCGATTCCCCCACTGGCCCCCCAGGTGAAAAAAAGGTGTGGCCTGTGTCTTGGCAAAAAATGCATGGCTCATATACGTCTATCAGGCATTTTAAAATTTTAATTATACACTGCCCAGCCAAAAAAAAAAGTCGCCATTTGAATTTTTCGTTGGACCGCCTTTAGCTTTGATTATGGCACACAATTGTCATGGAATTG
>JAODJU010000040.1:34847359-34869122 GCA_026776725.1 Gnathonemus echidnorhynchus
CCAGGGTTGTTCCCTGCCTCGTGCCCATTGCTTCCGGGATAGGCTCCGGACCCCCCACGACCCAGTAGGATAAGCGGCTTGGAAAATGGATGGCTGGAAAATACTACAACAAAATGAAAACTATAAATATTGCTTCTGGACCTAACAAAAACAAATGTCAAATACTTTTCGTTACCATTTTAAATACTGTTTAGCCACGATTTGCTTACCTTTGCTATCTTTAATGCAGTGTACTGGAACCATAGAAATAGCCAATGGTACTATATTGTGACATTTTGTAGTCGCTAGCTGAGTTTTTTTGTCTATCCCTAGAAATAAAACTGAAACTAAAGTATATAAAAACTAAATAGACATGCATCTTTTAAAATGAAAAAGAATAAAACCACACCAAAACTAACTAAAAATTAGACTAAAGTGGATTTCAAATGAAAATTGAAACTAATACAAAAACTAAATAAAAAGCGAAACTTCAATAACAGTCATGCAGTAACATAGGCAGGTATATGGCAAACACATTTTATTTTAGTTTGTAGCTATCTGAGAGTCTTTATAATCCCATAGCAGGGAATCTTAGAAATGCCATTATTTACGAACTTTCTCAATCAACCTCTCTCAAATCCGCTACCCATTTTTGTTATCATTCTGATCATAAAAGGTACAATAGGTATTTATATACAATCTTTGGTCTGATCTACTTTCTGACTTTCTGTTACTTTTCTTTAGCCCAATGAGCCACAGAGGTGTGTTTGTGTTACTAAACAGACCATCCATGTTGTTTCAGATTTCGAGTGGTATGTGCCCTTACACGTAGCCCCCCCCCCCACCCCCCCCCCCCCCCCCCCCAATGCAGTCCCCACACCAACCTCAGTGACAAAAATTACATCACCACAGCCACGCACGTTGGCGCATCCACAATAAGTATGAACCAGCCTTATGCCACATGTCTTAAGACAGTGGAGGTAAATCAGAGGACAAGGAGGGAATGCATGCAAACTCCACTCTCACACAGAATCCACACATCACATACACAGACCCTTGTGTCTGTGCGGCCACAGTGCTACCAATGTTCAGCCAGTCGATACAAATGTATTTTAAGATGGCACAGAAGTCACAAACAAGTCACAACGGATGTCACAGTAGATTATCCAGAGACAGTGAACAAACAGGGAAAAAAAACTCTTTTTCCAGAATGGGGAAAAAACTGAATATGGTTCCCTGATCCATTGTAAAAATTATATTTCAGTGAAACCCCTGGAATAAAGCATGTGCATACAGTAAATGAGCTGCTGCCAATGGATTTTTGAAATTAACACCGTGATAAGACAATGACTCATACCTATTATTTTGACGATCTAATGCAAAACATAAAGCACAAAGCACAATTAACATTTAGGGCCGTGTCCAAATCCATTTCGCTATTCTGATGCCGGAAAAAACAGACTTTGTGTCAGCACAAGGCAGACAATGGTTGCCTGAACTTTCTTAATTATTCAGAGGTGCATTTTGGGTGTAACATGCAATGAACCAATCGGAATGGCGCGTCACCTCACCTTTAAAATGCAGAGGAGCATGATCTAAGGCGGATTGATATTACAATGGCGCGTTTGCCCAGTAAACAAGATCGCTTTTCGCCAGAGGAAAAGGACATGCTTTTGCACAAGGTTAAAAGGCGTGAGCACACCATCTAGGGGTGCACCACTGTCGCACCTAAGCCTTTCGAGGAGAAGCAGGCGTGGGATGAGGTAGCAGCGAGTATGGCATCATTTTCTGGCATCACCATGTCATCCGCGCAGTGCTGAAAGTGGCATAATGATGTCAGAAGACAGGGAAGAAAGAAGCTCGCTGCTGAACGAGAGCAGCGGCTGCGAACGGAGACTTAATTATGCTTGTGTGTTTTATTTTCATTTTGGGTGTGCAGTTTGCAAAATATAAATAAAAGTGCAATCTTTGTTAAAATAAAACATAACCTACAGTTTTAAGGTGTTAAAATGTTCAAATAAAAGGCAATTGGGCTGTTATTTTTTTACATCTCACAATTTAGATTCCTTACCAGACTACAGACGATTCAGCTCTTCTGCCAGTTGACCCCTCCTTGCCCGTGCTGGTACCAGTGTACACTCATTTCGTTGCCTTGTACTTGTGACATATGCAATGACAATAAAGTTGAATTCTATTCTATTCTCCTTTGTTGGCATTGGCATCTCACCTTCTAAAGTCCTCTAATGTGTCCTCATTTACGTCCAACAGACATCCATCACATATGCCAATGTTACACAACATACAACATGCCACAAAGAATGCTGCGACCCTCTGGGGGCTGCATTGTAATGTTCCAGCTGACTTGCCTAAATATCAGCCATCTAAATGTCCTATCAACTATAGTACGTGCTTAATTCTGATAATGAACTCGAAAGATTTTTTTAATGATACAACTTTTTTCTTTGCTTTATATATATATATTTCTTTTGGTGTTTCATTAAACAGTATGACTACATGAAAATGTATAAAAATAATAAACGCAAAAAGTATATGAATAAAATAAAATTACAAAAAACCATTAGTGCACCTGGAGCATATAACCGGTGTCTGTTACGAGAATCGTGCACTCGCACGTTTCTAAAATGCGCCGCTTAAATACCGTTTAACAATGCGTCACTGACTTTATATGTCGTTTTTGTTGGTGAGAATGCAAGGTCATTTTGTTGCCTTAAAATAGCAACGCGCTGACAATGTGCCCGGCTACACCTCATTTAAAAAACACCATTCCTACGAGCGGAAAGCGGGTGCAAAATCATTTGCTCTTTTGACAATTTGTGCATATGGTGTGAAAATGAACAATGCGCTCGTATGAAACTAGCAAAATCACTTGGCGACTCGCTTTGTGCCGGTGGAAAACAGGGCTAAGGGCAGATTGGACCTTGATATATGAGAATTTCTATCATGTGAATTCCCCTGCTTCTGTGTTTGTTAGATGGAATTGGTAAATCTGAATGGTTCGTTGTGTCTTGGTGGTTTCCTAGTGCACCAATTGGCACAATCTTATGAGGGATTTAAGGACTAATGTGGTGATGAAATCCCATTGATAAACATTTTATATGCATGCTTTACATGCATTAGACAGATTATCCATAATCCACAGGTGTCTCCTCTCTCATTGGTTTCACTGGGCTTATGTTTTGCATCCAACAACGAGCCCGGTTACTATAAATAAAGCAAGAGATGCAACATGGATGAAGAATACAATAAACGATTCCTCTGGATTGCATGTATGAAGATCAGTCCTCAGAAGTTCCCCAGGTGTGAAGGAGGTAGTCAAAGCAGGAGATCGTCATAGAAAGTCATAGAAATTTCCTCATGAAATGAAGCATGTCAATGGATTTAGACAATCAAGGCCCTGGGACTGTAAAGCATTCCACAAATCCGTCACTGTATTTTTTTTTCAAGACAGATCAAGCACAGCATTAGTGTTTAATAATCAACTTATATCCCGCCTTTAATCCAACTCCCCTCCCACTAATACTGACTGAGCCAAATCCCTCACGCTAACCAGTGTATGAACAGTTAGCACCACTTCCTGGCAGATTCCTCTCGCTTCCTGAGATCATGCACATGTGGATGGAGGTGGAGACAGTTAGCAGCTTGTTTCACAGTTCTGGAAGATGTTCTATGGGCTGTCAGTCCTGGCCCCTCCTTGTTTAGTACATGACTCTTTTTAAATTATGCATGGACTTCACCTCATAACTTGTTCAGCTACTAACACAGTAACTGTGGCTGCCATGCCTGAACTGACCATCTTGCATACCGGGCAATTGGACATGTAGGCTGGCAAAATTTATTTAAAAATTATCATTGATTGTTGACTCTTCTCTTTAATTGTTAGTCCTCCTTGTAATTGTTGGCCCCTCCCTTGCTATGGTTGTGTCCTCCCTTGTGATTGTTGGCCCCTCCCTTGTAATTGTTGAACCTTCCCATGTGATTGCTGATCCTTCCTTGTGATTGTTGGTCTTTCCCTTGTGATTCTTGCGTCCTCCCCTGTGAATGCTGGCCCCTCCCATGTGATTGTTGGCCCCTCCCTTGTAATTGTCGTCTCCTCCCCTGTGATTGTTGGCCCCTCCCATGTGATTGTTGGCCCCTCCCCTGTGATTGTTGGCCCCTCCCATGTGAGTGCTGGCCCCTCCCCTGTGATTGTTGGCCCCTCCCTTGCAATTGTCGTCTCCTCCCCTGTGATACTTGCCTCCTCCCCTGTGAGTGCTGGCCCCTCCCTTGTGATTGCTGGCCCTTCCTTGTGATTGTTGGCCCTCCCCTTTTTTAGCTCAGGGCCAAGGCTTCAATAAATTTCAATTTAATTTTACAAAACTGTTTAGGTCCTATAATGAAGGTTTTCTTGTTCATGAAACTGTTAGTCGATAAATCTAACATCGCTTTCTGTGGGCTTTTCCTCAATTGATTTGCCACATTGTCAATTGGAGCATTCTAGATGAAAAACAAGAAGAAACTAAACTGAAAAATCATTATTAGAGCTCAAACTGCTACTGTAGCTCTTATCAATAAAGATTTTTAATTTATTTCATTAGTTAATTCCCTGTTTTACAACATTTCTGATCTGGGCACTTGAGGAATAGAAGAGTGAAATAGGACTTCAGCCCCCTTTGGAGTGGATCTGCTGGTGTTACTGGGTTGGGTGGCCTGGATGAAGATCTCCAGAATATTCTTGGGGTAGATTTGTCCTTCTAAATGTAGATGAGATACTGACAACAAAGATATTTGACAAAAGTCTAAAACATACATACCAGCACTACCAAACATAGCAACATATTTCAAATAATAAGCTATATATTTTAGATTTTCTTGTCTTCCTACATAATAACAGGCAAGAAAGACTGAAAAGGAAAATTTTTAAAACACATGTTGCAAGAATCATGAACTACTTTCTTTTACATTTGTGAAAAATATAGTAGACCAGAGGTGTTTATGCCTTTGGGTATAAGTCTTAGGAGTGAATGATAACAATAAGCGTCTCTTTAAGAACTAAACTTTGAGAGGCAGACAGAAAGTAAAGTGTTTGGGAGTGAGAAGCTTAGTCCCAGAAAGAGAAAGAAGACAGAGGAGGAGAGAGAAGGTAACAGAATGAGAAAAGTGAACCAAAATCAATGAAGATCAATGGGGAATCCAGTACAATGCATATACAAATGCTGAGGTCTTTCTGAGAGTAATTGGAATTGACCTCCCCTCAGGTAAAATGTCTGTACAATAACACTCTTTACAAAAACAAAGTAGCAAAGAAGACAAAGGAAAAAATAAAAAATTGATGGGAAGCCTTGACAATGTTTTTGTGAAGCATTTTGACAATTGATATTTCTGTAATACACAAATATGAATGTGAGCACAATCACACACACACTCAAACATATGCACACACAATTAATAATCTAAGATAATCTAAAAGACAGCAATCCTAATTTATATTTCGCAATACGACTTCCCCTCTCTTCTTGTTTTTGAAACACCACAACGCCACGGTTGTTGATTTATTCCGAAGCCTTCTTTGAAATTCTCGAGACGACGTCTGTGGCTTTTGAAACCTCTTCATTGTCTGCCCTTTATTCTCTGAATATGAGCTGTGACTGACACGAGAGATGGTAACCTTTTTCAGGATGCAAATTCCTCCAGACAACACCTAAAATACCCTTCGTGCTAGAAAGTGCACAAAGACGAAAGAACAAAAATCAAACAGGAATGGAACAGCTGAAGTTTAACGAGAGATATAAGATTTTTTGACTTGCACCATAACTTCCATGATAATATCTCTTCACAAGACCTGAAAAGAGTGTACAGTTATCCTATAAATCCTTCATTTCAAAAGGTAGATGATATTTTTATATCAATCCTTATCAATAACAGTCACTTAATGCTTATTAATCATATATTCATTCTTTAGAAGAAGCAGTTGATTACCAGATCTAGAATATTCTGAGTCTCTCTCTCTTATCTTACAGCCGTTGCCCTGAGAATGGGACAGCGATGGAGGCAGTGTGGCAGGCAGAAATTCCCTGCTGAGATGCATTACCATTTCAGGTGAGTCTTACCACTTTGACTTCCAACTTGGATGAGGCTGTAGCTTTGATTTTTCACATCTGCGTCCCATTCCCAGGAAAGCAGACGAAAGGATAGCTCGTTTCCCCAGCGATGATGTGCCAACACCTTTGTGAAATCACATTAGAGTAGATTAGCTTGGCCATTTGAGCGAAAATAGATCAAATCCACATGGCTAGTAGGAGTGGCCAGAGGAAGGGCAGCCAAGGTCTGCTTTGTGACATGTACTGATCCAGCACATGTATGCGGCTAAGGACTCATGACAACATTGTGACTTTCAGTTTGTGTTTCTCAACCCAGTCCTTGAGGACAACCAGCAGTCCATGTTTTTGCTCCCTCCCAGCTTCCTACCGGGAACAAAAATGTGGACTGTCAGGCATGAAGCTGGGAGGGAGCAAAAACATGGACTGTCTGGGGGTCCCCAAGGACCGGGCTGGGAATTGCTGTTCTCTGTGATAGTGAGTCCAGCTGAAAGTTCAGATGGCTATAAAAAGCAAATATAAAACAAGGGAAAATAAGCAAAGTTTACATGTAACATTTTGAGGATAACAAGTTGTCTTAGCAGTATGCACCAAGAGTAAAATTTCCATATTTTAAGATTTATGTTATTTTTTCTCCAGCAGAAACATCAAGCATTTAGTTTTCAGTAGAGCATAACAGGTTTGTCCTCTGAATTACTAAACATGTTAAAGGAAAGAGATGCTTAGGGTAACATTGGTGAATAAACATGAGCCATTACTGAGATTTTAGACTAAGAAATATCATCGTTGGAGGTTGAGATCTCCCTTCAAGATCTCTTAATATACCTGAAGTGGAAATCTCCGAGAGCTATTTTTGGATTCAGTCGAGCCATTTCATGTTTGCTGTAATATATGCACACGAAAGATCTGAGAGGTGTGTATCTAAGAAATACACCTTAAATTCATGTTTATATTCATATTCAGCAGCTTTATCCAGTATGGGGTCATGGCGAGTCTGAAGCCAATGACAGGTAGTATACACACGTGCAAGTCTACTTGCAGGGGATGGGGCTAGTGGTCACCAATAAATTAGCAGGGTGCTGACTTAGTGTGAAAAGTGGTTAGTGGTGCTATTTTTCAGAGCTTAGCGGCACGCTTTGTTAGCAGCCCTGCCCCTAAAGTGCTCCACGCATCGTAAAAGCTAACGACCGCTAATGTGATCAAAACTGTGCCGTCCCACTCTTGCTTTCTGGGCACTCTCAGCGTGCCTTCATGAATAAGGCAGGGTCCGGGCATTGGTTTACGATTTTTTTGGTTTGGCGTTGTGGTTGATATTTTTAGCTATCGCCCTAAGCTTGATATTGCTAGCTGAGATGGACTCGCTTTGAAGGCCCAGAACTCAGATCCTGACTACTGACTGCTGACCACCTCCTCCGTAACCTCGGAGTAACCCCTGTTTTGGCACCTGTCTGGTGTCTGCTGCTCTCAATCCACAGCTAATCCTTTATCTAAAAGCTATTATCAGACCAGCAGAAATACAGGCTGCTCACTGGAGGACATGATAGAGTCTGAGAGCCAAGAATGTTTGCAGTGAAACAATGTTTCATCCCTCACTCTTTTTGAGTGGTTAAGGTTTTAAACCCATCACCCTCTGTGGGTGCTGCCTTCCCCTGTGAAAAAAGCAGGAGACATAGAATCAATAGAATGAAATTATGGCAAAATAAATCGTAATAATAGGTGTTTCTGATAAGCCCTCCTCCCCCACCTCCTCGCACCCCAGTAAGTTTGTCTGGATTTATATTGGGAGACAGTTTAACACTGGCAGAAATTACAGGGCCAGGAGCTCACACTCTTCTGATGGGGGGGGGGTCCCCCTATTTTCGGGTTGAACACGTTTTTTGTGCTCCGGGAGAAATCCGCCCCATTAATCGAGTCAGGGGGTGAAAACATAATAATTGCCTTCTTTGTATTAATGTTTGCTGCGCGGGTAGAACTGCACAGAGGGAAAAGGTCGTTCGTCATCCAATGTAAATGTGATCGCAATTAAGGATCGGCCCTCACACAAATGCCGTGTCTGCTGCTCGCTCAAACGTCATTTGCCCGTGGAAAATGAAAGGATTATCGTAACTGGACGATATTCTACCAGAGACAAAAAAAAAAAAGAGAAAACAAAAAAGACATGGGCAGATCACAGAATGTTTTCCCTGTTCCTTAGAACAAGCGGACATTTCCAAGGTCATCCTAGCATAAAAGATGATTTTCTGCAGTAAAATATAAATCATTGGTGCTGTTCTCATTTCACACAAATAACAGTTTGGTTTCAACGATTATAGAAAATAAGTACAACGTTTTCAATGGTTGTAGGTTAAATTGGCACCATGCCTATCCAACTACGTGAACAAGGAAGGGAATAACCCAGGATAGGGCGCCAACCCATCACAGCTCCAGAGAGCATACTTGTATACATTTATGGGCTTGCATGAAAGTGTGTATCACATTTACATTTACGGGCTTGCACAAGAGAGTGTATCACATGTACATTTATGGGCTTGCATGAGAGAGTGTATCACATTTACATTTACGGGCTTGTACAAGAGAGTGTATCACATGTACATTTATGGGCTTGCATGAAAGTGTGTATCACATTTACATTTACGGGCTTGCACAAGAGAGTGTATCGCATGTACATTTATGGGCTTGCATGAGAGAGTGTATCACATTTATATTTATGGGCTTGCACAAGAGAGTGTATCACATGTACTTTTATGGACTTGCACGAGAGACTGTATCACATGAACGTTTATGGAGATGCACGAGAGTGTGTATTGCATGAATATTTATGGACATGCATGGCAGCGTGCATCACATGTACATTTATGAACATACACGAGAGTCTGTATTGCATACAGAGAACTGCTGAACTGACTGAAATCATTTCTGCCCATCCAGAAATAGTTAGTTCACAAGCATGTGTCCTGCGAGAGTTTTAATATCATTGACTAACACTTTTTTACTCTTTTAAAAGTAATGGCAGTGGTTTGTATCATGTATATACTGAATGTGTAGTGATACCAGTTACCAGTGGCCTAGGAATGCAAAGCCTCTGTGCCCATGACGGGAAGGTTGCCAGTTTGAGCCCAGCTTCAGAAAAATAGTCAAATGTCCGTGGGCCCTTGAGCAAAGCCCTTAACCCTCAGCTCCATGGGCCTGCCTTTACTGCTAAGCTTACTCTCACCTACATATGTCTCATGGAGAGCAAGATGTGGTAGGCGAAAAGAGAATCGCATGGCAATCGATGAAGTCATCATCATCATCATCATTATTATTAGTGGTAGTAGCAGCAGTAGTAGTAATTTTAAGATTGTTATGCTCCCACCGCATTGCATCAGAGGGATAGTGAGGCGTACCTCACCTAATGGGAAAAGCCAACAAGTAGCCCAGTCTGGGTGGCTTATGGCGGTACGGCGGAAGACTAGGTTCTGGGGTGGTGGGGGTCAGCATAACAAGTGCTAGGGGGGCATGAAAGCATAATGCACCATTTTGGTGAGGACTAGAATAAATTTGGCCAGGAAATGACAGCAGTCATCAAGATGGCTACCAAGGTCTATCAGGGGTTACTGATAAAACACCAGGACACAGGACTTCATATCATGAAGATTAACAAATAGGTGACACTGAGTATTGTATAGGAGTTTACTTAAAAAACTAAATAAAACTATTTAAAAAAAGGTTAAAGGGATTTAAATACTATTGCATAGCAAGCTGCCTTTCACTTTAAATAAGTCTTATGAACTGGAAAAACATTAAATGCTGTGTCTCTGTGGTCACACATTTTTTTAGGATTACATGTAGAGGAAAATTAATTTTCAAAATTAAAAATAATAAAACATAACTAAACAAAAAGTAAGCATGCTTTAAAATGGTTTCTAGCTTTTGTAGCTGTACCCCCAACCCCCCGTCTGTCATCCCTCTCTCTTCCTCTCTTCTCTGTCCCCCTCTCTTTTTTGGTCTTTCTAGTTCCCTCTCTTTGTGAATTTCACTAATTTCACCATGCTGAGGCAAATTTGTCATGCGCGTGGGCTCGTTTGATTTCATTAAACAGAATATTTAAGCATAAAAATTGTTTAATCGTCTCATGTCATTAGGAGATGAATTCCATTTTGCATACATTTGCATACTTCCTGAGGAATTAGGCCCGCTAATATGCTAATGAAGCATGGGGTTATAACGGGGCTGTTTATTGTGATCACCCAGGGCTGCTCCATGCTCGCCACAGCAACATCTGCGAGGCCAAGGTGTGCTTTACTTATACTGCCCTGTAAAATTACCCAAAGCTACCCATTACCGCCATACCTTATTGACAAGACCGTCCAGAACACATACGTGAACTAGAGATTTCACATTAGCCGTGATTTATATAGCATGAGCTGACATTATATAAATATTTTTTTAATATAGCCTAAGTCCGCGGGAGGCAGATCAATGGCAAAGAGGCCAGGTTAAACTGATTGGTTGTGTTTCCATGGTGATTGATCAGCAGTCCTGGTACAGCTAATGAAAGGCAGCTGACCTTGATAGGCTGTCATAGCTCAGCTAGGATCTGCAGATGGTCAGGTGAGCAGATTCAGATTTTGGGCTGAGTCTGTTCATAGGCCTTTAGTACTCTTGCCCCTTGGCTGAGTTTCTGTGGACTTTTAGGATTTTCTGTCCTGAAAGGGATGGTGACCGTTTTGTATTTGTATTTCCAATAATAAAATACTTTTTTTATTATTTTGCTAAAACCCCTACAACCTGCCTATATATTTCCCCCCTGATATTTCAGTATTTTGTTAAACAGTTTCACTAAATGTTTACGAGCCCCTTTGAAACGTTATAACTAGAACCCAGAACAAGTCAAGACCTTGTTTTACATAACTTTCTTTATGGGACAGCTTGCCAAGTAAAATGCCAGCATATTTGAAGACACGCTTACTTTAAATTTCATTATAGCTATGACTTTGTACTCAGCCATAGAACCAAAACAATACGAAACATGCACATAAAGGTTAAATGACTCATTTTGCTTCAATAGTGTCAGGATCAATGCCTGTCTGGCCCTGTCCCATGTGTTGTATCTCCATTTGGCCAGCAGGTGTCACTGGCCATCCTGTTCCCTCATCTGTCTTGTAGCCCTTGTTCCTTAATGTGTGTGCTTACTGCCCAGGCTGCCATGTGGCTTAATGGTCAGCCACTGTTCCCAACGCTCCTTTCTCGGTTGTGGGTTCGAGGCAGACCAGAGGTCAGTCTCAACTAATTATTATTTGATGTTCTCCTGGTTTATCATTTGTATAGGTATTTCAGTTATAGTTCCTTATTTTTTGCTCCATGTCCCCTGTTCATTCAGTTTTCCTAGTTTTGGTTTTCCTTAGTGTACGGTCCTTTTCCATATCTGTTAATTGACCTCTCTGTGCCTGTTGATTGCAAATGTAACACAGTTGTTCCTTGTTGCCCTTTGATGTTGGTTATTTTTTATGTTTTTCACCTGTCCCCCATCTATTATTGTTATCAGTGTATTTAAGTGCCTGGTTTTGTTCTATCCTCAGTCAGTCATTGTCGTTGCCCTTTTCTGTTTGTAGTTGTGGTTGTTCCCATTCTAGCTCCCACTTTTGCTCTGTTCCCTAGTTCTGTTGTTTTGAGGTGACTTTTAGTTAGTTCTTATTTTTGCTATTTTGTTTTTGCCCCTTTGTCTCTTTCTTTTCTGCTACCTCTTTGTGTTCTTTTTGGGTTTGTTAAAGTCTTCTGTTTGTTGTTAGCCACTCCATGGATCATCCTTCTATTCCTTCGGCATGCGTCACCAGAACAGACTACTTACTGTCTGCCGGGGCTGACTAAGTTAAATACCGCAGTATAAAAATATTAAAGGATGGTGTGTGACAACTATCCATCCATCTGTCATTTCTAGTGCACGGCAGTAGTGAGTTTGCAGCATAGGACACAAGGCAGGGAGCCAGTCCACTATCACACCCACATTTAAGAGACACCAATTCACCAAATCAGTTACAGTAAAATAACAGTGCTGACCCTCATGTTGGAAGGCTTGACGTCTGAGAGTTTTTCTAATTATGATTAGACCATAGTTATAGTTCTGCTACTGGTACAGATTACAGTACAGAACAGCACTGCTACCAGCGCTGACATTTACCTAGTTTACATCGGCCATTAAACATCCCGCAGATGTTAAAATCAAACCCCTTATCGACTAGAATATGAAAGCAAGGTACATATGGAGGAAAGGCAGCCTGCTGTCTCTGGGTTGCTGACTGCTCCTGTAGCGATCTGTAGCATCGAGGCTGCAAGGCCCTAATTGTGATTAGCCACATTAGCGGCAGAGCCCTTCATCCAGATTTAAGGCACTGCTAATTTCCGCCCTCATTTTCATCACACGCCAAAGCCCGTTGCAGGCAGCCCGCAAAGACGGATCTCGGGGCATTAAACGCGGTAATCGCGACTTTAACAGAAATGGAAATTACAACTGCATAAGTAACCATGTTTTATTTCTTAATTAGGGGGATATAAATGGTATTAGGGACAGAGATATTGTACAGTTAACTTTAATTATTCTCCAACTTTATGGTCCTTTTGTGCATTGTTAAACCCAGAGCACGGCTATGTAAAAATCTGTGAAGGAAATCGACTGCATTCATCCTCCACTAATGAAGAATACAAAAATGTAACAAAGGAATCAATTAAAAATGCTGGATTTGTTGTTGTTTTTTACTGGCACACACTAATTCCAAATATAAAGCAATGCATTCGTATATTTACATAGTGTATGTTGTATATATGTATTCACACCTGGATTTACTTAATGTTTCTTATTACAGGTGTGTTAATTTGTCTCTAATCCAAGCTAAAAATGATATTTTAAGGTGAAATGCTGTGGTCTGGACAAAGAATGTGGAGAAGATGCATGTCTCTGGTTTGACTGCCTTCTGTGATGTATGAGGGCGGCTCTACCTGCCAGCTTATGGCCCAGCGGTAACATAATGACCTTCAACCCCATGTATACGGACTCTGGTAGAGGGATCATGGTCCCTAACCCATCAGGGGATCCCTGCTATGACGTCTTTGGATGGAAAAACCCTCCTCAGGCAAACAGACACACACCCGCACAATCACGCCCCCTTTTCTGTACTGGAAGGGATATGCAATGTGAAAAAGAGGCTTGTGCTGGGAGTGTGTGTGTGTGTGTCTGTGTCTGTGTGTGCATGTAAGCAGGTATACCTGACCTTATGGGAACACAATAAGTTTTTTCCCCATAAGGGAAAAGTCAATTTAATAAAAATCTGTGACTGCAATGAAAAAACTAAAAATGCAAAAACTGGTTACTTATGGTTATGGTTAGGGCTGGGTGGGGGTTAAGGTTGTTAGCGTTAGCATTTTTCCCATAGAAATGAATGAGCGGTCGCCATAAAGATATGTTTACCCGACTGTGCGTGTGTGAGTGTGAGTTGTGGGTGGGCGGTACCATGTGGGCAAATGTCAGGGGGGCTACTCAGGCAGCCAGACAGGGTCAAGCGGACCAGACTAAACAGGCTGACAGCGGGGGGGCGCCGCTCCACATGACATATGAAAAACTATCCTTGGGCTAGCCCGGGGAGTCAAAACACACTGCGCAAGGACGTGGGGGGGTGGGGGCAGGTTTAAAGGGGGAATGCAGAGACTTGACTTGTAGCGAGGGGTCAGAATAACAAAGAACAGCTCATTCTGTGCCCCGCGTGCTAGCAGGACAAGCAGTTGCTTTCCTTTGACAGAGACACCATCATACCGGAGTCCCCTCTCTCCAAAGTAGGTGACCTGGGGAAAAGACCCAGGCCATAAATCAAGCTCAGTGCTGTGAGATAAACGGCCGATGAAGCTTATTGGAAGGGGAGCTACATGGATGGGGCAGCTCCCTGCTTTCAGTACGTCTTAATGACCCCCGACCCACAGTGGCGGAGAACAGGGAGGGATGCAGCCCTTACCACTGGCTTGCCTGAAGGCCACATCCCCATAATCCCCATAATAGTGACTGGCAGACCCCGATTGGCTCCCATAACCAGTCGACGGCAACTCGTAAATCAAGTTGCCCAAGTGGCGCGTTTCTCGGATGCGTGTTCATACCCTGGGCCCGGCAGGGTAAACGCTCCGAGAGCCCAGGCTAGCAGATATTTAAACTTAAAGCAGCACGGCAGCCTTAAATGGTTCGGACGGCTCAAGGAACCACTATTTCCAAGAGGCCGATTTCCTGAACGACGTGTCTGGAGTAGAAGCCCAGGAAGACATTAAACTCATTAGGACTCTTTTCTGGTCAGCGTGACTAAATTGGTCTCTCCCAGCAAAAAGGAGCCCAGAACTTCCTGGAAAAATCCAGCGCGAGTCAAGTCCCTCCATCCTCTTGTATTTGCTTTCTCGACAAGTGACAATGTGCCTCCCCTGAGCATCTGTTGGCAGAGAAGCTGAGGACCACGGTGAGTCCCATCTGGGACACCAGAACAGCAGAGAGTCCATGTGGCTCTGCCTTCTCCCCGGCTGGCTACAGAGTGTGATTCCAAATAAACAGATAAATCTAATAAGGAACAAAATTAGTGTGCTAGCCATGATAGACTGAAAAAAGCTTTCGGAGTGGGGGGCAGGGGGGTTATATTTTCAGCCTTGATGATGGGCCAACAGTGTCTCATGCACAGAACGGCCAAAGCACGGGGTGGGTGTGGAACCGCATACTGCTGACCACGCCTTTCGATGGGTAGTGAGTATGTGGTTTTTTCCCCTCAGCCAATGGGACATCAAAACCAATAAGAAAGATCACAGTTTCACGCAGAGCTGACCCGGATACTCTTTGGTTCTCCGATATATCCTGAGGAGCTCCGCTTCACGTTAAAGCAAGACCCATCTGTAGCTGAGGTGGAAACTGAAAGCTTTTACCTGATGACTTCTGCTCCAAGGTCTTGTTCTATCTTCTTGCCCGCAAAAGCAATTAATCACTTAATTGAGTAAATCATCAGTTGACTTGGTCCGCATTGCTGTGGAGCCAGCAAAGGTTTATGGGAGTTGGGCTGGGGTACAGCCTAGATGGGATGCCAGTCCATCGCAGGGCACAGGGCTGGGGTACAGCCTGGATGGGATGCCAGTCCATTACAGGGCACACACACAATCATACTCTATGGGCAATTTAGAGGCTGCAGTTAGCTTAAGTAATTAGATGTATTTAAGGTGTTTCGGCATTAACTGTGATTTGATCATGGATGGCACAGAAACAATATTATCATTATAACCTGGGCTGCACGGATACAGTAATTTACTTTTTGTCTTTTGACAAATTACATTACCTGTTCATTCTGTGGAAACCTTTAATCAAGAAAACCGTGCATCGCTTTAATTTTATTTTCATTAATTACTTGTTTATACACCATATTTTCCCCTGCTCTTATTATTTGGGGCTATGTTCTGTAAGCACTTAATTAGCAACGACAGCATTTAATCTAGCAAGCCTGCTTTTGGTGACAGTTCTACTTCAACCTGCCGATTTACATTGGATTTGGTGTCTTGTGGATGCTCAAAGATCTGGACCGTTCCCTGCCTCCAGTCAGCGTTCCCTTTGACCCCGCCCATGCACAACAGGCGCCGCCTCTCCTGGATACTGCACATCTCTTAATTAGTATAAGGGTGATTTTTTGGAACTGAATGAAAGCCTTTGTGAGGTATTGAGCAGCAAATAAACTTTACATTTCTGACTGATGATTTGAGGATTTGAAAATCTTGCCTGTCTTCTGGCCCAGATCACATACTACGGTTTTGATCTTGTTAAATATAAAACTCTGAGTTGTCGATCTGTGCCTCTCTCGACTATGTTTCTCAGATCACACTTGTTACCGTTGCTCATGAATCTCTGATCTCGATTTTTGCTGTTTAAGATTTGAGAATGCTGAGAATGTAAAAGTAGGTAAAACCACGTGTCTTCTTTAGTCAATGTATATTTCAGCTAGATACTAATAATTAATATGATAAGAAAAGTGTTGTGACTTATTGACATCTTTGGTGAGGCTATGCCCAAGCCCTTGAGGCAGGCAGGGGGTGGAGGGGGGTCTCCTTCTTGTGTCTACAGTGTGGAAATATTTTTTCTTTCTTTCGCCTATTCATGTGCAAGGAATATAAAAGTTAATATCCAACTACTTTGTCAACTCCTAAATAAAGCAATATATGTAACACATACTTCTGGGAGTAATCTTTAACCGTGTTAATGTTGTAACTTTTTACGCCTCCTTTGGCACTATTATTTCATTTGAAAAGTTCCCAAAGAATTGGAACATTGATGAGTTCAGTGAAAGTGACTCATGCGAACTGCAAAGAATGCTGCTGCACCCCTGCATCCCAGAGAGGTGAAACCCTGTTGGCTTTCAGAGTCTCCCATTGGTTGGATCAAGATAACAGGCTATTCTGATCCAATCATATGGTAGTTGATAGTGATGGCGTGTGGAGGGTGATATTTCTGTTAGAACAAAACATTCCTGTGGGTCGACAGGACTCATTTGGAAACCCAACCTGGGTCCAGCTAGCAGAGACCCCTGGGAATGCTCTCGTTTACCAGCAATAATTGTCCCTCATTCCCCCAAGCCCCCAAACTCTCCCTACTCTGGGACCCCCCCTTGTGAAAATAACTACAGCCCCAGGCTCAGGAAGCCGAGTTAATTCCAGACCCCCCGACGCCTTGCCCCCCTCCGAACACTGCCAGCACCATCCTCCTGCTGCGGATATGGTCCGTCTCACTGATACATGGGTGACGTCACAGACGGAGGAGTTCTGTCAAACGAAACTCGCTCATTCTCCAAACAAAAATTTGGAAAATAAGCTAAAGTAGGATAGGAAATAGGCCTGCTGTCAAGGAAAAAAAAGCAACAGTAAACTCGGACCATCCATTAACCTGACGTAACCAGGAGTCACTTTGTCTAACTGCTCGTATTTAGTTAATCACAACAAACACATGCACTATTAGCATGACTGTATAAGAACTAGGAGTCTGTCTGTAATTCCTCAAATATGGAAAAATGTGTCACTTCTTGATAGCCTACAAATGAGTACATGCACTAGACAAGAGGGTTCTGCTAAAATATATTCAGCTATGCTTTTAATATTTACTTGTATGATAATATCGATCATTCATATTATTAATGTAAAGAGTAATTAGCAAGTGGGCAAATTGCAGAGAAGGTTACAGGATGCATCGCAATTCAGCCTTTCAGGCTGTGATGCCCACTGTTGTGAGTTGTTGTTCGTGCGTATCAATCATTGGTTATATCCGGTCTGTGGTTCTCTCCCCATAGGGGGGTGGAGTCTTCCCTGATTGGTTGGATGTCTCCCCCCACACCCCCATTTTAGTGGCCTCCCCACCTCCATGCATAATTCAGTATGGTGAGCTGAAGGAGGGAGCAACACGTCTCGGGCTGAGACGGAGTCTGCGGGGTAATTAGAGAGCTGTCACATGTGCCTGACAGGATCTGCTCCCACTGAAATACGGGTGGGGGGTGGGGGGTGCAGTTTGCAGACGCTGGGGGGAGGAAGGAATTCAAATGAAGGGGAAAACACACACAAGAAGGAATAGCAGGGGATCAATGAAAGGGAGTGAATAATCGCAACAGTAATACTGAGGGTAACAGTCAATACAGATGGCGGGAAGTGCAGGACCAGGCCCAGGATGAGAGTGTGCGCATGTCTGTGTGTGTGTGTGTGTGTGTGCGTGTCTGTGTGTGTGCGTGTCTGTGTGTGTGTGCGTGTCTGTGTGTGTGTGCGTCTGTGTGTGTGTGCGTCTGTGTGTGTGTGTGTCTGTGTGTCTGTCTCTGTGTGTTTATTCGCGTGTCTGTGTGTGCGTGTCTGTGTGCGTCTGTGTGTGTGTGCGCACATCTATGTGTGTATGTGTGCGCATGTCTGTGTGTGTGTGTGCGCATGTCTGTGTGTGTGTGTGCGCATGTCTATTTGTGTGTCTGCGCGTGTCTGTTTGTGCATGTGTGTGTGCGCATGTCTATGTGTGTGTCTGCGCGTGTCTGTGTGTGTGTGCGTGTCTGTGTGTGTGCGTCTGTGTGTGTGTGTGTGTGTGTGTGTGCGCACGTCTGTGTGTGCGCGTGTCTGTGTGTGTGTGCGCGTCTGTGTGTGTGTGTGCGTCTGTGTGGATCTGTGTGTGTGTGTGCATGTGTCTGTGTGTGTGTGCGTGTGTCTGTGTGTTTGTGATTATCACATTGTGGAGACCTCATTTCCCCACAATGTAATAAAAACCTCTAACATTTCACAGATTTTTATTCAAGTGAGGCGATCCCTGTGCAGAACAAAAAAAATGTCCCCACAAGGATAACCTCAATTTTATAAAAATTTGTGACTACAATCAAAAAACTAAAAATGCCAAAGTCTTGTATTTTGTTGGTTACTTATGAATAAGGTTAGGGCTGGGTAGAGGTTAAGGTTGTCATTGTTGGGATTAGGGTTTTTCCCATAGAAATGAATGGAGAGTCCCCTTGAAGATATGTATACAAACATATGTGTGTGTGTGTGTGTGTGTGTGCGCGCGCATGCTGCACATATCACAGCTTACAGCATGTTTCCCTTCAGTTCTGTGTCTTTGGCACAAGTTGTAACGTGCTGAGCGGCTTTTGGCTCTCAGACAGAGACGTTACCGAGGCGACGCCCGCTATGCATTCACTGCACGCGCGGCCCGTGGGCCAAACTTCGGAATTTCGATTAAATTCAGATAAATGATGGAAACACGGAGCGATGGGCGAAGAATATCTTTGATTCACTTACTCCTTGAAAGAGGCTGTGTGGTGATACTCAATCAGGCAAGACACACACACACATCTACTGCACACGTGCGTGCACACACACACAGACAGAAAGACACACATGCTCACACATAGCACACACACACGGACACATGCACACACTATCACAGACACACACACACACAAACAAGCAGTGCTTGTCCTTATGGTGGAGTTCCACCTGCCCGCCGTGGAGTACTGAGCGACGGCTGTTATTCTGCGGCTGCTTTCTAATACCCCTCCCAGGAGAGTGGTCTGTTTGTGTGGGTTTGGGAATATGGACACCAGGGGTCCCAATTAAACCTTTCGCCTGCTGGAGGCCAGTAATGGTCCCCTGCCCATGTGGGTGGCATGGCATGTTGACCTGGATGGGGGCCATTACCACCATTATGCTAGGGGGGTGGGCGCGTGCTTTTGAAAGCCTATGCCCAGCGCCCCCTAAAGAAGGCCTTTCTAACCTATTATTTTTCCATCAAGGTGGGAGTTACTGTCGACCTTCCTGTGCCTCTGTGGCTGTATGGAATCTGGAGACTGAACATGAGCCCTCAAACCAGACTGGGAGATGGGGGCCCTTTCCTGTGTGAGTGCTGGCAGAACAGAAATGCAGAGGTGCTTCAAACTCCATCGAACTGGGATCAACTCAGAGCTTCGCTACAAGCCAGAGGCCGGCTTCTGACTATCAGAAAGCCAGTGAGCTTTAGCGACACAGAGCCTGATTTTAATGCACAGAGCCAGCAGATTTGCAAATACATTCATACCTTTTCATACCCTTTCTTACTGCACTTTATTTTTAACAGGTCTATTCTAAGTCACGAATTGCGGAGGGGGTAGAGTGATGTTTGTGAGCAGGCGAGCCATAAATTCTGTGTTCATTTTCTGTCTTTCTGAAGCTACGTAGAGGATTTTAATTTGTGCACCGCTATCAGTGATCTACCCCGTTTAGCAGACAATAAATAACAGTTTACCGTCACGCACACACCCCGGAAAGCGCAGGCTGTGCGAGCTCTACTGACGCACCGTGGAAATTTAAGCAAGCAGTTCCCAGTACAAGGTCTACAGAGCCTGGGATATGTAAACAGACCCTGCAAACTGCTATGTAATAGAATTAAATATGCCATTCTTTCAGCAATGCCCCATAAAACTCTCATTAAGCTACTTCAGACGTATCCGCACTGCAAGGAGCCACCATTAAACACATCAGAGTGGCTAATGAATGTATTATTTAAAAGCTGTACTCCAATTACTAATTGATTACAGTCTAGCAGATCATCAATAACTCAAAAGCAACGCTTCAAACCCAAATACCAATGACTAATACATGAAAGGCTATAACGAGATAAGTTCTCAGTTAATTAGTAATAAATGTTTTAAAAACTCAAATTTCCCTGAGCACCAACCATGAACCACAACTGATATATATTAGAAATGCACTCATTGAAAATATAAAAATGAAGTCTCTTTTTACTAAAATTCAGGTATGATTTGTTGATGAGGTTAAAGGTATGTTTTAGTGCAAAAAAAATCAGATTTCTTTTCTTTTAGGAAGACATTGAAGTTTGGGTTAATCAAATATTGAGGTATATTGTCTCTGTTTCGTCTCTTATAAATGGCTAATGCAGTCGGAGGCTTGTTACACGGAATAAACCACAAACAAACATTACCGGCACAATGCTGAAAATTCCAGTTTGCAGGATTTATAATTCATAAGGGTTCAAAGAAAGATTCAAGAGGGACTTTCAATTAACCAATGCGGGCTGATGTTTGGCTCCACACTGCAGTGCGGAGACCCTGCATGACCTTTGCAGTGTTGGCTGTCAGGAAGAGGCCAGCGTCACGCTACCGGAGACTCACCTGTCCCGGTGCTGTAAATGCCACACTACGAGTGCTCCAGCTGCCCCCCCGCCCCACCATTTGCTCCTGCAGTATGATCTCCTTTCTTGGATCCTTTCTGCCTCACTCCAATATGTCCCCATGTCTCTCCCCCAGTATACTCACACACTGTATGTGGCATCACCCATCCATCATGGTGTTAAATCCCCGTGCTGCAACGCCTGAGCCGCCCTGCAAGGTTGATGCTGCATTACCATGGTTAACCATGAGACTTTTTGAAGTTCATCGTTGCTAGTTAAACCACAGCATGGTACCATGGGCACATTTCCAAAGGATTTACAAGTTACTAAAAATATAGCTAAACTCTAGGGGAATGAGTTGGTTCTGACAGGCGTGTTATTTTGCTGGCGTGTAGGTGGTCTGTTCTGTTCTGTGGATTTTCTCTGTTCAGGGTGAAAGCAGGTTACTTAATGTCTGATGTTAGCTATAGCTGTGTGTGTCAGCTGACTGTTTTTCCTCTAAAACCTCAGTCTAGTCCGTCGTCCATCATGGTCTTGGGAAGAACCTGCTGGACCTGGGTCTTTCTGGAAGTCAGGAAAGAGAACCGATTCCAGCATCGCAATTTTAATACCAGCATCGCAATTTTAACTGCAACAACGTTCACATACTTTTATGAATATTTTGCTCATGTACAGTGGCTAATGAATAATGAAGCTCAGCTGTAGAGAACGTCCTTTATGATGGACACATGGAGTGTAAGTGAAGATGATGAAGGTCATGAATGTTGGGAGATGCCCCTGGTTGGGGCAAATTCTGATGACAACCATCCATTCACCCGACACCAGCCTTATTGCCTGTCTGTAAGCGAGTTCTGACCCAAACACCGATGCCCCATTTTGTACCCCTTCCCAAGACCTGATTCTGTTTTCGTCCATGATTTCCTTCTGCTGACACTGAAATACTCTATTTTTATCACCTTTTTTTTGTTTGTTTTTGTTGAGTCCCTGTTCCTTGTCAGATTTCTCTGCTGCATACCGCCCCCCCCCCCCCCCCCCC
>JAODJU010000040.1:34935982-34961550 GCA_026776725.1 Gnathonemus echidnorhynchus
CCCCGGCCACCCCCACTGCCCCGTTTATGTGCAAACGATAGTTGGAGTCAAATGGTGAGAAAAAATAAAAAGGTAGCTGGTTATGCATGTGGCGCATGGCGATAGAGAGGAGGCCAGCCTGCATGAGGGCCATTTTACAGCCTGGCTGCGATTAAATAACCCTGGGGCCTCCTTGGAAGAAAGATAGAGAGAGGCTCAGGCGAGGGATCCCTCAGGCCGAATCACGCCCCAGAGCGGGTGGGAGGGCCTTCGCACTTTCCCATGTTTGGATTGGCAGTGACACAGACGCGGTTAAGAGGTGACAAAAGTGGGAGGAGGATTATAAATAAACTTTACTGCACAACACTGAGAAGCCAGAACGGCGTCACTGAGCCTCACGCCTGTCCCAAAGTCACACTTTGTACTCTCATGGCCCTCCAGGTCACAGAACATGATCCGTGCACTTGGGCACATGTCCATATTACTAATCTAGAATGTTTTTCTTCAGTTCTCATACTAAAGCAAATTTTCTGAAACTAAACTGGTGATTTGTCCAAGGACATAAGTTCACATACGAGTTATACACAAGGGTATAAGGTCACATATGAGTTATACACAAGGGTATAAGCTCACATACGAGTTATACACAAGGGCATAAGCTCACAAACAAATTACACACAAGGGCATAAGGTCACATACGAGTTATACACAAGGGCATAAGCTCACATACGAGTTGTACAAAAGTACATAAACTCACATACGAGTTGTGCAAAAGTACATAAGCTCACATACGAGTTATACACAAGGACATAAGCTCACATACGAGTTATACACAAGGGCATAAGCTCACATACGAGTTATACACAAGGGCATAAGCTCACAAACATATGCGGTCACATATGAGTTATCCATGAGGGCATAATCAGGGTTGTGTATCCATTTGCAATGCATCATCAAAATAATCTTGATTAGTCTGGTACTGCAAGTACAAGGGTGCAGGAAATGTGGCGAGAGAGGCATGGAGGATCTACCATACATAAGCTCACATATGAGTTATCCATGAGGGCATAAGTTCACATTTGAGTTATACACAAGGACATAAGCTCACATTTGAGTTATACACAAGGGCATAAGGTAATATTTGAGTTATACATAAGAAGACAAGCTTGTATAAGCTGTTTTAGAAGTTTAATAGGTGATTTTTTTCTCGTCTGACGCCTCAGCAATTTATTTCTGCATAGGGTCTGTTATTTGTTTCATCCGCAAGATGTAAAACTGTTAAAAAAAGGGAAAAGTATCTAATTTTTGCCAAGAGCCTCCTGCTGTTGCTGCTTGGAAACCACGGAGAAAGGAAACAAGATGTTCCCGAGGAGGAGAGCTAGTGCAATCGCTCTTCCCATCCGCCCAGCCCGCTGTCTCGCACGAGGCCCGGGAAGATCCGCCGGCCTGGACCGCGTTCCGGAACTCGGTGTGAAGTGTCTGGAATGTCTGAGACACACTCCAACCATGTGGTGCGTGTTTGAGCAACACAGCAGAGCTGAGAACGAAGAGCTGGTAAGAATCACTGCTTGGCCAGCCCAGGAAAAATGATTCAGGCAGTTTAACACGCAAAACACCTCACACTTTTTGAAACAATGAAAGTGTGATGCGTATACAGTAGTATGTCTGTCACCATTTACTTTTCTCAATATTTTGCATAAAATATACATCCCATCCTGGGTGTTCCCCTGTCTTGCAGACTGTTTCCTGAAATTGCTTACAAGCCCCGTGTGACCCAGATTGGATAGACGCTATAGAAGACAGGTGGATGTTTAACATATTTTTCACCAATGGAAATTGTATATTGTGCTTATTCCCATACATCCATCCGTCCATCCATCCATCCATCCGTCCATCCATCCATCCATTCTCCAATTGCTTATCCTAGTCTGGCTGGTGGGATTATACTCATTTATAATCCAATTAACACCAAAACACTAATCCGGCCAAAATAATTTGGATACTACACTTATGTCCATCCATCCATCCATCCATCCATCCATCCATCCAACTATTTTCCACCCACTTATCCAGGTCAGGGTCACAGGGTTATACTTATTTATAATGGAATTAACCCCCCCCCCAAAATAGTTATACACTAGATAAACAAGTCATGATACCTGATACAATTGATTTGGTGTCTGGTATGAATTAATATAACTAGTTCATATTAATAAATGTGTTAAGACACATAAACAGATAAAAGTGTTTTATGTAGAAATTTAAGGACAGTGAGAATCTAGTGAGTCTCCAGCGTCTGTGTGTTTGCGGCCCCAAAGCCACGGGGGGGGGACGCGTCCGGCTTCCGGCCAAGGCTCAGCCCAAGAAGGGGAGCAGCGCAGGTTGTGGTCCACGTACGGGCGAAAGGAGACACCGGCGTGTGGTCAGCGGGGCCCGAAAAAAGCCCGACAGACAGGAGCGTGACGTCCGCTCCCATGCCGGGTTCCCGCCATAAACGAAAGGCGAGACGGACAGCGCCATGCCCAAACGCACCGTTCCCACGGCCGCCCGCTGTCAGGCCAGTGCCGCAGAGGTGATATGTGGACACCCCCACATCAGCCAGGACTCACTACTTGGCACTGTGAGCCCCCCCCACTCTGCCCAGCACCCTCACTCCTCAAAGGAAAGCTCCCATTTCGGTTTCACGGTTACTTATCATGGGAACCTTTCCAGTTCTGCTCTAGCATACTTTACTCTTGATCTGGTTTCTCGCTTGACCTGATCCACATCCATGTTTGGCTGGATGACCACTGCTATTCCGCCTGCTCACAAAACGCTATTATTATTAAATACACAGAAAAGATCAAATAGCCTGAAATAATCATCTCAGGGACACGCAGACATTGCTGTACACACAGGAGGTGTGTTGAGCTTCCGGTGGGAACATGTGCTGAGTGTCTATAACATATAATCTGACCTCTGTGGTCCTGTCAGCGTCATGGAGCAGGAACCGGCTCGCTAATCTTTTCTGGTCACATTAAAATACCATGGGCATGTCTGCTTCAGATGTGTAGCTTGAGACGAATGGGCCCCTAAAGTGCTATCACATATCCATAACTGCATATGCAGTACAAGGTTAGGGTGGGCCTGGAGCCTGGAGCCTGTCCCAGGAAGCCCAGGGCACCGGGCAGGGGGCACCCTGGACGGGATGGCAGTCTATTCCAGGACATGTACTTGTACAATATATGTGATGTTTTTGAACTGTGGGAGAAAGCCTGCGCAAACACTGGGAGAACACGCAAACACAGGGAGGACACGCAAACACAGGGAGAACACGCAAACACAGGGAGGACACGCAAACACAGGGAGAACACGCAAACCCAACACACACACAGACTGTGACTAAAACCCGAAATCATGGATGTTTAAAGTCATGGTGCCACCCTTAATTCATAAAATTAAACAAAATCATGTTTAACCTAATCAGACAGCCTAGAGCACAAGGCTCGGGTACACCCTCGTTGTCAAAGATTTAAATCAGATGACATATCCAAACTTACAACTGCTTTACTGTTATAGGTTAATGGTAATGGTTTGCATATAAGACTCTTGAACAAATTATAGCTAGTCTCAGAAAAAAATGCATTTAATTTAGGAAAAAGCAATAAAAGTAACCTCAAGGATGGAAGACAAAACACAGGGAAAATGAGACATGGAGTATTAGGGATCCACAGCTGTGATTCACATTGGAACAATGAGCAGTGAGAAATGATCCCGGCTCTTTTTGGGGGGGAACCCTAGAAATTGACCACATGAAACCGTTAAGTCAGAGAATGTTTGTGGTTTTATCCTGTGGTTACCTATAAAAAAACATTACTACATCCATGGGGATGTTTACCAAGTCCACTGACACCACATAAAATAGGACCAGTCCACCACAGTGGCTCGTGAACAGGGAAGGATCCTAATTCACCTGTGGTATGTCTGGAAGAGGCTGGACGTAACTTCACCTTCAACAGGCACACTTGACACTTAGTCACCTTGTTTAATGACAGAGACCTTTACCATCGTAATATGTAATATCAGAAGAGTTTGTTCATTGCCTTCTTGTTTGTTCAGAGGGGACAGTGCAAATATTTTTGGAGATCTGATCTAATGTTGGTGTAGGTTGGGGCAGAGTGTGGCTCAGCAGGTTAGGATTCCGTGTCCATGATCGGGACGTTACTGTTTCAGGTTCCACGATAAGCAGAGTGTGGCTCAGCAGATTAGGGTTCTGTGTCCATGATCGGGACGTTACTGTTTCAGGTTCCATGATAAGCAGAGTGTGGCTCAGCAGATTAGGGTTCTGTGTCCATGATCGGGACGTTACTGTTTCAGGTTCCATGATAAGCAGAGTGTGGCTCAGCTGATTAGGGTTCTGTGTCCATGATCGGGACGTTACTGTTTCAGGTTCCATGATAAGCAGAGTGATTTCACCATTTGACCCTTAAAGCTCTTAATCCCCAGTTGTTCCAGAGGCTGGTGACCCTATTGTACATCAGTTTGCAAAAAAGCATCTGCTAAATACATTGTAAATAAATATTCCAAACACATATTATTTGCCTTATTCCAAGTATGTAATATCTGTATGTTTTCTTACAAGTTGTATTCTATTTTTAATCTACAGACAATTTCATGCTTGCTTGCTTGTAGGACAGAGATCTGCTTTCTCAAGTTGATACATAAATGGGAGGTCCTGGAGGAACAGAGAATCTGAATCACTGTGCTTCTTGTTTTACAGTCCCGTCTTCTCTAAATCCAGAGGCAGTGAAGCTGGTATTCCTTTAAAAAACGAAAGATGCAGGCCTGCAGACCACTGAGAACCTGTATATGCTAATGCTAAAATCGTTATAGCTACTACGTTAAATCACTGCTAAGTTACGGAAAGTTGATGTAATATTAACATTCTATACTTAAGTGTGGTTCAACACTGAAATTTTAAAATCAATTCAAAATGAAATTCCAGCCAACCAAATGAAAAAAAATTCATGTGTGTGTGTGTGTGTGTTTGTGGGTTATGTTTATATTACATTGTGGGGACCAAATGTTCCTGACAATGTGATAAAATGGCTGTTATTTTTTTATTTTTCCAGTCCCCACAAAGATCTGTGAATGTAATCAAAAACCCAAAAATGCCAAAAGTCTCATATTTTGTTTGGTTACTTATGGTTAAGGTTAGGGCTGGGTAGGGGTTAAGGTCATGACATTTGAATTACAGTTTTCCCCACAGAAATGAGTGGTCCCCAAAAAGATATAATTACAAACCTCTGTGTGTGTGTGTGTGTGTGTGTGTGTTTTAAATTTAAGAACTACCACTTGTCTTTTACTAATTATTGTTAAAAGCAGCTGGAAATTTTTTCTCATTAACACATAGTGTAAATTTTAAAGTTATAAAGCATTATTATTTCTTTTATCGTGTTACCACATGCAGTATTTAAATACCCAAATGGGAGAATAGTATGAGAAAGGATTTTTAACGGAGACCTATTATTTTCTTTCTTGGCTGCAAACAACGCAAGTGTTTACGTTGTGACGTTGTACAGAATCCCAGAATTCAGAGCTAAAATCAAAACAATGGCTGTGTTCAAATTTTCAAATTCAGGGTCTGCATGGCCTTTGAAGGCTGCTTCCTTCAATGGTCATAGTTTGTGTAGCCTTTGTAGGCTGCCTCCTTTGATGGACGTGGTCTGTGAAGCCTTCATAGGCTGCCTCCTTCAATGGATGTGGTCTGCATACCCTTCATAGGCTGCCTCCTTCGATAGTCGTGGTCTGCATAGCCTTCATAGGCTGCCTTCTTTGATGGACATGGTCTGTGTAGCCTTCACAGACTACCTCCTTTGATGTACATGGGCTGTGTAGCCTTCATAGACTGCCTCCTTCGAAGGACACGGTCTGTATAGCCTTCATAGGCTGCCTCCTTCGATGGACGTGGTTTGTGTAGCCTTCATAGACTACCTCCTTTGAAGGATATGGTCTGTGTAGCCATCATAGGCTGCCTCCTTCGATGGGCGTGATCTGTGTAGCCTTCATAGACTGCCTCCTTTGATGGAGGTGGTCTGGTTAGCCTTCGTAGACTGCATACTTTGAAGGATGTGGTCCGCATTGCCTTTGTAGGCTGTCTCCTTTGAAGGTTCGCACAATAAATCTTGGAATGTCTTTGACTGCGAAGAATCCAATAGGTGGATCCTTCGCAACCTAGCAAAAGAAGGATGCATTTTAGACTGCATTTGAAGGAGCCTTCAAAATGGGACAAGCGATAAGTTTAAGTTAAACCATTAAACAAATATTAAATTTATTTGGGTCATTCTCATAAACAAGATAATAATAATATATTTTTTTTACTATTTTCCCATAACAGGTAAGAGCATAAAATGCACTTAAACCTTTCAACTTTACTGTATGTAATCCACAATAAATAATCAATATGTATGACAAGAAAGGTATATTTTTGCTTAATCTTTGGTTAGTTTTTTTTTTTTTTTATTTCCATAACTCTTGCCCTGAATTTGATTAAATACTTCTGTTTATTGTCAAAATATATGGTATTATAATAACACTGAATAACTATCCCAGAGGCAAAATTTACAGTTTAAACAATGAAACAATGTATAATTTCACACTGTTTTCAAACTTATTTAAAAAAATTTGAGAAAATTGATATTGTTGCGATAATGAATTTCTGAGAATGACCCATATACTTCCATTTGTCTTAATTCTACATTAATTTTGGGATTCACAGTGCAAATATTTATGACTGTAAGTTTTAATGTTAAGCGCGATTCAAAAACTGCAAGTAATTCTGTTCAATTCACAGCCCTAGTTAAAAGTAATAACATTGTTCAACGTAGGGCCATTCAAGGTATTTTTAGTTTAAGAAAACATCTGGAGGACCATTTTCAGTTCCAGTATTTTTTTAACATGTGACATTGGAGAATGAGTTTGTGAGAGATGCTTAGGTAGGTAGGAGGAAGACAGAAATATGTTAGAAAAATGCTTGGCAGGGGATCAGATGCTTGGCAGGTGTTTCATCCAAAGCTTTTGTTCACAATGCAGCTTCACTCATTTATAGAGCTCGATATCTCACAGATGGAACGAGTCAGGGAACCTAAACAATGTCATACTAGTGTGGACCTTGTGGTAAATAACTGAGCAAACTTTGGACAATCTTCCATGTTCTACATTATAATATTCACCACTGTATTCAAAAAGACTCATTAAGTTAAGGTAAGAACTAGATTTTTTTAAATCACAGAAAGTAATTTTAAGGTTTTCAGAAGCAAATTAGTTGTAGGACATCCAAAGGCACATGCCAGAGGACTGGAGATCCGAATATCAGACAGCGAATGAAGGTATAAAAGAGGGTACACAGATATGAAAGCCTGAGGCCTATTTTGGCTTCTTGGTTTATGCTGTAAATGTAGTCTGGGATTTGTGCTTATGACATCCAGAGGTTTGGAAGCTGAGACAGAGCTTACTGCTGGATTTGTGGTGGAATGCTTGTTGCAAAAGAGACGAAAACAAGGGTAGTGGAATGGAGAATCTACTAGGTGAACATTCGCTGAAAGATCTGTAAGAGTGATCTGGAGTAACTCTGACAGGCTGAGGAATCACATTTGAAGGAGATACAAAGGCAGTTCCGGAAGAAAACCAGCCTAAACAACAGAGAGAAACTGGGGAAAGGCACCAATGGAGAGGTCTGAACAGGCGAGCTGTTGTGGGAAACGAAGCCCACAATCCAAATGCACACAAAGTTGAAATAGGAATAACAGAAATGAAACTGTCACAGTATATATGGCACCTGTATTTACTAAAGAAACCTAGCAGACTGATCATGTGGCTGATGTAAAACGGTGTGGGTAAAAAACATTACAGTTTAGTAGCACTGGAGACAAATATCACTGCTGTGCTGAGAGGGGATCGAGGTTCCCGCCCTAAGTTCAAAAGTCACACCTCTAATCTATTCCTTCGTACTTTTCATGGCAGCCTGATAGGGAGAAGATACACAGGGCGGCTTTTTGAGCAAAGGTGCCGGGGAGTGTGAGTGACAGATGTTGCTCGGGCACTTTCCCATTGGGCAACAAGTTTCTATTTGCAATCATCCAGATCCAGATGAGTTGCCCTTTATCTCACCTGGTTGGCTATTGCCCAACAGTGCTCAAAAAGTCACCCTGTGTATCATCACCTTAAGTACATGAGTATGAGGACAGGTGAATTGGCCATTTATGATGGACAGCTCCTACAGAATTCTGACTCTAAAATGAAGTGTTTCACGGACTTTTGTTGTTGTTCCATAGTTTTGTCAACATGCTGTCTGTACCGTCTGACCCTGCCTTCTGTGACCCTTCCACATTTGCCCTCTCTGCCTTAGGCTACGTTCACACTGCAGGGCTTAATGCTCAATTCTGATTTCCTGCTTAGATCCGATTTGTTGTTTGCCTGTTCACATTACTCTTTTTAATGTGGGCAATATCAGATTTCAATGTGAACGGTTCACTATACTGAACTGGCCCGCGTGCGCACAAAACAACGAAGACACAATGACGCGCAAAAACAAAGACGTCACTTTATTGATTCGGAAAGTGCCCGGTTACGATATGAGCCTTCCAGTTTTGCCTGAATAGATTTATCTCCTCAAATACATATTAAATCCAGCACCTCACTGTCCCTCCACTGGTCAACTTCTGTGCTCTCCTCCATGTTCAGCACTCTGACGGAGACATATGGTGACTTCCTCCTGCTCAGAATTGTGACGAACGTCGATCGAGAGTGACGTAAAAGTCACATGAATTCCGATTTCGCTGTTCAGACAGAGGTCGCATTGCAAAAAATCAGACCTGTATCCGATTTATGACCACATACTGAAGTGGCCCAAATTGGAATTGAAAAAATCCATGTGACTTGTGCTGTTCACATTGTCACGAAAAAATGCGATCTGAGTCACATATGAGCAAAAAATCGGTTTTGGGCCACATTTGTCCTGCAGTGTGAACGTAGCCTTAGTTCCTAGTCTTCCCTAGAGTGTCTCCCATCCATGGTCCACCCTCCTTATGCTAGGCTCTGTTTTTTTGTATTAGTCTATTTCTGTGATCTCTCCCTGTATCTTAGTTTCACCTGTTGCTTGTGTTGTGTTCTGTCTGATGTGTTATAAGGTTAATACTTCTCTCCTGTGTCCTGGTCAGCTCAGTCTGGTTTGTGAGTTTAAGTTAATGCCTTAGTTTGTTCCCCTGCTTGGTTGTTGTGCTTGTGCTCAAGCTATTATGTGTATGGCAGTCTGCTTGGTTTCCCTAGTCCTGTTTCCTAGTTCTGTTAAGTTGTGGTTTCTTTTGTTTGTTAATCCTTGGTTTTCCTATTTTGTTTGGACCCCTCGTTATCCTTTTGTTTTGTAGTTTACCCAAATAAACCCCTTCTTGTCTTGGAGCTACAAGTGGATCGTCACCTTCTTCCTGCCTGTGCTGTGCTGTAACATATACACCCTCTTGGTAATTGTTGTTCTTTTGTCTTTAAAAGAAATCTATATACCTGAGAAGAGCATTAAACCTTTGTGTGAGGTCACAGCATGTTTTTATTTCATGATCATAGCACTTTTTACGTCAACATGGTTACCAATGTGCTGACGTCACTGTCGGTCTGAAAGATAAGTGCTTAACCGTGAAAATCCACTCTTTCCTTAACCCACAGTGCATTCTCGTCAAATTAATTAGATCTGATGAAGAATGTGTCAAATACATTAATCCAATTGAGGATAATGTGGATATAATCATATCACAGTGTGGGGGTGATCTTTCATGAGAAGAGCTGCCCTCGTGTTGTGACAAGCTTCAAATCCTGATTGAAATCTCCATGGATTTTTTTCTTTGCTAAATAGCTATTATGTTGGTACCCTAGACAAAGATGAGGTTTTTTTTTTTGATATTGCTTTGAAATGATGTTATCAATTGGATTTCTGCTTGGAATGATAATTCAATTACATGTATATAGTAATAAAATATGATAAAACAATATATGTTCTACATAATGTATATATTTTATATATACTGTGTATATATATATATATATTTTATTATTTTTTTTTGCAGTCAATGAAGAAAAATTACTTTTCAAGAACCCAATTTCTTTCATGCAGACAGACACATTACTATTTTTATTTGAGAAAGGAGCATAGATATGAACAAGGGAAAAAGTGTGCAATACTATTACTATTTCCTGTTTCTGTGGTCCAGAGGGTTTTACGCTGGTTTCCAGCTGCCTCCACTGGGCCAAGACACATCGAACGGCACACGAAAAATAATAAAGGCAGCCTAGAGAGAAAACACTATTAAATAATCCATACATAGTACCTCTGAAGTGCCATTGATCCTGCCAGACTTTAAGTAAATGAGCCAAAATGTACTCTAAAATGCTACGTGTGTGTGTGTGTGTGTTTATGTGTGTTCAATGGCCCACCTTGACCTATGAGGGAATGTCCGCCTTTCCAGGTATTGCTGGAAACGTACGCCTGTGAGCGAGTGAGTGCATGGATAGCTCAGTGATTTAATCTAGCTATTTCCATACATAAAGAAGCGGGCTTATGATTTAAGTGTCTGACTGAAATCCCAAGAAGATTTCCTGCTGTTGTACTATAAAGTATGATCTTGTTCAAGAGCTGCTTTGGGGAAAAGTAGGAAAGGGATACAAGCAGCAGACTGTTAGCTGTATTAAGTGTCTTCAGATGGTGTTGCCTGAGTAAGGAAGGAAGCTCATTGTACACCCCATGTCTGCCTTTGGGAGGAGGAGCTGGAGAGGAGGCCAGAGAGGAGGCCAGAGAGGAGGTCATTCATGAAAGGTCATTGAAAACAAACAGCGAACAGGCCGTTCTGTGTCCATTCATGGTAAAACTTACCTTAAAACAGAAAGACTCTAAGTCATGTCTTCTTTACAGTATACAATACTGACAGCCACTACCAATATCTCAGTCCCAATAAATCATTTGGAATACAATAAATGTACAATAAATATGTATGAAATGTGGACTATTAAAAGGCATATCAGCCAGAGTTTGACCAGAGTATAACTTAACACTAGCTAAGCATATAACACTTTATGACCCATATATAGATCATATTAGAATTTGGAGACCTCACTGATATCAAATCCTAATAAGCATCGCCTAGGATCTATACATTTTGGCTTTGGATGGCCTGAATGTGAGTCAGAACTGATGTTCTTCACACTGTGTTATCCTGGGGATGCGACCACAAGCATATCCACCTGTGGATATGTGAAAATGTTAATGTCAAATTAAAAAGTTCTCCTCACCGATCAACACTATTAACACAATACTGTAGATCAAGCAACTGGTAAAAAAAAAAAAATTGGGGGAGGGGGTTTGTGTAGGGTCCTTGCTTTCAGCACACAGGAACACCGACTGCTTCTAATTAAATTTAAAAATATTTTTTGAGTGTTTTCCTACTGGGGAACATTCTTCCAACGTTGAGTCTTTTTATCTGTGGTTTTTCGCTATAAAAGCCCAGAATATTTTAGCACGTGCGTATGGCCTAAGAGAAGAACTCACACAAAAAACGAAAATAAGCAGCAGGACAGGGTGCAATATGCAATACACAGAAACACATTCCCAGTGTTATTGCACAGTTTCTGGTTGCAGAAACTGTAGGACAGGGTAAGCAATGTAAATAAAATAGCAGTAATTTATTGTATTTATATTGGAATCCTGCTGGCGAAACACAATAAATTAAATGAATAAAAACAGATAAGTAGCAAAAATAAGCAAACAAAAGATAATTGAAAAATAATAAAAATAATGAAACTAAAAGAATCAATGTACCTTTAACCTCTAAGTAGGATGGAATGGTCAGTTACCTTAAGTGGAGAGCAAAGTAATTCATAAGATTTCAGTCACGCGTCTTCTTTATGATCCTATAATGTGGGATAAATGAGAAATGGAAAAGAATGAGAATCTGCTCTTGTACCTTGATCAGGATGGTCTACTAATGAAATTTTATAAGGTTTTGAACTGAAAGGGCCCCTGGTGTCAGCAGTGCAAATAAATAATGAAACAGGAGAGGTAAACAGTCGCAGACCCCAAGCCCCCCCCCAGACTCCGCGTTCCCCTCTATGTTTTCTGCAGGCTCAGGGGTCCAAGCCTAAAGAAAACAAACCTGACTCAATAGTGAAAATAGCAGTGCCGCTGCCCCCCACAGGTCGCTTATCTCAGACAAGGGCAGCCTTGTGTATGGGTCCGGCCCCCGACCAGGTGGGGGCATCCAGGGCCTTGAACTGCCCCCGCCCTTTCTGCCCTGCCTCTGTTTATTTACAGAGGGAAACTGCAGGAAATAGTCCCAAAGTCTTGCTAATCTGTAGGGGCTGCCAGCGGGGGGGTTTATAAGAAAATAACAGTGATAATAAAGCCACAAGTCTGGAGACACTGGCTGCTCTGTAGTTCTGTAATATGAAGCGTTTATGCAATTTGTGTGTAATCTTGTATTTTCCTCTGCTTCAAGCATGTGTCTCCCTATTTCCACATGCTGTGCTTCAGTGTGTGTCGTAGCTGAAGTTTACTTGGAACACCTACTCTGATGACCCTCATTTAATGCACAGATACATGCCACCATAGATATGCACACTCAGTGCTCAGTGAGAGTTCAGGGCAAACCCTCTGTATGAGTTATTATGCCCAGGCTGCCTGGGGTGGACGGCCAGTGTCCTTCGGAACTTAACGAAAGCTGGAAGGGCCTGGCTCTGGGTATACAAACTGGGCAGACAGGGGTGCTCAGGCTCAGGCATGTTTCTCTTCTCCAATCCCATCTTGTCTGTGTCGTGGTGTGATTTTCCCTCGACTCCACCCACCACATGCACTTGCATCCATCTCCAGCACACCTTGTCCTGAAGCCCAGTCAGCACCCCCTAGTCCCGGCAGTTAACTAATATCCTGCAGCGTCCTGTCCAATGCAGAGTAACCGGCACCATAAGTGGGACGGGGCCATCCAGCATGCTCTGTATCTGTGTCGTGTCTGAGCTTGTGATGATAGAACCGGTTTTGTTGAATGGTTATCGTTGGTGACAATGTGCTCACAGTATGAGAGAAACACTGTAAACAGTGTAATAGGATATTCGCTCTGTTTGCACTGCAATAATTTTGGCTATCTAGCACACTGTTTTGCAGGCCTCTGTCTCCACGGTCACCGTCCCACCATATCCTGGTGACCAGGCAGTCGATGCTTGCTGACTGAGTGGGTTTAGTTTGAGCCACAGTGGGAAGGGCTTCCCTTCTGAGTAGGTTTGGTGTGAGCCATAGGCTTTGACGGAGAAGGGGTTCCTTTATGATCGGGTTCAGTGTGCCATAAGCCATGGGCCTTGGCGAGGAGGGGGGTCCCTTCTGAGTGGGTTTGGTATGAGCCATTGGCTTTGGCGGGGAGGGGATTCCCTTCTGAGTGGGTCAAATGAAAATAAATAAATGAAAATGAAAAGAAATCACCATCATCAAAATGCAACCAAACCCATTTTATCCATAGTGAAGTGTAAGAGCAGCTGTAAGAACAAAAGCATGGGAACCATCTTAAGAGTATCACACCATGCAGTAAAATCCTCAGGGGTGCAGAGGTTTAGTTTGGACTTAATATTAAACACGTCAGCTAATTAAATTAATTATAATTTGACAATGAAGAAGGTATTACCTGAAATATCACTTCAGCTGTTTTTCAGACTTACATTTTTAAAAAGTACCACTCCCCCTTTCTGCCATCCAGATGGCAAATAATTTATCGATCATTTGATTGGCCAGCTTATTTGGCACACAAAGTGATACCCAAGGATGCATCCAAGGATGGAGCATTCCGTTAGCAGGAAACATACCCCGGCATGTTAATATGTTGACCGTCACAAGGAGAGCAGTTAGATTTACAAAAACTCGCTATTAGGGAGTCCAAATGGATTCTTACCAAATTTCCTACATGGGTGTTCTTTCGTTTTCTTTCATCATGGTAACTAGAGCTGGATCACCTAAGGAACATCTGTCAAACAACATTAAGTCCAGCTGATCAAGTAGCTGAAATAAGACCATCTTGTCCAAAGCTAGATTTTCTAAACTCACAAAATGCTTTAACTATAACGAAGATGGTAGACATGAATGTGCATCCATGAAGGCAAGATGTTTAAGGCCATTTTCACAAGCAAAATAGAGGTAGCTGTATCAAGGCTATAGGCATCTTCTAAGCTGTGTTGCAATCGTGACCTCATCATACAGCTTCTGGGGCAAAGAATGGGTTTCAGGTGGCTTAAACATGTAGTTAAACCCATAACAGTTTACTGGTTATCACAGCGGCAAAAACCAGCCAAAACAAGTGCAAATAATTTTTGCGTTAGTTTAATCGTTTCTGACAAACCATGCTGTCCTCATTCCCCTCCCGGTATTTTCTGGCCACAAAGAGGACTTACAACACAAACAGAACCTGCCTTTAAAAAAATATGGGTCATTTTTAAAGTAGGGAATAATTGAAACTAAGTGGAAACAGTGGAACAGAAGACAATTAGCTTGTCATTACAATCCGGTCTTTGTTTCCTGGCGACTTCAGCAAACCGCTAAGGTGTGGTGCTCCGTCAGGTTCTGCTTGCTGTGTATGGCTACCTGGGCATGGCTGAGGACTCCAGTACACGGCTCTGAACTGGGATTCTTCTTTGTAGGACAATCATAATGTGGGAAAACCAGCAAAGCTTAATGGACACAACAGCCCTTAATTGGTCATTCTGGTTGTTTGTCAATGCTAGATTAATCTGGAAATGTTGTGGCCTTGTGAATGTAGATTTATGCACAGGTTTTGCCTGAAGAGAAAAGCATGGCTTTACTGAAGATGGTGAAGCGAGATCCTGAGGAAACCGGATGGTCTCTTGAGGCCAGGGCTTGGGTCGTAGGGTCAGCAAGCTAATCCGAGCCCTTGCTGGGAAGTAGCACACTCTGTGGTTGAGGGTTAGATTCCCGCTACTCAAACATAAGATATGAACAGTAGCCAAAAAAAGGCACACTGCTCTGTTTATGGTGAGACTTGGGGTTAGACGTTGCGCCCAAGACAATCACGTGCGGCAGGAAGGATTCAGACCAAGTTCCTCCCCATCCCACGAAAGAACAGGACACCGCTGGGCTGATACAAGAAGCCATGAGGTGAAGGTGACCTTTTCAGTCACCATGCATATCTGACTGGCACTGCCAAAAATCATGTCAGTGTTCGGGATCACTTTGAAAGTAAGATGCCTGACTTGTTCACCTACCAAATTGACTGCAATATGCCAGACCAAAAATGACAACTTTTACTGCTTGTGTGGTGGGTGTCTGCCAAATCCAATTGGCACGACAAGGTATAGGTGACCCCACAGAACATCGAATATGGGTTGACAGTGCTAGAATCCTACAGTATACAGAGACAGAGGTGTAAATCTCCATTACAATCATTTAATTTGACAATCAGACAAACAAAAAACAAAATAAAACAAAAAAGAAATACAACACCATTCAAAAAACATAATAAAACAATCAGAGCTGAAGGAAGCAAAGGCAACGGCTGCAGAGGTCAGTACTAAACTGCCAGAAGTCGCGGCACCTCACCGCTTCAACCAGTGTCCCTAAATCACTACAAAACACAAACAAGGTCTCACTTCACATGTCGAAATACCAACATGTATGAGCTACTCCTGCTCTGAGCTGCCAGCACTAAGGGGGGCAATGAGGTCTAGATAATCAAGTTCACACAAGACAGCAAAAGCCCACTTACAGCAACAACCCATGAAACAAAAGAAAACAACAAAGCTATTACAACCTAAACCATAAAACATGAAACCAAACAATCACAACCGTAAAGCAATTATCCCGGCAGAAATAACCAGAGGCGTTTTTAGGGCGGTAAACGGGACCACAGCAGACCCCGCACTCCAGGGGGCCCCACTCAAAAGGGTAACTTACCTAGATAATGATACACTACATAATAAGTTATTAAATAATATGTATTTTATTCATTGATTGTATGCAGCTACATTTCATCTGAATACATTATTTTGGCTAAATATTAGGGCTGTAACAGTATCCGTATTTGTCATTCATTCAGTACATCATTTTCTGTTCGCTTAGGAAAATTTAACAAAAAAATAAATTTATTGGCACGGGCAGAACCTAAATTCACAAGCAGATATTCTACACCAGGGGTGGCGAACCTGATCCATGGAGAGCCGCTGTGGGTGTGGGTCTTTGGGATGGCCTCTCAGTCAGCCAATAGTAAAGCAGTGGTTCTCAACTCGACCTTCTGTTATTGGATGACTGAGAGGTCATACCAAAAACCCGCACTGACGGCGGCTCTCTGTGGATCGAGTTTGCCACCCCTGTTCTACACGGAATCTAATATGTTAATTGTGGCTGTGAGTTGGTTACATCTTGTGCTGGTTACCGTTTCATAATCGACAGTTTGGGAACATTTTGGTTTCCCAATAAAGTACATGAGCACTGGAACGATTGTAGGTAAGACTAAGACTCTGCGTCTGGTTCTGTTATACAGTATTCGGATATGTTGCTGGTAACACATCCAGCATGCTAACTCATTTGAGACAACATCATACAGGTGTGTGTACCACTGGATCAAGGCAGAAACAGCCTCGGCAAGTTAGTCTCCCCATGGCATTTAAGGTGTGTTTGCAGGGAAATTCAGATTATTCAAAAAAAAATAAAAAAGTTACATTTATGGTGTGCTTATCGCTATAGATATATGACCATCTTCGGTAGCAGAGAACATGCAGTTTAGTTTGTTATGATTGTTAAGATGTTACAATTTTATTATTTGTTTAGACAGTCATTCATTCATTCATTTTACAATTAAACGTCTGTTAGGTTTCACTATTCAGACACGTCGACAGATGCATTGCCCTTGGTTCATAACTGTTCCTAATAAATAATTTCAAAACAAACTCTGTTTTCCTTGCAGTATCAAAATTACACCAAACTGCGACCTAAAAACCACTTGTACTGAACTGTGAGTTTTGTTTACTGTTACACCCCTACTAAATATACACCTGAAATGCACCTAATCTAAATCCTATCTTGGACATGTGACCGCGTCACCTAGGCTAACGTGGCTTGTGTTGTTGTGTAGCATTTGACACTAGCTAGTTCAGAAAGGTCACACTGTAGACTTTCAGTGATCAGTCAGTTATTACTCTTCATTATAGCTGCATCTGTATAACAGTGACCAAGCAGCAGCAGGCACAGTGGTGTTCATTATTGGTTTATCTTGGCCTTAGCTGGGACCCTGAATAAGCGGGCTCGGTCTGGGCCACACCCCTCCTCAGGGACGGGTCTGAACTGGAGATAACAAAGAAGCAATTAAAACAAACACATTCAAAATAAACAACAGCCAACAGTGACCGAGCAGTAAAACAGCAGTATCCTGTCAATATCAAATGAGTTGCGCACAAGTGTGTGCTAACATCAAGAAACTCTCTCCTACCAGGCTTCCACAGGCCCTGTTTAACCCATGTCAAGCCATCGCCAAACCACACCTGCTCCAAGGGCAATACCCTCTTTAAGGGAGGAACCTAATTCCTCTCCAACCAGTCACAATTGTAGTCTGGGGTATATCGTCTGGACCAATTAAAAATCCTGATCAACACCAACAGACATGACAGGCTCTATAAAATATATACAAATCAGACCAAAACACAGGTGAGGGATCCATGCATGTTTGCCATTCGTCACTCATGCAAAGCAGCCACTCCGAGCATCCTGGGAAAGATGTGCCACATCGCTGCTTCAATACTTATCCAAGTTCAGTCTGACAAGGTGCTTCTGATGTGGGGGGGGGGGGCAGCGGGATGCCATTAGCCACCTCCACTCGTACTAACAGGAAGAGTTGTCAGTGGTCAGCTCACCCCTGGGAGATGAGAAAGTCAAGGCGAGGCCAGGGCATGCTGGGATGTCATCTTCCACGCTTGTTTCAGTTTGATCCCAAATTTGAGAATGAGATTACAGCAACTCTTCCCAAAACTTCCCTTGCAGGAAAGAGAATATTGAGCTTGCCTCTTCCTGACAATATGATTCCAAGTTAGACTACCACTTACACAGGCAGCAACATCAAACATATCATTGCTTACCCAGGCATGTTTCCGGGCAAAGGGAACCAAGAGTCTTTCAACACAATTTTCACAATTAGTGGTCTTTACATATTTAGGTAAATTAGTAGATCTTAAGGCCTTAAGGCTTCAAGATTTATCTTAAAGAGGACTCACAACCAGCAGACAGAAGGGATTCTGAAAGAGAAAAATGCAGTTCAGAACCTAGTGAATCTCACTCACTGTTACCCTCAGCGAGGTACCAAGGCTAAGAACCTCTCAAAGTCGTTCTGGCTTCATGTCTGACGAAAATCAGCAAGGAAACAAGCCAGACCCTCCACCATATCTTTACGACTTCATAGTTAAGTCTTTATTAGCCTTGTAAAAAGGGCATTAAATGAAAAAAAGGTGCGCCTTTTATTCTAAAACAAACGATGTTAATGATGAGCCATATATCTGACCCTCATTGTGAATATTAACCAGCACTACCATCGATCAAAAACACTCTGAATTTTCTGAATGCGGTACTTGAGCCCTTTATTGAAATATTGCAGAAGAATTAAGGTCTGTTTTTATTGGAAAATTTGCTGTTTTTGTATGTATCGCTCAAAGCCTGATCTGGATGCTTTGGCATTTCCATTCTGCTACACTAAAATACAGTCATAGCCCCTTGTCACCAGCATCTCAACACAAAAGTCATCTGAGAAAAAAATTAGATATCTGAACCTTGAGCACAGCCTGAGTACTACAGTGTAACTTCAATTCCAGCACCTTTCTGTTGGAAGATATTAATTTAACATTAGTGCCATAAAATATGCCTGGACTTAACACTGGATTTCTCTTTCATGTGAAATTTTATACCTTTTCCACCATTTTTTCCTTCACATTTTTAACCTTGACTTTATGTCACACCACCCCCGCCAATCCCCCTGTCTCCGCCCCAGCATGCTCTAATGAGCCACACCTGTGTCATATTACTCTTTTCTCTCGTTCCTGCCCTTCTGTGGCTCTCTCCAGCTGCCTCTCATTTTGCCCCTTTTTAGTCCATAGTATATAACTGCCTCCCAGTCCTGTGATCCCCAGTCCGGACGTTGATGCTGTTATCTCTGTTAGTCCAGTTGTAAGTCCCAGTTTGAGCTTTTGAGTCATTTGATTTGGAATAAAACCCATCTTGTTTTTGCCCTGATTCCCGCTCCTGTTCCCTGTATCCCGTCTGACACAACACTTTATCAGTGTCTTGTCCGTACTTTATATTGATATTAATCCATCCATCTATCTCTAATAACTGCTTATGCACTGCAGGGTCTTGGTGAGCCCGCAGCCTTTCCCAGGAAGCCCAGGGCACCAGGCAGGGGCACCCTGATTAGGGTGAAAGTCCATCTCAGGGCATTCGCTCACGCACACAGTAACAACACGGGAGGACCTGGAGGAAACCAGGTTGCACACACTCTAAGGTGATTTTAATTTTTTTTTTTTGGGGGGGGGGAGGGAACTTGTAGGCAGTGGATTGCTATATTCCCTAATTGATATAAGGTTTAAAACAATTTCCCCCAAATTGTTTTCCCCAAATTGAATTTAATAATGATAGAAGCTAATGCAATACAAAAACATTCAAATACTGTTACACCTGCACACACAGTGCAAATTTAAGGACCATGGACCTCAGACCAAATGACAAGGTGTCTCTGAGAGTGACGGGCCTGTGCAGGAGCAGGCAAACTGCTGTCACCAACACACACAGGCTACCGATGTTTGTCAAGGTGGGACAGTGTCACCAAAAGGTGAGGGAAAGACAGAGGGAGAGAGGGAGCGAGAGCAAAAGAGAGGGAGAGAGAAAAGGCAGAGAAAGAAGGACATATAACAAATGAAAGAGAAAGACAAAGAGAGTGAGGAAGCAAAAGAGTGAGCGATTGAGATGGATGCAGGCAGACGGGCAGCAGTGTGTAGCTGAGGGAGCCCCCGCTGTTGGGATTGTGCCGCCACCGGCATTTCTGGATGTTTTCCCAGCCCCCAGGAGCAGCCATCGGCACACGGCGACCAGCAGGCCGCACTCATGTCCCCCACCAATCAGGTGCGGAGCCGCTTGCTCTGCACGGAGACCCTCATTAGCGTATGGGCCCGGCTGGGCGGGAGCAGGCAACTGCGGCCCAATTAAATAAACTCTGGCACAGCTGTGGGGACACTGAGAGGCTGTGTAACAAAAAAACACGGCTTTTATTCCCCCCCTTGCAGAAAAGCGCCCAAACCTGTTAATTGCAGCCCTGCTGCCAATCAGCTGGTAATTACCGGTTTCCTGCCTGCCTCCCCTCAATCGGCTAATCGGCTAATTTGAGCGCCGCTGCGCCTGGAACAGCTGGAACGTCACGCCCGGAGTCAGGCCCCGGAGAGGAAGGAGGCGTGCGCGGCCGTGTGCACGTGCACGCATGCTCCTTAGCGTGCACACGAGGGCACGCGTGCTGCCATCAGCGGCTCAGAATGGGCAAAAGAAATGCCAGTTCCGTTTAGGTGTTTTTGACCTGTTACCTGAAGAGCAGAGGTTGCGAAGAAAATGAACTGTTTGCTCTACTGTCCCCCCCAGCTGTCGAGCCCCCCACTTCGGCCCACGGTGTGATTGATTAATGTTGATTAAAGATTTGAAACGCCTGCATGTCCAACTCTGTGACTCTCACCTGCTCCAAGCGCAAATTGGATTGAAAAGGTTAGCGGTCACATAATTGCTTTTAGATTGTGCCCAGTGTGAGCATGTTTCATTAGTATAATCATCATCATCACCAAAGCTAATGTTCGTCTATTTTTTTTTTTATCTTCCAGCGGTGGGTGAAAATTAGAATATGCAATTTCCACCTACCTGGGCATCACTTTTAGTAATTA
Organism: Gnathonemus echidnorhynchus; assembly: GCA_026776725.1. Lineage (NCBI taxonomy): Eukaryota > Metazoa > Chordata > Actinopteri > Osteoglossiformes > Mormyridae > Gnathonemus > Gnathonemus echidnorhynchus. The sequence continues at coordinate 34,956,929 of JAODJU010000040.1, forward strand.
AAACTGTTTCAACATAGAAACATGCCATTTGAACACAGAGTTATTAAAAGCGCTTTATGAGATCACAGAAAATACACTGTGGGGCTTTATAATACATTATGTGACCTCTATATATTTGTTCTGATAATTATCCATAAACAGGCACAATTGTTTAGGATAATAAACAGATCTGACACCTCTATACGGTGACATTATGGCAGCATGCTTTACCGTATCCATGTGCTGTGTATTTATTGATGGTGTAATCTTGATGAAATTGTGTCCCTCCTTTGTTGTCCTTCCTCATACATGTGCTGTGTAGCAAATGGGTCGGCTGGAAGAGAGAATTATGCCCATGTAATCAACATGACAGCCAAGGCAGATGAGCGGGTGATATCTTGTCATGATGGGCACGGCCTAGTGGCACCGGTCTCTCTCATGCCAGAAGGATCCGCCTATTAAATGCTTCCGAAAGAAACCTGCACCTGAGTAATGCAGGAAGACAGCAGGGTGCGAGAAACGTTAAGGATGTGAATGGGAGAATTGCACTTTGTTTTACATTATTTTACATTGTTTTACAAAGCAAAGTTATTTTATCATTTTATAAGACTGACCTTTGTTTTTAAAATATATTTCAACATTTAGCATTCCTTGAAGATATCATTCCATCCCTCCATCCATCTTTCTTCTATAAGCCGGTATCGTGCTCGGAGAGGCAGCGTGGGCCCGGAACCTGTCCTGGGAAATCTGGCGTGGGGGGGGGTCACAGCTTGGGAGAGGTGCTGGCTTCTCGTAGGGCACCTATTACAGACAGTTCAGAGACAGCAGTTTGCCTAGCTGCAAGCTTGGCTAGGGGCAGAAACCCATGTAAAGACAGGGAGAACATGCAGAGAGCACACAGGAAGAGCGGGCGGCGAGTCAGCACTTCCACTGAGCCACCGCCCCGAGCCCTAAGGCTCAAAAGCTTTGATAGCAACCGAAATGTTATCAGGGATATTCCGCATAGCCCTGACCCCCACCCAACGTTCTCTGTGTCTAATTGTCAGCCCTAAATCTTTGTTGTATGAAATAGCAGGCAATCATTCATCAATGGTGACTAACTCCCTCACAGTCCAGAGAGACTGCATTTATTCCCTTCACACTGGTCACTCGTAAAACAAAACAGCTACACTGGTATTGTGGCTCTCTGGACTCTGTCTTAGGTACCTGTTCATTAAAGCAATCAGCCGACTCCTACTGCAGCTGATACGTATGACGCCAGGATGTGAGATCTAAGTGATTGTAAACATGGTGTGATGGTTGGTGCCAGCATCTCAGCTGCTACCTCTCTTGAGAATTTGTCAACCCTTGAAGAGATTTTGGATAAAGCAGCCATAGGGGTGTCTATTAAAGTGCCTACTGAGTTTATTATTATTATTATTATTATTATTATTATTATTATTATTATTATTATTATAATAATGAAGCCATGCTTTAATAAGTGTTTATGTTTGTTTCGTGTGTGCATATGCAAAAAACGGAGACAAAAGCATGAATATGTAAAGAGAGTACGTCCTTGTGTTATTTACTAAGCTATATAGCTGTCACAAATCATTTGTATATATACTGATTTTATAGCCGCTGGTCAAAAAGACCTGAGGACAATATTTGCGCCCTCTACAGTATTTAAAAAAAATATTTTAAAAGAAAATCTAAGTTACTTTTTGTAATCAAATATGCTGAAAAAATATGCCGAATTCACTGCTGTTAAACTCACAAATGGGTTATTTTGACCCAAAGGCAACAGGATGGTTTACGCTATACTGTACTAAACAGAGTAAGTCATACTGTGTTTCATTTTATTGGCAACTACTCCTAATATTCATGGTCCAAAACATTACACATTATGGTCATGAAACTGATTATTAAGTAAAAGTACTAATACAAAATATACTAGTACAAAAAATATATACTTTTTTTCCTATACTATAATTGATTTCCTTAGTTCTGCAAATGGGTGGCAATGGTCAGCACTGTTTGTGGAATTTGCATATTTCCCCATCTCGACATGGGGTTTCCTCCACGTGCTCTGATTTCCTCCCACAGACCAAAACCATGCTGAGGTGAATTTGAGCTACCAAACTGTGTGAGAGGTGTGTGTGCCTGGAGATGAGTTAGTGCCCCACCCTGGGTTATTCACTGCCTTGTGCCCATAGCCTCCAGAATGGAACAAGCAGCTTTGGAAAATGGATAGATAGTCATGCAAATTTTCGGTCTTTATGAAGATTATCTGGTCTACATTTTTGAATGTTTTGATAAATGTGGAGATTTGTTTACTCTCTGACAGTGAATTGGTGCTGGTGGATATTGTACACAATTCTGCAGCAGAAACTTAAACTCTTTAGGAAAAAATAAAGTTTGGTCAAAGGATGACGAGATCAGCCATAATGGAGAGAGTCAGCCATCCCTTCTCTGTGATTACTCACCCAGCTTCAGATGTGGCCGTTGTAAGCCAATCAATAGCAAGTGCGGGAGGTAAGGAGGGGTACACCCCAAATCATATGTGGGGGTCAGTGCAGGGCATCATGGGAAGATTAGCTAGCAGTGAAATGATCAATGGCCCAGATTATTCAGGATCTCGGAAAACCCCTGTACAGGCTACCAGTATCATTTGATTAAATGAGTAGTTCTAGAGAAAAGATCACACAGAAACCTGAAGGGGCATGCACCACAGCTCATAATGCCAGGGCCTGGTGTCCTGTTTCTGTCGGACTCTATCACACTGAGGTGCTGCATCGGGGCTGCTGCATCGGGGCTGCTGCATCGGGGCTGCTGCATCGGGGCTGCTGCATCGGGGCTGCTGCATCGGGGCTGCTGCGGGTTCCCGTAAGGCCCGCTCCCCAGGCCCGGTGTGCGGCAGGATCAATTAGAGAAACGCCACTGGGCGCCAGCATGACAGCCACTTAAGGAATTAGCCCTCAGTATACAAATCACCATTAGCTAATTAACTAAATTGTTGTTAATGGTGGACGCGCGTGGGGGAGAGCGCGCTCTAAAGAGCACATATAAATTGCTCTCCATGCTCCACGGTGTTGCCAACAATTAATTAAGTCTGGGTGTGTGCTTAATGAAAGGGATAACTTATTCCACCGACGGGGTAAATGTTTCATTTGCCATCTCCATCAGTTAACCTCCCCTGTGGCGTTTTATCTCTTACTACTTGATCGCAAGTCGCCGGCCAACATCGACGCCCACGGCAGCATCAACAAGGAGAACGACTAACAAGCAGGAGAGGTGCAGCTCCCTCCTGGCCACTCCCACCCCGATACACCCGATCTCTGCTTTTCCTAGACCTGCCAAGAAAATAGCAGCCTCAACGATAAACTAGGCTCCTAGCTTATCGATACCTAAAGTGACGTCTGTCTGTGTGATGTCCAAATTAGCAGCAATCACGGCTGAGTAATCTTTAGTAACAAGTCGAGTCACGCCACAGGAGAGAATCTCACGGTTTACAGGCAGATACGTTTCCTCGTTACAAACCTAAGGATCGCTGCATTTTTTGATCCACCTTCCACAAAAATAGCTGTAACAAAGTGAGTAGGGAGTTCTTTTAAACTGTGCTTTCTGTCACACATATCGAGATTTCCCTGGGCAGCCTTTTAAAGAAACACGGAACCCCAGGCTGCGATAACGGGAAATAATTACAAACAGACAGATAAGGGCCAGTCAATGTTTTCACTTCCTCTAGCGCCCTCAGACACACACTCATAAAGCTGCTGTACCTGGGGCAGTGCCAGGGCACCCAGCTACCGCACTCTCGGGAGAAGCTTAGTCCAGCAACTGCTTTGGAAAAAGAGCATTTAACCCACAGCGATGGGCAAATCCAGCTGGTGTGACATAGCAATTTGTATCCCCGCTTGTGGAGGGGGGGGGTATAGCAGAAGTCAATCTGTGTCCGGAACGTTCCATGAACTATAAACAAAGGTCCCCTGAATGTACCTTTAACTTCAGGCTTAAACCTAAATTTCAGAGGGGGCACGGTGTACAAGGTAGGACTCTCCAGTTCTTCCTCTTGTTTGACCCCCCTGCTGGGTCAAAAAAGCTCTCGGCAGCCTCTGGTGGCCATTTTAAGACCCTTCTCACAAATCCATAAGCAGCCCAGTTTTCATGCTAGCTGACATCTTTTATATTCACACTTTTATTAGTTTACCGCTTGACTGTCCAAATTTACAGAATAAGCGATAATTCTTCTCCTAAAATAGTAGAGCATTACGGATGTGTTAGGACATGCACTGTCCGACTGTGTTTCTCCTTCATAGGGTGACACACACCACCCTGAACATCTCAGCTAAAATCCCTCAACCAAATATGAAGAGTTAATGGAAACTTGTTTTTTTTTTTTTTTTTTCACATAGTCGGTTGCATGCTATATTCATGCAGTCATAGAGATTGGGGGGTCATGTCATTTTTGCTTTAAAAATTTTTTTTTTCAGTCTAATCCCACCCCCCACATTTTAAAACCTCAAGCGCTGCCCCCAATGTTTGAAGTCAATTATATCATCTGTACAGGCCATTATAACAGCAAATATCATCTAATGCCATTGGCTCTGACACTGGTGTTTATATTTATATATATCAATGGTAGAAGGGGCGGGGAGGCGGGG
>JAODJU010000040.1:34963860-34975910 GCA_026776725.1 Gnathonemus echidnorhynchus
TATGTGGGGTAATAAGGTAGTTAGTTTTTAACTGTTGCAAATCAGCAACGCCTGCCTTGAGAGGGTTAAAATGCTTTATCAATATAAAACTTTATAACTTTAACTTTAAAATTATGTATAGTATTTACAGTGCCAGTTTGGACACACCTACCCATAGAAAGTTTATTTGCCGTATTCTCTACATTTTACAATAATTATAATTCAAAATTATAAAAATAACATATAGAACATGGAATTGTGCACTGACCAAAAAGCATTAAACAAAAAATACTAATTTGTTTAGGGGGGCAGCTCTGTGGGTTGGTTTCCAGTTCAAATCCTCAGGTTGGTAGAGTGATCCACCATTGGGCCCTTATGCCAGGCCCCTAACCCCAATGGCATAAGGAACTGGCTGACTCTACTGTCCCCTCTAAGCCAGTGCCATGAGGTGGCCTCCTGGGATGCTTTTCCAGCTGTCATGAAGGAGTCATACATATATGCTGAGCTCTCATTGGCCGCTTTTCCTTCACTCTCTGGTCAAATTCCTCCAAAAACTTTTAGGTCAGGTGGCCTGGTCATGTGATGTGACACTCTATCACTTTCCTTTGTAGGCAGCTTGGCATATTCAAACTTCTGACTGGTACTGTATATATTTATACATGCTGTTATAGATGGCATGTACTTTTTTAAACAAACAGCTAGGTTTGCAGTTCAAGAATAGACCACTAGTGAATAAAATCCTCACAAGTGAACAGCTCAACACTGATGTTACTTTTCTTTGGAAGCACAGCCCTCCTCTCTCAGAGTCATTCTTGCAGCATTAAACGGCAAGGTGGATTTCCTTTGCAAGACCGACCCCCTCCACCCCCCTGCGACATCCGTGAATGACAGCAAGAAATCTGATAAATTCCTACAGAATCAGCACAGCGAAATCCTGAGGCTGTTTGTCGGGGGGCAGACAGAGAGCCTTGTCAGCCCAGCCACGTTTTTTTTTTTTCACTTATCTGAGCAAAGTGTTAATAAGCAAACTTTTTTACAAATAGGAACTCTTTAAGCGGAACTCGTAGGTGGCTGTTTCTTATCCACTAACAAGTTATCAGAACAGATCGGAAGAAAGTTGACCTCTTGTTCACGTTTCTTTCTATAATTTTTTCTTCTTTTTATTGGACAAGGACTGAAACTATTACAAAATATCTGTGGTTGACTTGTTCTATTCCATTCAGAGATGTACCACAGCCAATAATAATTACAGCATAATGCTTAGAAAAATATGTCTTTAATACTTAATGTACAAAACTTTTTAGTTCTTAAAAGTGTAATATCTTTACAATACATTTTATTTAAACATTTTAAAATGACTTTCTCCTCAAGGGTCTTCTTTTCTGGAGATTCGGCGTATTCATTTTTTCAGCTACAGGTTGACTGACCTCCAGTCACAAACAAATTGCACCTTAGTTGTTGGGATACTCATCTTTGAGCATCTTCAGACCCATTGTCAGTACTGTCCCTGGGGGGTGAATCAGTGGGTAGTGCTACAGTCTCAAACTACACAGGTCAGGGGCTTGATTCCATGCTCTGTCTGCATGTGTTTCCATCCTGTTTAGTCCTCCAGCTGAGAAACATGCATCCTGGTGAGTCTCTGTGTTTCTGTAGCCTGAAACGTGTGCCCTCTGATGGGGCATCATCATTGCAGGCTGGTCTGCCATGCCTAATGCCCAGAAGCTTCAGGCTCTCTGTGATCTGCTGCTAGATAAGTGTTTATGGGAAATGGATTGAATACTGGTCTGAAGTGTGGAATTCAACAAACCAATGTTGCAGAACATTTCAATTTATTTTCAATGAAAAAATCGCTTCTGGAATAAAATGACCGTAAAAAAACTGCTTACATACTCAGCACCAATTTTTTTGCTAAACTGAGCTGGCTGTATTTACTTGCCATTCGTATTTTACTGAACCTCTAGCTGAAATCTCCATGGAATAAAACCAAGCTACTTCTCCTGCTTTTTTGGATTTTACAGGGTATTTTTGCAAGGTAATTTGATTGATGTCCTCTGGTAATTTGAATCCAATGGACATCAGTCTATTTAAAACTCTTACTATTGTCACAGATTCATCTCAAAGTTGTTGACCATATTAATGTGACCATCTTCCATAATGAATTTGAGGAAGCACTTTTTTACACAGCGTGTAGTTAGAGTATGGAATAGTCTTCCTGTTAGCGTAGTGCAAGCTAAAACCCTGGGTTCCTTTAAATCAGAGCTAGATAAGATTTTAACAACTCTGAGCTATTAGTTAAGTTCTCCCCAAATGAGCTTGATTGGCCGAATGGCCTCATCTCGTTTGTAAATTTCTTATGTTCTTATGTAACTATGTATCGAGCGCAGGGTTCTTTGAACTTGAAGCACATGTCAGAGGACACCATAGACAGGATGCTAATCAAGGCGCACACTAACACGCTTCACGCAATTCAGAAGAGAACACGCAAACTCCATATATGCAGAGCGCAGGGCAAGATCCCTACTCCCATCCCTGGAGGCACAGCAGAGGACATGTTCCAGTGTATCAGTGCAAATGCAGTGGCTTTGTTGAGTTATCAGACAGAGTGAGTAACTTAGTAAAGGAGGCTCTTACCATTGATTAAGACAATGCAATATCACTGCCAAATCTGTATAAATCAGACAAGAAACGGTAGGAAAAGGGGAACACAGGAACAAAACACATCCGAAAATGACATTTTAGAAGCAGAAGACATGAGAATAAAGACTTCACTCTTGGAAGAACAACACTTTCCATAGCAAGCAGAACAGATAACACCTGTATAGAATGGAATATGTCGCCTTTACAAATCACAATTTCCCAAATGTCTGCATTGGTTTCTTGTGACTTTGTAGACTTCACTGCTAATATCTGTTACAGTGAAACTTTTACTTCCAGGTAATTGTTCCTTGTCAATTTTTTACGTATCCTGTTTATACAATTATTAATTGTGAAAATTTTCAATTATGTGTCATTGTTGTAAACAATCATAAATGTGCATATGTTCTGCATTTAATGGATGTGGGATTTATAGAAACAGTCAAGTAATATTTAAAAAGAAAAAAATGTTGTTATTATTATTATCTTTGTGACATTTGTTATCATCTTTGTGACATTGAGCAAGAATATCAACTGGCCAGGGTCTTAAGTGACATATCATCTGTATATTTGCAGAACCATAAGGGACAACATTTGATAGGCTGCATGTCTGTTATTTACATATTTACATAGAACTGATTGTGTGTTATGTAAATAGGCTATGATCTACATAGCTTGAATCACGCGATTTGGCTAAAGATAGAGAGTGTTGGAATGCTAACCTTCTTCAAAGGGCAATACAATAAGTGAATACCAGGAATGTTGTACCACGAAATGCACAAACAAAATTAACACCATCAAAGCAAACATACTGATCCGTCTTTTGAAGACAGTAAGGCAGATGTTGGTGGAGCTAAGCCTCGGGGGTTAACAAAATGAAAGACAAAGAAAGTCCAACATTGTCACAGTACCAGATCTTTAATCGTTGACAACAACCAGTTCGCTCCATGGCAGGAAACAAATATTTAAGCGCTTAGCTACTCTGAAGTATCTGGTGAAAGCTATACCACTGAAGACACATGTCAGGACAAGATGCTTACCAGTAACATGGCTGAGAATCATAATAAAACTTACCTCTGCTGGTTTCATTATGATATAATTATAATGGGGCAGTGGCAGATAATCCTAAAGTACCCAACCAAGACTGCACTCTCCTGGACATGTGTGACTAATAAAGTGAAACAGGATTTCAAAGACATCAAGGGGAACGTGATCAGCTTGGCGTCCCAGCCTCCATTGCCTAAAATATAAAGTAAATAGTATTCAACATAGTCTGCAGCTTTTGATGTCAGCATCCGGGAAGCAAAAAAGAAACATCATAATGGTCAAAAACGCCAAAGTGACATCACTATCAATAAAATCGAAATATAAATCTTTTTGAAAAACCCATGATTACAGTGGTTGAAGCCAACGATACACATCCACGAAAAACACTGACAGATAAGAAGTCAGTCCATTACACACACAACATGGGCAGTTTAAAGGCACCAGTTTACCTAACCTAGTACCTGAAGAAAAGAATATGAAACTCCACAGCCACAAACCCAGGGGTGGGATTTAAATCACTGGAGGTTTATCCTTGTGTCCTATTGTAAAAGTTTTGACTGAGACTGAAAGTGGAAAGAGTGAGTGAGTGATGTGGCAGAGAGCGGGAAGAACACCACAGCTGAAAGAGAGGAGAGTTGGAGCGACCGGAAACATATGTATGCAGCAATTTGTGTGTAGTGCTAGGCCTGGAGTAGATCTTTTATGTTCTTTTAATAAATGAGTGTACAGTCTTTAAGAGAGATTCCTGCTTGAAGGAGTTTTGTTTACGCCCTTGCAGTCACGAGCGAACCCAAAACATAGTAACAAGAGAATGTTACACTTTACTTATCCTATGGTCCATTGTGCAAACATGTCACACATGTAAATTAAAACACTGTGATGCTGATGTCTGTTGATATTGACTTATAAGTCTAAATCTATAACAGCCTTTGGAGAAGCTGTGGACACCCTTTGTGATGTCATAAACTGATGTCACATTTCAATGCTTTGCTGAAGTTGTATGGAATGTATGTGGTCATCATGTAGGAGAATCACTGTAAAGAATTCAGGCTTGACAGTGGCTCAAAACTGGCGTGGCACAATCTGACTAGGATGGTGTTAATTTTTGAAAAAATTCATAGAACAGACAGGAAGCTTAACTGGTTGAAAGTCAATAAGTGTTTCTTCTCTGTGGGAAAGATAATCATTCGGGTGGTCAAAGAGAAAAATCAAAATTCTGTACATGGCTTTGATGAAAAAGTAAAAATCTGAATGACTGCTGTATTTTTGAGAACCTTTTAAAGGACACATCTCCATGGCGATTGATATGCTAGCGAGCACAGCTGGAAGGCCAAACAGCCCTTTGTTTAGGAATAAAGTGCTAGGAGGTCTGAGCACTGATGTCACCATCGACTGTTTCTGTTTACAGTCTGTCTAACTTCGATGCGGAATTGTGTAGATTGCCAATACAACTCGTGTTTGCTTATGTTAGCTGGGATGTAAGAGGATCAGAAAAGAATGACTAGAATTACAACAGTTTTCACTTGCTGTTGCAAGTCCTTAAATGGGCCACAAAATACTGTTTAAAAACACTGGCTATAGAACAAGTTTAGCATGTTGTGATGCCATAAATGTAGTGAATGCAACGACATCAGTATCTAAAAAAATATACATCAGTTCTGCATCATTCTTAGTAGCTTGTAATAAACAAATCACTATTCCAAATTGCAATGTATGATCATTCTTTATATGTTCTTATTTCTTTTCCCATCAAGAAGTCACTTTGTCTAATCATCCTTTTTGTATGTTTGCTCATAAGTGGTGAGATGCTACAACTACAAGCAGGCATCCTCCATCATTTGACTGTCTGACCCCCCCACCCCACCCCCCTCCTCCTTTTCTGTCTTGGTCCAACCCTAACATCTGGCTCACACCCTGCGTCAACTCCCTCTGAAGTAACTAGATGGATTCTCAAACTATTTGAGTGGATGAAAAAGTCACATAAACAAGTAAAATGTAAAGGACAGAATAAAGATGAAAACTCTTGAACAAAGTAGATAAAAGCTTGGGTCGTGACCTAATGGTTCATCTTCAATCCTCTCCAAATTTGGCAAAAACCATATTATGCGCATAGTATATACTATAAAATATAGTACATGTAGACAGGGTCAAGAGGATCAGTTACTGTGCAGTTAAGCATTACAATGGCTAAGATGTGTGATCTAACTTTTGTTAAACATAGTGTGAGTGTTGGTGTCAGACATGGTTATCCCAGCATCGCAGAAACAGCCGCCCCCCCTGGGATTTTCACACACTGCAGTGTCTAGAGTTTACAGAAAATGGTGATATATTCCTTTCTATATTAATTTAGCTTAAATGTATTATTGGAAAACCAGGAATTTTGGCAAACAATTCTCAGACTTCACATTAGTCGACTTGCTCAGAAATGCTACATGCAATATACAGCATGAGTATGTGAAATGTATGCATTGGGTTTTGATCTGTTAGAAGGATGATCATTCTGCAACCCTGCAGTTGGGAATTACTATTAATGATATTAAATATTATATCGGAGCCATAGCTGACATTCTCAAAATGGTTTCCAAAAGGACCATATTTTTTTTTCTTCTCTATGTAGGATAGAGAAAATCAACCCAGAGAATTCCTGGGTTAAGTACATCCAACTTACGGACAACTCATATTTACTAATGGACTGCCATAAAGCCTATTAAATTTAAAATTTGGGTTAAGTACAATGGTTTCTAATAATGAAAGCACACTCTACTCTGTGACACTTGTAATAACATTATGTACGGTACAGTGCTGTATGTATTAATGCTTATTATTATAATATATAATAATAATAATAATAATAATAATTATTATTATTATTATTATTATTATTATTATTATTATTATTATTACTGTGTTATTATTTTAACTTACCTACAATTTCGACTAAAGAATCTAGTTTGCATCAGTTTGTAACCTGGGGACTGCCTATAAAGCATTTTTAAAAGAACAATAAGTATCAATCGCTGCCAAAAATCATTTGTTCTGTTTAGTTCAGTTCAGATGCAATTTTTTTGTGTAGTGGTAATGTCCTCGCTTTACCGTGCAAAACTAAAATATTAATTTTTACGTGGTACTCAACCTCCACTGAGTTACAAAAGCATGTTCACAATAAGTATTTGATGGCTTTCCATTAAAAGCTAATAGTGGTTTGCCCTTACAGATATCTTTGAAGGTGACCAGATTACCCACAAGCAATTACAGAAGAACTCTTGGCTGCCTGCCGGTTCCCTAGATCAGGCAAAGAGCGACTTCGTGAGGAATAAATTACAGAGGGAGAGGCATCGCTGAACAGGCGCCAAAGCGCTTGCTTACATCACCTTAATCTTCCTTGCATAATGATGGAAAAAACAGATGTTTGTTTCTCTTCGGCGTCAAAAGAAATTCCTTGGACTTTAAGCATAGCACTCTTTAAACACTCACTTTGGAATAATTCAACAGCTAAAGTTTTGCATTTATTTAAAATTGTTAGTGGTGACATTTAAAAATTAAAAGACCTTTTGCAGCATATGGTAGATTTATTGCAATGGGCCATTACAGGTCAAAACTGGCTTTAAGTGTTAGCAGTTAAGTAACACTGTAACTGAATATTAAATTCAGCTGCGTCATATATCGTGGACAAGTATTGTTTTTAGAAAAGACATGGTAACGTGCTGGGATATGGATTTAATTGAAGTATTATGGAGAATGGAGGCCTCCTGGCCAGGTACTACATTCTAATATTTTTGGTTTATCAATTTTGTATCTGATTTTGAATCTTCTGCTTAACGTTTTACATCCAAATCCTCCCCAGGGCTGCCACAATGCATACAAATACCCCATAGATGGTTGGACAGGATACGGAACAGAATAAACTGCATAGTGGTGGGTGCCCTTGATCCAGAGTTTACATACAATATGACTTTAACTCTTACTGCCTGCACTCTTAGCCCCTAATGGTACAGTTTATTTCCTAGGAGGCTTGGCCTGTCTATCTAAGATATGTGATCTCATTCTGAAAACAAACCAAAGCTGATTGAACAAGGTTTGTATTTGGGTAGAATATTAAATAAACAGCCTGTACATCCTTTCAGTACAAGGTTGCAGGGGTCCAGGAGTCTATATCTAATATCTTATAGATTTAATTAAAAATGTGTTGTTTTTTTTTTCCTTCATGTAATCTGAAAAGTTCAACTGAGACCCAGTTCTGTCGGCAAGCATGTCTGATATTTCCCTGAAAGGGTCTGGTCTGCACTGTGGGTGAAAAGCGGGTATGTCTGAAGTGCACGATGTAACCAGGTCTGAATCTGTGTCCTTGATCCCACAGTCGGACCATGTGTCACTTCTGTCGTATATGAAAGTGGTTTAGTTTACGAGGAGCTTAGAGACTGGAAGGCATAAGGTGTCACAAGGCGATTGCAAACCTGCACAGCTTCAGCAGAAACATATATTTTTGGTTATGGCAGCTTCTTTTCCACAAAAATACATTTCTGGTTCCAACTTAGCACGGAAAATCTAATTAATGACACAAGTTTTTAGTCCTGGATTTTAGGCCTGGCAATCACGTGCCTTAGGGTCTGCTACATGGGCTGGAACTTAATCAGAGGTTTCAAAAACCACAGAACTCATTCTCATAAACACACATTGACCCTTGGACCCTAACTTGCTTTTCTTACTGATTTTGCTGTATTTCCCACCAATCCAGTCATTCTATTAGAGCCTGATTGTAGAGACGTACATGTCCGTGCAGATAATTAAACTCACCCTCCATTGTAAATACAGCAATCCAATCCATGCTGGATTCATTATGTTTGCTCTGAATGTAAATAGGCCACCCACCACCAAAATCATACAACACATTATTTCTGAATTCAGAAATCGACTCCATGTGTTAGTCATAAAGCGCCCAGCCATAAACAGCAACATATTCATGTTTTTACATGTTGTGATACTACACATGTAATCAAATGTTCACCTAGCAAACTTCAGAGGGATGCCTATTAAGTTTTATAGACTTTGACTTAATCAAATTCTGTAGATTATCTTCATAAAGTACATAATGTAATCAAAAGAAGAAATATTAGAAATTATTTCACCTGCTAAAATAGATCACTCCCTCTAGGTCTTAACAAATATATTTACAATTATGCAAACTACTGATAAAAAGTGCCGGCTCTCAGCTAGAAATCAGCCCTCAATTATTTAAATTTGCTTGTTACTAAGACACTTTTGTTGGTGTGATTAGACATTTGGCTCTGATTTTAGTCAAACACATTTATGGACATTAATGATCCAAACTCTGTCCAGAGAGGAACATGCTGTGTGCCTCAGGGTTCAGTTTTGGGTCCTGCTGCCTCCTGTCTACATGGCTTTCCATTGCTAATATGATGAAACAGGAACAATTTCCATTATTAAACTGATAATGGTCAGCCCCAGCATCCCTAAAACCTGTCATATCGTCTCGTCATGTTTAAATTGTAATAAGAAAGCGATGACAATGACATTGAACTCCATTTTTCCAATCAAACCCAGATAAAATGGAGGCTAAATGTTTCAGAACCAGCAAATGCTAATGTAGATCTTTCAAAACTTCATCCTGAAGTTAGTAGATCCACTTTCATGCCAAGAGGAAATAAAAATCTGGGAAAGGCACTTGGGTCTGTCTCCTCTTTTAGAGGAGCCCTTCATTACCACCCCTGGGTGGCAATCTACCACCTCACAACCCGGCTGAATAAGGCTTTCCTTTTGTTTTGAAAGGCCACATTAATACTTTTCTCTCCATTATACTACACTAGTATGAGACTATTAGACCTATTAGGAATTTAGTTCAATTTCTCTGCTAACTCTGTCTACCTGGTTCAGTACACTTTTGCTAAACTGCTGACGATTACCACACAAAAATTACTTCATTTCCATTTTTTATACAAACTTACCAAAAACCATGACCCATTGACTTACCATTCTGACGTGCTCCACAGCATTTAAGTAGATTTTGTAATAACTACCATCGACACCTTTTCTCCCAAGGATCCATTCTTGTTACTAAAAAACACTGAAAGGTAAAATTTTAAGGATACATTTTAAACAAAAAAACTTTCCCTATTTTAAAAAATGGAAAGTGCCACATTAGTGTAGGTGTCAATTACAATGGTCCAAACTTTAAAATGTGTCTAAAAACAGCCATGGAATTGTTACCATGAGTTAATCTCATTCACCATGGTCAATTAGAAATATTATGCTACTATACCTTAGTAATGAGATCATAAGTACTTTAGTTGCCAAATGGTTTAACAGTTCTTCACTCCATTTATCAGCCAACCTCTTCTCAATTTCTATTTTAGGTTTGACATCCTCCTCTGCACTAATCTCAGTTAACTGTTTAATGTTTGTTCTTTAACAATTCAAGGAATGTCTTCTTTTTCTTTCTAGAAGTTCGTAATTTCTGTGGCTCATCAAACCCTAACAAACCAAATAAGGTCTCCTTATTTTACAACATAAAGTCAGTTGTTCTGGTCAGGGTTTTCTGCGAAGTGCTTTGACAACATTGTGATAGACTTATTAAGGAACCAATCAACAGTGAATCACAGCCATTTGAGGGTGGAGATTTAAATGTGCGTTGCAGTCTGTAAACTTACTCAATTCAGTGGGAGAATTGCAAGTCTTTATAAAACTATTGAGTCATTCAAACCCAGGGGTCTAGAGATGGGGAGGGCGGTGAGCTGAAACATATCTCCTTTTACCAGCACTCATATCGTTGTTGAATCTGTTGAACAAAATTATGCAGAGCCTCGCACTATAACAGCTTGGGGCGAGAGAAACATATCTCTGTTCTCTGTAAGCGTCGGAAACGTCGTGAGATACTTATTTATCTTTTGAAATTTTTTTTAATGAGCATCAGGGTAGCAGCCTCTTGGGGGGGCACAATGTGCGTGGGGTGAGGGAAGCTGTTGATGTCTCCATTCAGTCCAAGTGTTCATGGCAATCGTCACTCCACACTCACTCCTAGTGGACAACAGGAGCTTGTACGGTGCCCTGCTGTAATTGTGAAATCCACTTCCAGACTTCTCACTCCGTGGCAAGAGGGGTAGGGGGGCTCAATGACAAAAACATCTTGAAGAAGCCCATGAGTGCACTGGAAGACCACCTCCTGAAACTGGGGTTTGACATGTCTGGGCAGGAGAGCTTTATCCCTTTAACTGCACTTTCAACCCAGCTGTTTTGGCTCAGGGTTCCTTGACTCTTGTGAATGTGAGCGTGGATCATGGTAGATCATGGTGGCCAACTTCCCATGCACTCTGCTCAGTACCACAGAGAAACAAAATGAGAAAAAAAAACAAGGGAAGTTGAAGGGAAGACACGGCAAACCACGCCCACGCCCACGTCTTCTAGAACCTTCTCCTTCCTTCAAGACCCCTCAGATGGTGAAAAGGTTGAAAACCTGGGCTGCTTGCTGGTGCTGGAAGTCATTCATGTTTTCCTGTGATCTCCTGCATACACTTCCAGCCGCGTTTCAGGGATTGTATAAGTGCTTTATGAGTACAGGTTATAGGTGTCACTTTTAATTAAGGCAGCAATTAAACAAAGCCTAGGAAGCAATACAGTGCACCATTCATAATGAGATTCTGTAAACAATGGAGCCTGTCCCAGGAATGGCAGCACACACCCTGCACAGGATGCCATCCCATCACAGGGCACACGTGCACTCACACACGAAAGGCACCAACTCACCTCCCTGCTGATTCACTACCAGGAGGAGGCTGGATCTGGACCTGACAGTCACATGGGGTACATTCAAACTCAACCCCAGACTCAAACCCACAGCCATGATGGTGTAGGGCCACAGTCCCACCCACTGATCTACAGCACTGCCTTTAATCATTACCACATTAACAACAGTTTCAGAGGGCTGCCATCTCTCACGCATCTGGCGTGACGCTTACGCTTTCAGGCTCTCACACTGATGCAAGAAATCTTACGGCAAATCTATATTATTCCATTATAAACATAAAATTAGCTACATCAAAAGCTTTGACGTAGTTTTCAAACCCTACGGACAATTTACAAGGTACAGCATCTCCCAGCTGACTGCAGTGCTGCCTGCTCAGTTTCCTTCTGTCCCGTTTGCTGTTTCCATCGGTCCTCTGCCTCACTCACTACCCACAGCTCAGAGGCTGCATCCAGTGAATGGTTTGACCTGGACCCTAAACTCACTTATACAAAAGTCCAGCAGAAGTGCCCATAGAGATTTCACATGCAGACACAGCGAGACCCATGTTCACACCCCTTTCCTACACACGGTGAGCACACACCTTCCTGGATGATGCACCCCCCCCCCCCCCCCCCCCCCCCCCCCCCCGCCC
>JAODJU010000040.1:34976010-35004741 GCA_026776725.1 Gnathonemus echidnorhynchus
TGGGGGGGGGGGACAGGGTGTCACATCCTGTGAACACTCACTTTCTTATTCCTGTGCCTGTGAGCTTCAGCTGGGGCGCAAATTGCAAAGTATTGAGTGTTAAGATGTTGGGCCAAGTTGACTACAGTGATGGAAGAGGTGTCACAGGCAGCACATGCTTTTTCAGGCCTTTATCTCACTTGTTTTTAATTTCCTGTCTATTAACCTAACAGATAGATTTACATCTATGTGTAATATCCAGGTTTTTTTTATCTCATACCACATGATGATGATGATGATGATGATAATAATAATACATTAAAAGAATAAATTAAAAATAATATTAAGTCTCTTGTGGACTAACAAATATGTTGGCATTTGCATTTTTCCCCCATTTCCATCCTTAGCCTCTAAACATGAATATTTGTGAAAAGAATCCATTATAGTAGCTGAACCTTAGTCCAGGTCCCCGAATTGCATGTGGTGGTACCAGTGGGGTATGTCACCACTGCATGCAGCAGAGGGTGAGGGGGATTGAGATTTCCTGAAATATGCCTGCTTTTGGGTACCGGAGCCTCTGACACGTACCTAACCGTCTGTTTCAGAGTGTATCGAACATCCTGTGTTTTACTGGACTTGGCCCAGGCTGTTGGCGCAGGTCGTGTGTGTGTGTGTGTGCGCGCGCACGGGAGGAAAGGAGAGGCTCGCCCTAGGCGCTGTGTGGAAGACTAGTGATTTTGTTGTGATGCTGCACAAGACAACAAATCCCAGTCTGCCGCCCAGCACGGGGCAAAGGTCAGCCCACCGGCATCCACAGGCACCACATCAGGACCAGCAGAGGGCCCCTGGTTTCCACTTGGATTACTGGTCTAAGAAATAATTTGTGTTGAGAAATTTCTGGATGCTTGTGACTATACATGTGCAATTGCTGTAAATTAAATGGTGATTTGTGAGCCTGTCACATTTTTCTTCTGTGAATAAATGATTATGAAGTGTATTAAATTAAAGGTTGATTATAGACACTGATGATGACAGATCTGCGCTGTGTAGAGGCTCTTAAAATAAAGTAAATACCTTTTTTGTCTGTGCTAGTGTTGATTCATTTAATTTGTACATTATGGGGTGATAATTTAACATAAGAATAATGTAATCATTTGTTTTATTTTCCACACCAGGACCTTAAACATGCAGTGGTATTTTTATGAAAATCACTCAAATGCATCATATACAGTCTAATGTTTCATAAAGGCCTGTAGCTGAATACAATATCAACAGCAATTTACTTGTGGACAAATACAATTTTAAAGTATATCAAGAGCATTTCAATTAATGTACAGTAAATATTCATATTATATTTAGACATTCATTATAAGGCATTATCTGTATAAAGAGCCCCTATCCATACAGACCTAGCGAAAGATTGTCAATCTTAATGCGACCCTACATTGCGCAAGTTGTTTTGGAAATGTCTGTTTACTAAATATCTGATATACTTTAAATTAAAATCTTCAATTATTTTCGAATTTGTAGTGCAAAAACCTATGTGTAAGTTGGAGGGGGACGGTGTTTAAAATACAAGAAAGACTGACAGTGTTGTTCCCAGTTTATACGGTTAAATCAAATTAGGCACCTGCCGCAACATTTGGTCGGGGTTTAAATACGGTTGCTACTTTTTACTTTTTAAGGTTATGGGCATTAAACTCATATTCTGAAAAGGTTGCTATTAATTGTTAAATGTCTACATAACATCATCAACTAAACCTCTTTCTTTAACTTTTGAGTTATCCCATGAATTCAGGTAATTCATTGCATTGCTTGTTTGAAACAAACAATACTCAGGTTCCCACAACTCGCCCCTGCAACGTTCGCCAGATATAACACCGCGCCATGTGTAACGGGATATGTAGTTTAATTAGGAAAACAAGCTGGTGGATTGACTGCACGATCAATTAGGCAGACATCATTTCCCAGTACACTCCAAGAGTGTTTCCGGTGGCCTGCAGAGTAACTCTACTGCAATGCTTTCTGGGAAATGTCGTTAAAGCAAAACCCAATGTTAGTTATCTCTAAGGCACATTAGTTTTAAAAAAGACTACAATATTCGTGATGCTTAGCGCGTAAAGTAAACAGAGAACTGTCAAACCGCAAAGTCGCCATTTTAACTGTAGCCTTAAAATGGCTGAAAAATGCAAGGGAGAGGCAGGAACACGGACAAGGTTTTGTTTTTAAGTTGAAACAGACTGCCATTTAGTATTTATTATAAGGTTAAATGGCTAAGGGAAGAGCGGGGCGTAAGTAAAATGGATGTTAAAACTGCGGTTTTTAACGCGGCTAGAGATGGGAAGCTGAAACTTATACAGAAGTTGCTGAGCAACAAAAGTCCGGAGGAGTTGGAAGCGCTTGCGGAGGAGAAGACGCAGGGAGGCACCCCGCTCCTCATCGCTTCCCGGTACGGTCACCTAGAGGTGGTGGAATACCTCCTCGAACACTGTAAGGCTAATGTGGAGCTCGGCGGCTCCGTTAACTTTGACGGCGAAACGATTGAGGGAGCGCCCCCTTTGTGGGCGGCTTCGGCCGCGGGTCACCTGCCCGTGGTGCGAACGCTGCTGAAGCACGGCGCTTCGGTAAACAACACCACGCTGACTAATTCCACACCGCTGCGTGCAGCCTGCTTCGATGGCCACCTAGAGATCGTCCGCTATCTGGTGGAACACCGTGCCGATATGGAGGTGGCTAACCGGCACGGCCACACTTGCCTGATGATCTCCTGCTACAAGGGCCACAAGGAGATTGCCAAGTTCCTGCTTGAGCGAGGTGCGGACGTCAACCGCAAGAGTGTAAAGGGCAACACTGCGCTGCACGACTGCGCGGAGTCTGGAAGCCTGGACATCATGAAGATGCTGCTGAAATGCAACGCGCGCATGGAGCGTGATGGTTATGGCATGACCCCGCTGCTGGCCGCCAGTGTGACAGGCCACACCAATATCGTGGAGTACCTGGTGCACCAGCCACGCTCCACCAGGGAGGAGCGCGTTGACGCCCTTGAGCTGTTGGGCGCCACCTTTGTGGACAAGAAGCGAGACCTGCTGGGTGCCATGCGCTACTGGCGCCGTGCCATGGAGCTGCGACAGCCGGGCGACCGTGCTGGGGCCCTGCTCAAGCCACCGCAGGGGCCCCTGGTGCCCGCGTATGACTGCGCTCGGGAGGTGAACAGCCTGGAGGAGCTGGAGGCGCTCATCACTGACCCTGATGAGATGCGCATGCAAGCCCTGCTGGTTCGCGAGCGCATCTTGGGCCCCTCACACCCAGACACCTCTTACTACATCCGGTACCGCGGTGCCGTCTACGCCGACTCCGGCAACTTCGAGCGCTGCATCAGTTTATGGAAGTACGCGCTGGACATGCAGCAGAGCAACTTGGACCCGCTGAGCCCCATGACGGCCAGCAGCTTCCTGTCCTTTGCCGAGCTTTTCTCCTTCGTGCTCCAGGACCGTGCCAAGGGCACTCTGTCCACGCGGGTTACCTTTCATGACCTGATGGGTGTGCTAAGCAAGAGCGTGCGCGAGGTGGAGCGGGCAGTGGCGCAGCGTGACGGCGCCCCCGAGGCACCACAGTTCACCAAGGCGCTAGCCATCATCCTGCACCTCATCTACCTGCTGGAGAAGCTGGACTGCACAGCTGAGCAAGAGCACCACAAGAAGCAGACCGTCTACAGGCTGCTCAAGCTCAACCCCCGGGCCCGAAATGGCTACAGCCCATTGCACATGGCTGTCGACAAGGAGACCACAGCGGTGGGCCGCTACCCGGTGGGTCGCTTCCCGTCACTGCCAGTGGCCAGCCTGCTGCTGGAGTGTGGAGCTGACGTGGACTCGCGGGACTGCGACAACAACACGCCACTGCACGTGGCAGCTGCTAATGGCTGCCCGGATATCATGAGCGTGCTGGTGCGGGCTGGCGCCCACTTTGACGCCACCAACGCGCAGCGCAAGGCTGCCTATGAGCTGCTGGATGAGCGCAGCGCCGGGCGGCACGCGCTGCACCCCCTCAACTACGTCACCCTGCAGTGCCTGGCGGCCCGAGCCATCGAGAAGCACAGACTGCCGTATAAGGGGCTCATCTCCGAAGAGATGGAGGCCTTCATCGAGCTGCACTGACCTTCTACCCCAACTCTAAACCTCCGTCTCTCTCATTCTTGCTCTGCCACCCCCCCCCCAGGCTTAGACCAAATCAAAGCAATAACCCCACTAATTGAAGATGTTAAACCTACCCTCATTGGTTTCCTTTCTTTGTAGACTTTTTTAAAAAGAGATTTTAAAACAGAAACCTTGAAGCATCAGGTTGGGTTTTTTGCTCTTATCAAGTGGGTCAATACTTCTGATTTGATTTAAGCTGCCGTGGTACCTACTTCTCTTGCTTTCTGTTCTTCGTGAGCACGGAAAACAAAGCTTTTGACCCTGTCCCATCTATCCTGCACCAGATGGGACAGCTTGATTTGCAGGTAGTGACAGGTAGTAAATGGAGATGGGGCAGCAGGGGAGTGGCCCCTGGGGAATTGTGCACTTTGATAAACGCATGCGATATGGTATTCGGAGTGGGTGGTTCATTTGTTCACTATCGCTCCTGTACCAGGTTGGTCCATCAACTTCCGTGGGGTAAATCAGTTGAGCTCTCTGGCCATCGGCTACCCTTTAATTGATGAATCTCGGAACTAGAGGATAGCGGGATACTGTGCCAAATCGCCGCCGGGTGTGTCCTCTCTCTGGGCATTGACTATTTGAGACCCTCGGAGTGTCCTGGTCGCTCGACTCCAAGGATCCCTGGCTCAGGCTCCTTCTTGGAAAATCAGGAACCCTTCCACCCTCGACATGGGGCTTCTACACGAAACATCCCAGAATGAGTTTGGGCGACCCTGCCCAAGCCGTACAGGTAAACCAGCATCTGGACAGTGGCGAGAGACACGATCTTACAGTATTTGACTTGGTTAAAGTGGTGGATTTCTTTAATCTTAACTGGGATAGCCTTCTACAAGGAGAATTACAAGGAACTGGGTGAAACTGGTATTGAAACCCTCAGATGATGGCAGTAATTTACTGAGTCTGTAAAAGTTTACTTCAATGTCAGCATTTATAGGAATGTACACTTTTATTGAACAGGGGCTGTCCATCAAATCCATTTGCTGATGGATTGCAAAATTGGATAATGTACTATATTTGCCTTTTAGTCTTATTTTTATTCATTTTAAGATATGTTTTGGTTTTTTTTCCCCCGTTGTTTAAATCAACCTTATTTAAAGCACTTTGAAAAATAGTAGTACTTTATTTTGCATCCAGACCATGGACTCTAACTCAGAGTTACCCGTTTAACAGACTGATTGATAACACCTTATGGTCAAAAAATACATTTGAGGTGCCTGAATAAAATTCAGAATCCAGTGACGTGTTTGTGTTGTCAATGCAAATGCATGAGCAGACGCAGGACAGCGGGAATCCGGACGCCTTGTTCCGTTTAAACCCGGCGCACAGGAACATCACCTTGGAAACCGAACAACACATGTCAGACATAATGAGAGTTGAGGAGGGGTCGCTCAGGGTAGCGTTTAACAGGGAGGAGGGCCTCCGGAATCAAAGGCTGATGAGGAAAACCTCATTTTTCTTTGATAATCAGCTGAGTTTACCTTAATGCTTCTAAAAAAAGGTCATTTTAAAAACTACGGTGTAATATTTCTCCACGAGCAGTAACGCGGCAGTAGCCCATATACATGCAGAAGGGAGGAAGTAGGGGCTGCTAGCCTTGGGTCAGATGTGGGTGATTGTTCCACCTGAGGCCCAGGAAAAGTAACTCTGGAGCTATCAGCCATTTACTTAGAAGAACCAGTGGCTGACATGAATGTCTATGTCAACAGCACAACCCCTTTCTGTAGCTGACTGGAGATCAGCGGTGTCTCTGATGGGATCAGTGAGGTGAAGGGGGGGGGAGGAGAAATTTTGTCATTTACTGCCTCCTCGGCCATCGCTGGCTGAAATTTATTATGACCTGTATTTCTGGACAGTTTTATGACCTTAGTCTTCCTTCATCAGCTTCTCCTGTCTCCCCACTGCCAAAGGAATCATTTTCTGGCTGCGTCACTGTTAGGGACGGGGCTGTAATGGCACGGTGTGATGAAGGGGCCGCAAGCCTGACAACTGCTGTTATTCATAGTGCCTGGGCTGCTCACGCCCTTTTTATAGACATGGAAAAACAGGAGTAATGAAAGTGAAGCGTTCCAGTCCTGGGGGCTGCCCAAGTGGACGGGCTGCGGAATAGGACTCCCCGTTCCCTCATGTCTTCTGAACAAACATGCAGGAGGAGCTAAACCGATAGAAAAACACAAGCCTGGCTTTAATCCACACCTCTGCCGCACAGCCTCAGAGTCACCGGGTGACACGTTGCGTTCATGTTTAAAAAAAGAATGTTGGCCAGCGACACCCCGAGTCAGCTGCCCTGGGGCACACAGGCGCCTCTTCTGTGTCCTAACTATAGCTTGGATGCTTAAAGACGGACACGTTAGCATCCGCGACCGCAAACTCAACACCCTGATCATCGCAGCTGGCGGCGCTGGAATTTTTACCACTTCCGCCCACGCTTTCGTTTGCCCCTTTTTGGCATTCGCCGGGCACTAAGGCCAATCGCCGCATGTCTGTGTGACTCGATCAGCCAAACTGGCGGATCCTGCAGTAACATCTTAGCCTCCGTGGTCGACACGTCGGCAGGTCACAAGTTTAATTGGCTATCAGCACCGTGGTCTCACTCTGGCCTGTTTCTGCTTCTCGTTCCTTTAATTGCCAGCATTTGTTTCAAAATGTGGTTGTGTGTTTTAAAAATAACATAAAATTGAACCAAAAAAAAAAACCTTTGAATGTGGATCCTACCAAAAACCAGACATTACCCAATGACAGTAATTCTGTAAAATTGTGAGCTGTTTAAACTAATTTAACACTGGTCAAGGGTGGTTTGCGTGATCAGTCTAATTGAAGCTAAAGCACAGTGAATATATATATGATTGTCTTAATGATCGAGGAGAAATCTGATTATGTCAGGTACTAAGAGCAGTTATCCATGTGAACGTGGTTCCAGTGGCCTGTACTACAAAGTGGGGTTACTGGCTTATCGGGGTAACTTGTCGGATTTAAGGTACCACAGTTTAAATGTACTTCATATTCATTCACTTACATTTTGCCCAGAATACCTTAAATCCGACAAGTTACCCCGATAAGCCAGTAACCCAGCTTCGTAGTTCAGGCCCCAGGCGTATCTGGGGAGATGTCGTCATGATTCCTTCACGGGCTCTGAAGGAAACACAAGCTTCAGATGCTGATTATTCAGCCCCAGCAACATGCTAATGAACAAAGCAGCCTGCAAATGTCATGTTGATAGAGCTGAGAAACAGATTCAATTGTGATAATGCAACAAAAGCACGTTACTTAATTACCAGACTGCCGTTATGAATAAATGCCACTATATTTGAAATATAAGGATGAGCTACAAAATTATCCCTTAAAGGGTACGTGTGTGATTTTACCTCACTGTTGAATCAGTGGCACGCTCAATAACAAGTTATAAATATGCTACTAATATTTTTGTATGGTTTTTGAATGTAAAATGCAAGTAAACAGTTATCAGTAGAAGTTCTTAATTGTGATTTCGCGCAATTTATCATTTACTCGGTGATAGGGACATCTTGTGCAATTGATCAGGAGTAAGGACCTTGGACCTGTATTCAGATTTACTGTACGGTATGTTCTTGAAGAATAAACACCTATAAAAATTAAATATTACAGTTTGATGAATGCATATTGTTAGTCCATTGTAGATTCCCATGGGAAACGTATATTCTCTTATCTAAACCACTCAAACATAGACGCCTTGGCAGAATGAACTTTTACTGTTTACTGCTAGAATTGCTGCTTTTTGCAGGTCAGAGGTAAAATCAGGCTTCGGAACTCCTGGTGGGCGGGATTATTATGCATTGTCAATCACTGCCTGGTTTAACCCAATGAGACCCCACAGAGTAATCTATAGGCCTGTCTGTGATTGGCAGCTCGTGATAATCCCACCCCCTGTGGGTTTCAAAGAGACTCCTCTCTTCTCATGAGTTTTTCCTTTAAGCCGAAGAGATGAGGTCTTCTGTGTCCAGGGAAGTATTAGTAATGTTTTTTTCATAAGGTAGCGCCAGTCATGCTGGATATTATTTAGTTAGAAGGTTATAATACACTTGATAAAGAAGGGAACAGAGCTGAATTATAGGAACCGTAGAAAAACATGTATTCTTGTCTGTTTACTTACTGCCACCAGATCTACAAAGCCAAGATTACGTCAGTGTCATAGTGTCTCATATTTACAGATCAAAGTAGTCATGAAACCATAGGCATCAGTAGGAACAAATCTGCACTTAGATCGATGTTTAACACTGGGTTGATTAAATGCCCTGTCTTTGTGCTTTGTGGTTTTTATTTGTCTCTCCTTGTGTTTTTCCTTTGCTAATCAATCAATATGAAGTTGGTGGCAGTCTGAAGGAATTGCATCATTAACAGATGACAAAATCATAGCACCACTTCCCTGGAATCTGTGCAACAATATATAATTCATCAGCCACTTAGCATGCCAAGTAGTGGTTAGCATGTGGTGTATTTGAATTTAGGAATCAAATTAAGATATTAAATCCTCCATCTATGAAGAACAAGGAAGAATGTACAGAGATGAAATATATTAATGATATTATAGTGCTTTCGTGCTATTGATGAATAATGAAATTGCGGTTTTTTAAGCATGATCAGCTATATATAATAGTAACTAATCTTCAAACATTCAATTTCTCTCAAGGTCTCCTCGTGGACTTGAAGAACAGCAACACTTCAGATTTCGTGATTTACACGCGCTCCTCTATTGTAATTTATGTAGTTGCCACAACACAACCAACAGGTACAAAGGAAATTAGGGTGAAGAAAAATGATGCTGGCTTGCTGTGTGTTGGAAGAACACGATGATTAAACCGTAACATATGTCCATGTTCACGAGACAGAGGCGGACTCCTGACAGTCCATTATGGGAGGAGCCATTCCTTATGAATCTTTCTATTTATGTAAAAAAAACAAACAAAAAAAAACATTTGTGTATTTTGAATGTCTGGTTTTATTTCCATAAGCATGCTCCAATACTTTAGCATGACTTCCCATTGAATGTCGTATTAAATGCCTAAAGTGTTCGTTTTTTTGCAGGATACGGTAAATGGTGTGCTGGGAAATAAACCACAACAAAACAAAACCATTCCGTAAAATAACATATATTATAATATAGAAAAATGCGTTGAATAGCACAGTGGTTCCTCTACTATTCCCACATGTTTTATAGCTGTTTGGTAAGTTGGTTGCTTTAAAGACATCTGGTAGACAGAAATGCGGACCAAAGTGGACCAGCAGAGGGCGTTACTGTGACGTGTCACACGGCAAAGCCAGCGCGGCGCTTAAGTAGGCGGCTAACGTTACATGTCGGACACGCTTTTTTTGTGTATTCTCAAATGTTGAGCTTAACGAGTTACATTTGATTGGGATTGCAGCACAATGGTCCTTGTACAGCTTGCAGGTAAAAAGTGTAAGTACGCAATATAAAAAGGCACACTGAACCTTTATGCTGTTATAAAACACGAAGCACAGGCAACACGATGTTGCAGTAATGTTTTGGGTTGGATGACTTGGATCTATTTCCCCAAACAATCACTACTGTGCTACTGACACGCAAGGCAAGTTCTCATCACGGTGGTGCTGTACGGTTGTTTTCTCTGTACTCTGAATCTCGTTTTAATTCATGGAGTTTGGTATTGCATTACATTTATATACTTTTTCACTCCCCCGGACATACGGCGAAGGGGAACCTGAAAGCTTAACCTGTAGCATGTTAGACATGCGCTCTGGTGATTCATTATTTTTATTTTTTTTTTGGATTATCTACACGGCGCTACCGAATTTGTGATTTTTATGCTCTTAGTGTTGTTCAAAACCGATGACACGCTACTGCAAAAGCCCAGGCTCTTCACACAAGAAAAACATTGTGAAATAAAATAAGAATTGCATATACGACCCAGCACTTGGGTGTATGTTTGGTCGTGGTGGGGGCGGCGATTGCTACGAAGGAAAAGTAGGCCTAACTAACTAAAAATGCATATGAACGGAGGACAATCGAGTACTTATTGAGTCTTTTAAAATTCTGGTATTTTATATAGAATATTTAAAACATCTTATACATACAGTGTCCAACGCTTTTTTTGGCATCTGTTTAATTGCCACTGTTTTGTATTTGACCCAAAATGTGATTCGGTACACGATAAGCTGTCTAAGATCTTGGTTCATTAAAATGCATCGTAAAAACGGATAAAACTGTGCGTCCTGCACACGTCCTTAACACGTCCTGTGTGTTGTGAATGATGGTTAAGGAAACGAACCCTGTAACCTCGGGTGCGCTCTGAATAGGTTTTTCCACCCTAAATACGCAATCCTGTCTTCTGCAAATAAAAGCGGCTGAAACAATGACTGCACGCCTGAGGGTGCTTCACAAAACGAGTCCCTAAAGGGACATGATCTTGCCAACAAATGTTTATATTCTAACATGTGACGCCATCAGTGACGCTTCTGAATGTCCTAACGACGTCGCTCTGTGAGGAGCGAGCCGCTGATTAACTTGTTTCGGGCTCCCTGACTCCCCGGGGCCCCTGGGGGACCTGTGTGCCGTTCTGTGTTTCCCCTGTCTAGCTTGATGCATGCAAAATACAGGAAAGCCGGCTCCCGTGTGTCCTGATGCACAGCACTGCGTGCTTAATTTGATCGAATGTGCTTTCTGTTTTAGGCTGCGGTCTTATACTATCAGGTCGCCTGGTTTACTCTGTCTGGTTTAATCTTTTATTTACGCTTTTCTGCTCGTAGGATATGGAGCTTGGAATTTTTCATCTTTTGATGCATGATTATATAACGAAGCCTTAATTAGCCACTGGTTTCACTTAGGGCTTTTATAAAAATCAAAGTTCCCTTGATGGTGTTGTGTAGTTGTTTTTTATTATTCGGATGCTGGATGTTTTGTCATGCATTTAATTCTCTTGAATGAGATAATCAATCTGTTGTGGGCGACTGAGAGTCCGTTACGGAGGCTGCAGAGAGATGCATGCCGCCGTCGACATATCGATCCCTTAACTTCACCTGTTAGACTTTTTAACTGAATGAAAGGAAAAGCGTTGTGCTATTAATATATCAGCTGGATGTGTCTGTTACGTTGAGTTAAATGGCACATGATTTGTTTATGGTTATGAAGTAGACTAGTTACTTGTTGTTTATCCTCCATGTGTATTATTTGTTAACTTTATATCATTTTAAAATAACACCCAACACCGCTGAAACACTATAGGTTCGGTAAACTCCAATTCGGTGAAACCCACTGCTTTATGCTTTTCAAGGAAATTCCTTTATTGGAAACTATTTGTCGCAAACCAATAACTCCTTAATTTTACCCCTCAGCGTTTGTGAATGTAATATAATATAGACATACTGGTCGTATTAAGTTATGTTTCAACCATTAATCCTTTTACTGTATATTGTGGATCGAAATGCTGCGACTGTACCTGTAGGGGGCAGCAGCTCGTGTTAAAAAATCATGCTAGTCGTGAAGAACCCTCTGTTCAAGAGCATTTTAATCCAGTTTTGCTCTCATTAAATGCTCCTTGCTCCTAAAGATCATGCCCATTCATTTGAAGATCAGATCGCACTGTGAATGTCAGCTGATAACTACGGTCCTCTTTAAACCCAGAGAACAAAGAGGCCAGGCGCTAATTTCAGGAGTCAGTGCTGGTTTAATAGTTGCCCTGTGGCTGCAGGTAAAGCAGAATGTGAATCACACCCAAAAAACGGGTGCAGCAAGGTTACGGATAAGAAGCCCCCATTTTATTTTGAAGCACGTGGTCCTAGCAAATGTTGATGATGCCTATTCAGCCTGCCTTACCATTTATTATATAACTGGGCATGTTGAATATGCTTTAGTATAATGTGTTTTGCGCCCATTCATAAAAGCATTGGTCACCAACTGGCAGACACTGGACCGAAACTGGATTGAATCTAGGTCGTCTGATAATTTGGACCCAGCGGACCTTGTCCTTGTGTTGCTGATGCATACGAGCCTCGGGGATAAATCACTGGGGACTCTGCTTAAAATTATTATGTATTTTGGTTCATCTGTCTAGTTTAGTCATTTACAGATTTAAATTTATTTCACTTTAATTTTTACTTCATATCTCAGATTTGATTTCCCCTTTTGTATTAATTCATGGTTGAAGGCTTCACTTGTCTGTTTCCTTCTCCGTTTATTATACGATTGCCCAGGTTTCCTTGAAAATGTCGTTTACGTTATAGTAAGTGTTTTGCTTTTCATTTTCCAGAGGGGAATAATTGGTTTGAACATTCTGAAGATCAACAGCATTTGTGTTTACTTATTGTAGGAATCTTTTTGAATAAATACAACCTGCTTATTTTTTTTCAAGGTGAGGGGGGAGGGGGGGACCACCATAGTCTCACAGTGGAGTAGTTCAGCTGTGGAGATTGTGAACTCTGACCCTGGCATTTAAAACATACAAACGTTAGCTCCATTTACAGTGATCCATGTGCCCTGTTAATAGGTGTAATTTTTAATGGGAAGCACAACCCACATCTCATTGTTGCTTGTAACTGGAACTGCATTGCATATTTTAGAGCTGAGCTGCATTTTTCACAAACCACCTGCTCTTTTTCAGAGCTCCACATCCACGAGTTAAATGTGTCACACAAACATTACACTGCAGTGAAACATTCGCCATTCACACCAGCAGGGTTTATTCTCTCCGCAGAATGAAACGACTCTTCTCCCATTTGTCATTATGAGTTGCTGTTAGTGCTGAACTGCTCGCAAAGCTTAATCAAATTCATGGTTTTGTTTAGGGAGAATGCGAGATGGGTTAGTGTAAGCTGAAGTCCTCATCATTTCTTACAGGTTCTTGCTTACAGGTCCCCCCCCCCCCCCCCCCCCCCCCCCCACCTGATGGAGCAGTGCACAGTGGCTGCTGTTTTTTCCAGCTCACCCCTTCACAGATTGTCTGTCATTGCTAGAATACCCCCCCTCCCCATCCTCATTCTCTTTGTCTTCTTCTTCCAGTGCAAAACTAGGTAAACTGTCCAAAAGTAAATTTATAATGTTTTAAGTTACTCATTTATATATCTGTCTATCCCTTCTCTATTTTCAAGCTTGTCCTCTCAAGATGACAGGCACTGAGTAAAATAAATTATACCCACCCCACCCCGTCGCCATATTTACGCCACAAGTACATAATATACATTATAATACACGCCTTTATCTGTATTGATTTCATTATGACATGTAATACGTTTTTATGTCGGCAGAGATGACAAACACGCACACACAGAACGTGTGTATGTATGCATGTTTGCGTGTCTGTCTGTGTTCGCGAAACTAACGTGTTGGGAGCCGTCCTGCGAGACTCCATTCATAAGTGCTCACGGAATTCCGATCTTCCCCAGATCTGCTCCGACAAGATAATCTCCTTCCGAATAGGGCGCTCCGGCAGATCCCAGATTGAAGGGAATTTACGCACAGGCACACGGACATGCACCCGCACACGCGCCCGCAGGCACACGCACCCGGAGCACTCCATCCGGTCCAGAACCGTGTGCGAACGTTGCCACTTCATGCTATCGTGTGACTTTCTCTTTCTGTCCTTAAGTCGTAGCTAAAAGCTGCATGAAAACAACACTAACATGTGTATTTCATTTTAATAGTTATATATATTTTACTGGTATCCCATCCCTGTGTCCCGTGCTTCCAGAGAGACTGCGGGCTCATCGCAGGTATGGGTTGATCGATGGATTGTTTTTTTTTATTATTATTTCTAAAATCAGAAAGATGATGATAATTGCAGATCAGCCCATATCATGTAATTCTGACTTAAAGTTAACTCTTTGTATTACCTGGAGTTACAATGTTGAAGAGAAATTCCCTGAGAAAAGCAGAACAGGACCATCTGTAGAAAATGTCTGCATTCCTTATTTTTTTAAAGAAACATAGCGAGGAGTTACCAAGGAAATCTGCTTCACTGGACATTTTTTGCACATGTGAATCTACATCCATATGCACATTTCCCAAAGGGTCCAGCAGAGGCCCCCCCTGAGACTCGAACCAGGAGCCTTCACGTCTCCAGGGTAGATTTTCAGCCGCAGCTGCTGAGATACTCTGCTCCTGTCTCCCGTGAGCAAAGGGGTCACAGGAGAAGATACTGTCACTACAGACATATGGTACTTTGGTTGAAAAGGTTTCTTTGTTTAGTAATCTGCCCAGAAATGTAAAGTGGTGCTAATTTCCCTTGACAAAAGTACTTCAACTGAATTGGCTCGATAAAACAGACAATGTAGCATCGTCAACATTTTACTAACTAGCGATTGTTCTTGCATAGAATGTAATAAGTTTTCCCAACCTTTGGCTGCATTTACAGCTTAATATAAACCTAAATTTTAAATTACAACATTTTAGTAAGAGGCTATGCCTTAGTAGCAAAACTTCCCCAAGTCTAGAGAATAAATAGACGAGGAAATGACTGCTGATTCAGGGCTAATTGGTAAAATGCATTCATTTTGTGTTAACAATGCAAGCCTAAGGGCTGTGACCACATCTCAAGGAATGTTTAGAGAATGTTCCAGAAAAATGTGTAGTCGAAGAAACTATGAAAAGGTGTTTTTTTTTTCTTTTGTCAAGGGGAGTGTTTTAAAAAAAGCTGTTAATCAAAGAGTTATCTGCTTTATGCTGTATCTGAATGCTTTGCGGTGTCATTTACTGCATCTTATATTTTTCAAACAGCTGAATAGTCTTTTTAAAGAATTTTAACCATCCCGCTACCTGCTGTTTCATACCCAGTGAGCAAAGAAATCTCATGTTACAGACACCAGTGAGCGCACAACATACGTACACGCGTGAGCTGGTCCCCTGTCTGCCTCTGGAGGCCAAGGAGACATCTCTGTTTCTACCTGTGTTCTGGTTCTGCAGGTATGACATACATGCAGTACAAGTCAAAAGCTTGAACACAATCGGCTATTGAAAGGTTAACTGTCCTATTCTCTGCATTTTTGAATAATTATAAAGATATCAAATAAAAATAAAATATTGTATATTGAATTGTGCATTAACCAAAAAGGTATTAAATAGAAATATATATATTTGTTTGGGGGGGACAGCTCTGTGGGTTGGGACTCAGAAGGTTACTGGTTCAAATCCCTGGGTTGGCAAAGTGATCACACCTTTGGGCCCCTGAGCAAGGCCCTTAACCCCAATTGCTCAAGGGACTGGCTGACCCTACTGTCTCCTCTATGCCAGTTTCACGAGGTGATGCTTTTCCAGCTGTCCTGAAGGAGGTCCCACATGCTGGGCCCTCATTGGTCGCTTTTCTTTCACTCTCTGATCAAACTCCTCCAAAACCATTTCTACTGTATTTAGGTCAGGTGGCCAGGTCTTTGTAGGCGGCTTGTTGTGTCCAAACTATTGACTGGTATTGTACATACACATATAGAGCTTAAGAAAAAGAATTGCATATTTTCCTTTTTAAAAATCCTAGTTTAAGAAAAATGTCTGAAAGCCATAAGCACTGGACAAGAGATGGTTTTTTTCACATTTCAAAGTCTCTGAGGTTTACTGTCATATGAAGATAGAGCATCGCAGTTCATACATGCAAATAATAATAATAAACAGCACCACTGTAGACAATATATCTCACATACGTGTGAGAGCGTAACGGCACATGACCATGGCTGGAAGCATATGGCAAAATGTGCTCTAGCAGCCAGACTAGGGCCTTGAACAGCCCACTGGGAACATGAGAACTTGTCTAACTGTTAGGGATCAGCGATGCTCGGCTTAAGTAGGGGAAGCTCAGGGAACAAGGGAAGATCCAAGCGGGTCTTTTCAGACGCGTGCAGAGACACCAGTTTAGAGTACCTTAGACGGCTCTTGAAGGCATTCTAAAATCTGACTCCCCTTCATCTTTTTCTGCTTGAACAAAACGCCACATGCTGGAATGTGGAAACTAAGACTTTTGTTTTGTGTGAATGTGATACTGCATACATCCATCTCCCATAACCCATTATTTGGGACAGGGTTGCGGTAAGCCTCTGCAGTAGCACAGGACACAAGGCAGGGGGCGCCCTGAGAGGGGTGCCAGTCCATTGCAGGACACTCGCTCACATGCACACGCCATGAGCCAGTTTAGAGACTCCAGTTTCTATAACTACATGTCTTTGTACTGTAAGATGAAACACAGGGAGAATCCGGGAGGTGTGAGGCTGCATTGTTACCCACTGAGCCGCCATGCTGTCCTGCTAACGCCATGCTGTTAATCTGATTTATATAAAAAGTTGCCATCCATTCTGCCAAAGCAACCAGCCTTGTTCCCTCCCAGGCTATGTAGCTTTAGCATATAGCAGCCTAATAGCTGCTGTTCCTTTATCAAACGCTCATCTTCAGCTGCTCCCGGCTGCGGCTGGCAGCCTCATGTTTTCCGCATCTCACGCAGCACGCAGGCCACCCTTGTTAGGGGAATCCTCACCCAGGTCTTCCTTGTTCGGGGAAGGGGGGATTGGTTTCCTATAAAGAGCACGCTGATTAATGTGAAAACCCATAAAGTAGCTTAAAAGAACATGGAAATGGTATCTAATTGAAATGCCAACCTAACTATTTAAAGAAGGCAGCAGTGACCCATTCAGAAATGGAGTTTGCAAAGCCCAGGTGCTGGGCAATGTAGCCTGACGTCATGTGGAGCACAGGCTGCTTAACAGGGAAGCTTCTCTTTCAGTTTTATTTAAAGAGCAAGAAATAAAATAAAAGAGGGAAATCTTTGCTACCTCGAAAATCCATACGACCATGCCTGGCCCTGCACCTTCACCCGTTGTGACATTGCGGCCCCTTCCCCATGCAGTAGTGACCCCCCCCCCCCCACACACACACACACACACACGCACACACTCCCAGCCCCCACCCAGATGACTGACTGCACACATTCGGAGGGTCTCGTTCCCAGAGCACGATTTAAAATAACAATTGCATGCGTATCAAGTTGCCGGCCCTCTGGAATTCATGCTGTATGAGGTAATGCGATCGCACAGACCTTGGAGTGTGTGTGTGAGAGTGTGTGTATGTGTGTGTCTGTGTGTTGGTCATGTATATATTATATTGTGGGGACCAAATGTCCCCATAATATGATAAAAACCTGTTATTTTGACATTGTGATGACCATTTTTTCAGTTCCTACAAGGGGAAAGTCAGTCTTATAAGAATCTGTGAATGCAATCAAAAAACTAAAAATGCCAAAAGTCTTGTGTTTTGTTTGGTTACTTCTGTGAGTGTGTGTGCATGTGTGTATCCGTGAGTGTGTGTGCGCGTGTGTGTGCCTGTGTGAGTCTGTGTGTGTCTGTGAGTGTGCATGCATGTTTGAGTCTCTCAGTTTGCATGCGAATATGTCTGTGACTGTGCGCGCATATGTGTGTCTGCGAGTGTGCGTGTGTTTGACTGTGAGTGTGTGTGCATGTGTGTATCTGTGAGTGTGCTAACATGTGTGAGTCTCTGAGTTTGTGTGTACGTGTGTGTCTTCTATCCGTAAATGTGCATGCAACTGTGTGTGTCTTTGAGTTTGTGTGTGCGTGTGTATGTCTGTGAGTGTTCGTGTGCATGTGTGTGTCTTTGAATTTGTGTGTGTGTGTGCCTGTCAGTGTGTTTATCTGTGAGTGTGCATGCATGTGTTAGTCTCTCAGTTTGCATGCGAATATGTGTCTGTGATTGTGCATTCATATGCGTGTCTGCAAGTGTGCGTGTGTTTGTCTGTGAGTTTGTGTGCATGTGTGTGTCTGTGAGTGTGCTAGCATGTGTGAGTCTCTGAGTTTGTATGTACGTGTGTGTCTTCTGTCCATTAATGTGCATGCATCTGTGTGTGTCTTTGAGTTTGTGTGTGCGTGTGTGTGTTTTTGAGTTTGCGTGTGTGTGTATCTGTGTGTGTGTGTGTGTGTGTGTGAGTGTGCATGTGTGTCTGTGAGTGTGCATGTGTGTCTGTGAGTGTGGGTGTGTGTCTGTGAGTGTGCATGTGTGTCTGTGAGTGTGGGTGTGTGTCTGTGAGTGTGGGTGTGTGTATGCTCGTGTTGCTTCACCTGTCCCCTGCCTTCGGCTTTGTCTATGCAGGTATATGCACTCGGAACGGTTATTATTAGAATCGACTCTCAATCGAGACACTTGGCGCCTTCCAGAATATATCCTATAATTTACTGCCCTGAAAATGAGAAGAAACGACTTTATAGAAATATTTATGTTATTGCACTTCAGGCTACGGGTTTCTCTACGGCCGCCACTTAGAAGTTCAGGAGACGCATACGAAACCGACGAGGGCTGCAAGGTAGCGGAATAAGGTGCACGTCCGGGATCAGGCATCACAGGCCGCAGGAAACAGAGAGGGCCGACACCTGCGGGCAACTGACAGCAAGACCTATGAAGTCATAGTCAGGGTGCTTTTAATAGCTCTATGGGGGGAGTGGAAAGGACATCAGTGGGGGGGGAGGCATGCAGTTCAACAGGTGTCATGTGTACGTGTGACTGGGTCAGCCTGAGCCGGACTGGTACCGCCTCCCCCCACCCCCCTGCTCGGTGGAAATAGATACTGTTTTTGGTCCTTCTCAGACCATGAGAGATACCACCATTTCTGTGTCCGACGCTCTTTGTCTTGTGTTTTTTTTCATGAAACGCCCTTTCTAAAAAAAAAAAAAAAAAAAAAGAGAGAGAGAAAGAGAAAATGGATATTATTCAAATTTTTCAGATTCGTGCCCGTACAAGCCAGCCGTGTTTCACACACTGCAGCCTTCTCTAAAGGGCGTTACATGACAGGGTGAGGCCAGCCGGAGAGGCAGGGGCGTGGCGGCGATAAAACCAGCTCCCCCTGCAGTACGCTGGGGTACCAGCATCTTAGGAAGGTTTCTTGGACACTTTGAAGTCCAAGCATGAAAATCAGAATCTGCAACCAAACAAACAAAGTGAAAGAAAACCCCGTTTTCCCCCATATGGGGGGCAGTGGGTGGCGGCAGGCCATTCCACTCTAGCCACGTCCCCCCTCCCCGAAATTCCCCCACTTTCTCCCGACACAACCTCAACTGACGCGCCCTCCCGGCCTAATCTCGCCGGGGCACGTTCCCCCCAGCGCGGTCATGGTGACAGGCCCGAAATGGTTTCCCTCCGCCCCCCACTTTGTCAGTCTCCCCCCCCCCCCCCCCCCATTCCCTGACAGCTACCTTTCAATCCGGTAATCGGGGGGTAAGTAGCTATTTCCATTCAGTCGCCTATTCACGGCACTCCTTAATGAAAGCCAGGAGCATGTAGCCATGGCGCTAATGGGCTCAGAGACAAAGCCTCCCCATTCTATTATGGAGAGCTTCTTATCAGGGAGACACAGCGGCCTTCTGCTGGCCCATTCTTCACCAGATTTGCTCTCTGCCGCCCCCTCCTCTCTTAGCCACCCTCAAAATTCATCCTATCCCCTCCTTCTCGCCCTCTCTCTCTCCTCCCCTTCTTTCCCACTCCTCTTGCTCATCGTCCTTCTCTTAAGGTGTATAGGATTTTAATTTATGGCAAATTTCCTCCCCAGGTGCCACATCCACGCTGTGTTATGAGCAGCAGTACCGTATTTACTACATATAAGCTCCCATCCAACCAGAAAACATCCTCATAATTTAATCATAACTGATTTACTGCCAAAAATGGGCACTTCAGATGGTCTCTTTAGATGGACTCTTAGTAAGAGATGTCAGTGCCATGTGGGCAGCATGGTGACCCGGCGGGCAGCGCTGTCACCTTGCACCTCCAAGGTCAGGCATTTCCATCTCAACCCAGTTTTCATGTCTTCTTATCTGTGGATTATCTTCAAATAGTCACGTTTTGTCATAAATGTGTGGTAAAACAAATCAGTGTCTCTAAGCTGACCATTCTGTGAGCCTGTGACTGACCTGATCCATGATGTCCCCTGTCTAGGTGTCCCCTGTTTGACTGGCATCCTATCCAAGGTGCCATCTTGCCCTGTGTCCCCTGTTTGACTGGCATCCTATCCAAGATGCCCTGCCTTGTGTCCCCTGTCTGACTAGCATCTTACCTAGGGTGTCCCTGCCTTGTGTCCAGTGTTTGGCTGGTGTTCCATCCGGGGCTTCCCCTGACTCTGTCCCCTGTTAGACTGGCACCCTGTTCAGGGTGTCCAGTTTCCAAAGATGGATCCTCAAAAAATGTAGTTAACCTGACTACCGAACTACCATCAAGCCCAATTCCTTAGGGAAAAGAGAAACTTCCAGCTGTGTACATAAGAGAAGCTCAAAGCAGACTCCTCTCGGAAATTCTCAGGGTAAACGGATGCACAGAGACAGCCAGTAAGCCAACCATCTTCCCTTGCAACCGACAGGAGCACCCAGACGGTGCGGTACAAACCGCGTGCCTTTGCAGGCGCCCAGCAATGACGGTAAACTGGTCTGCCCGAGTTCCGCCACAGAGAGCGCGTTGGCAGGTGGCGCACTGCTGATGTCACAGGCTGAGACTGATGAAGTTCCAATGTGAGTCCTAGAGGAGTCTGTGGAGAGTCACTTCAGCTGCTGGATGAAGGGGAGGGTGCATTTATCTTCAGCAGAAGGCCTGGTTTTATGATGGTTGGAAATTAGCTCATTCTCACTTCCTGTCTTGATGCCCAATTCTCTACCTCATCTCCATCCATCCAAACCTCAAGCTATACATTCTTTTGTAACTACCTATCCATTTTGGATCATGTAGGACAAACCATGGTGAGGTTGTCAGTTTACACACACACACACACACACACACACGCGTTTCTTTATCATTGCTAAGACTTCACATTGACTCTTGCTTTAATTGAAAATGTAAAAATTCCACAGAATAGATGCAGGAATATCTGTCCACACAAACACCCCCATACTCACAGCCTCCTCTCTAAGTGGGTCCCTCCTTTTCAGTCCCACTGGCTATCAAAATTATTTATGCTAATAATTGTGCTTGTCATTTTAATGTATTATTTATAGTAATTGAATTGTTGAACGACTGTTTTGTGGGAATTTCTCCACAATCCTGTTTTGTTCAGGAGCTACTATATCATTTGTCCCCTCAAACATAACAAAATCTGTACTTGCGGGCACATCCACAAGCTCACAAACACGCACACTATGGGGGCAATCTGGAGTCACGAGTTCAAATCATTTGATTTCATCATAATTCGCCGTCGGCTCCCTGCTAGACCGATCCCTCCTTATTTATAGTTTTCGTTTAAATATAAAGTGGCAGGAAAAGTATAATTTGCGCTGCCGAAAAGTGCCGAACGTGGAGTGTAAGTGTGCCATCATAAGTGTTAATGGCATGCAATTACGAAATTAAGCCAGAGAGTCTCCGCAGCAGCCCAGAAACCACTGACAGAAACAGTAAACTCAATATTAAACAGACACCAGCGGTTCTGCTGCTTATATTTTCCATGAAATTTGCCTTAAAAAAATTGCACTCTGTATCCACTTTCAAAGGCTGTAAGACTTTTCCTGGCTAATGAGAAAGAAAAGTGTTAAAACTCCACTCAAAACCGCAGGAAGTGAATGGGGGGGGGTTCATTCTCCCACATTCCTTGCACACAACTCAACGCACTATTTGTCTATATCCCGGCAGTTGGTAACCATAGCAACGCCGGGAAAGTGTGCTGGCTGGCTTAACTTTGTTTCAATCCACACACCACCCACCATACACACACACTCACACTTTTAAAAATTTCATCATGTGTTGGAGACAAACATTCTCTCCGTGTCGTTTATGTGATTTTGTCCACAATGTGGTTCTGCATCCTCGCCTTCCCCAGTCGAGCTTTCATACCCACGGCACAGTCAGACAAACCATATCTTTGTCACTCCTCGAACCCGGGACGTTCCTCTAGCAGGCATCCTCTGTTTCCACAGAAGCCCTACCCCAGGCAGGTGGGGGAGGGACACCCAGAATGGTGAGGTGGAGGGGTTGGTGAATTTCTTTTATGTAAATTTTTTTTGCAAGCGCCTTTTGGCTGTTATGTTTACCCGTTATCACTGATCAGAATACGAGTGCATCGTCCTCTCAGATCGCTTAACCGCACATTAATCCTGAGTCCGCACTCGTCCACCGGCATTCCTCGCTCAGAAAGCTCCTGATTAATTGACTTCCTCCTAATATGACACATTGTTCCCGTAATGAGGCGTCCCTCTCCCTCATTCTGCCGCTGTTCCGATGGGTGAATATCCCTTAATTAACTGGAATTCCATCTTCAACACTCAAATAAGCGCTTAACTCACGCCTAATAGCGGATTTTCCCACAGCACTTTGAGGGAGTCGCTCATGTGAGAGGAGTTAATTTGTTTCTAATGCTTGGTTAATGGTGGATCCGTGCAGGAAGAATGAAATGCCGGCTTTTCCGATTCCACTTTCCACGACTGCCTGTGCTTTTTTGCCCGCTGGTTCCGGCCCATAGGCCAACAAGCACAAATCAGGAACAGGACCCCCACAGACTGGATGGACACACTGTGCCAGGCTGTGTGGTACGCACCAGTGTTGGGGGGAGAGTTTGGGCTTCATCAGGCCCGTGGTGTCCCTTTATACGCCT
The DNA here is from genome assembly GCA_026776725.1 of Gnathonemus echidnorhynchus. Taxonomy (NCBI): domain Eukaryota; kingdom Metazoa; phylum Chordata; class Actinopteri; order Osteoglossiformes; family Mormyridae; genus Gnathonemus; species Gnathonemus echidnorhynchus. The sequence continues at coordinate 34,998,728 of JAODJU010000040.1, forward strand.
CCACCTACATTCAGGTGGGTTAGACACTGGTGACTCTTCTGGGCATCAGAAACCTTGTTGCTTTTCCCTCTCATTACATCACCCCCCCCGCCCCCCAAGGCAAGCAGGAAAATCAGCAGCTTGTTGGTTATTGACACCCTTCCAGACATATACAGCACTTTTACATATAAATCTGTAGAACTTCCAGACCCCTTGATAAAATACCCTGTGCAGTTTAATTCAAAATTTTACATATTCATGGGCCTCTGTCAGGTAGTGCCCCCCCCAGAATCTGCCAGGGTACCTCTGCCCCCACTGTGCCTCTGCACATAGGCTGGTAATATAGCCTCCCTTGACAGGTAATAAAGGTCCACCTCTCCAGTCACATGGTGTATCTGAGTGTGTTTTCACTGACTGTGGGGAGTCGCTGACTCTGCCGGAGGTGAAGTGTCAGGGATTCACGGTTCACTAATGGGGGTGTGGTGCTGTCGGCTGTCACACTCACAGACCACACAGAAGCAGTTACAAGCTGAGTGACAATCTGCTGGCTTATCGGGCCCAACTGGATGCTGAAACAGGAGGGGGTCCAGGGGCTCGGGGTACGGGGGGGGGGATAGACTCTCGCCTGGGAGGGTTACAGGATGATCCCAAAAATAGCAGCAGGCATCAAATGCGTCCCTGCTGATCAGTCCCATTCCGCCGGTCAGTGGCTGTATCCCTGTGTCTTCTGATAGCGTTATCTTCACCAGACACGTCCTTCTCAATTTGTCGAGCAGCGCCCCTCCCCCGCCCCTGCTACTCCAGCCACACCCCCTATTCCCATGACCCTTCATCCAATGGCACCCAGGGCCCGCCGCATGAAAGCCATCTTACAGTACCATCCCCGGAGGCGGTGCTATCAGTATCAAACGTTTCCCCCTCCCCCCACGCCGCCTTGCCGCTCACCTCTAACCACCTCCAAACACTTCTGAGGTGCTAGTCGGCGACATCAAGAAGGAGGAATGGAGGGGGTGTGAATGGAAAAGTGACACATTTATGGACATTATTACACTATATCCCTGCAATGTGGTTAAATAAAACAAAGAAATTAGGCCATTGTCATGTTTTTCTAACATAATTTGGCAAACAAAAGCATCCATTCATCCATCTGTCCATCCATCCATACATCCATCTGCCATATGTTGGATAAGGCCATCCTCCATGTGTGGTTAAGGTTGCTTAAGACATCCTCCATAGCTAAGCAGTAAAACATTAATATGTAGTTCCTTAAATGCCACTACTGGATGGAGTTGAACATTTGTTTCCTGGGTACAGCATGCGACATCTATACAGAGGTAGCTTCTCCTTGTAGGAACTAGTTGTAGCCTGCATTCTCATTTGGGAGTAAAGCTCTGAAGAAGCAACAGGAAAGATGTCTCATGTGGAGCATTGCATTCTGGGACAAGAACAATATAGGCAAGTAGGGTGGTCTCTGCATGGACTTCAGATTGGAACTTTCCCTGATTTAATTTGCTTCAGACCTGTTTCTCTGAGAAACCAACATATACACCCCATAATAGCAGCACCTTCGCCCCAAACCATCCTGCTCTTTAGGGTACCTTGTACAACATTCACAGTTGATGCTCATTAAGTTCTAAGGGCAGAAGCTGTTCGCAAAAAGTCAACCTGCCATGCTCAAACATTACATTACTACGTGTTCCGGTATGTTCTAGTAAAGTGAGAAGAAAGCCTGGAGAGCAGCACGTTCATGCTGGAGGTCTTCATTCTGCTCCTCTTGGGGGTATCTAGGATCTCTTTCATATTGTTTTTGACAGGAGTGAAAGTCAAATGAAAATTTTATGAGCTGTGAACATCGCTGTAAGCCTCATCCCTGAAAGACTAAAGTTACGATGGTCTATGGAAGAAATGCTTAAAAAAACCTAGGTGGATCAAGTGGGATTGAGACAGTATGGCAAACCATGGAGAGGAGCATCCCAATGTGGGTGTTGCCGGAAAGGGCAGCGAGTGTTTGTCCGCTCACATCCACAGCATGCTAACAGAGCTCTCCGGCAAAACAAGTGATGGGAGAGAAGTGGCTTTCCTCCTTCCTGCCAGCTTGTGTTTGAGTGTCGCACTCGAATGAACATCTTCCCTCCTCCCCATCCGCTATTTGGTCCGTTCCGCCCACAATGTGTTCCTCCTAAAGCGACCCATATGCCGTGCAGAAGGTGGGGGTGGTTTCTGCGAGCACTTATTCTGCTAGATTGAGCATCGTGTTAGAGAATCAATTTCCCGTGATTCTGCACAGTGGTCTAACTCTTAACTCGCTGCCTCACTTTCCGTTCACTGCCCCGTCTGCCTGTAGTCGGCACATTTCCCGTCCAATTTGTCTCCACAACAAGGAGACAGAGTCACAAAAATAGAGTGACTTTTTTCCCCACACTCGCACCTCACATACAGTTTCTCTGTTTTCAAGTCTTCGTCTTCCTCCATCAGGGCTCGAGAAACAGGAAACACTACAGAAGCCTGGCTGAATGTCAGTGACATTTGGAAATGTCCATGCAGCCATCTTTCCTTCTCCAGCCCGGTGTTTCCCAATCCGGTCCTCAGGGACACGCAGACCGTCCATATTTTTGTTCCTCTGAGCATCCTACTGCAATAATCACCAGGGCTTCAGATGACAGGCAAAACATTTGACTAAACGCCAGCATTTTGGTATTATTACATGAGTATTATATGATCCTTTTTGGTAATGTTAATGAGATGCATTTTGACACCCAAAAGTTAGTAATCTGTATGAACTTGGCATATCTTTATTTTTTATTAAATTTGGTTAGTGGAGCACATGACATAATTCTGTTTTGGTATACTATGGTTTGGTATATTTCAGTGCGAAATGCACTGTAGCGGAGCACATGGCATACGTCTGTTTTGGTATACTATGGTTTGGTATATTTCAGTGTGATATGCACTGTAGCAGGGCACATGACATGATTCAGTTTTGGTATACTATGGTTTGGTATACCTCAGTGTGATATGCACTGCAGCGGGGCACACCACATAATACTGTTCTGGAATATGCCAAATTTATACTGATTATTGACTTTTGGGCATCATAAAACGCCTCATTAATATTTTAGCCATACTACTAATCTGCTTAACAAATTGTCGGCGTAAGTAAATGTCCGCATTGTACCAAAAAGCTGGTGTCAGCCAAATGATTTGCCTGTCATCTGAAGCCCTGGTTGTTATTGCACAAGCGCCATATAATATCGACATGATATCACCCAGCCCTATTTTGTATATATATAATTATCATTACCATAATGAAATAAAGGCACCCCCTTACATTGCTACATGTCCCTTCGTTTTGTATCTAATAAAAGACATGCGCAAAGAAACAGACACTTTAAAAATCTGTGCACCTTGCAGCTTAACAGAAAACACTGGTTTTAATTAATATTGTGATGTCATACACTGCAGACTATGATTGGTTAAAGCCCCTCCTTTGTTGATGCAGGGATGCATTGCCAAAGCCTCCTGAAAGCCATCCCGCGAGCTCTGTCACCATAGGTGTCCTTTAATGTCCTGATCTGATGTCGTGGTGCCATTAGTTAAGGTGGAACTACACTGAAAGTCACCAAAAGACAAAATCAAAAGTTCAAGGATGGAAATTAAGCGGAAGTTTAATATCTGAGACTTGTTCTGTGGTGCGTAAATTTACTTTTGAATATGAGATTATTGTCTATTTTTGAAAATCTACCTGTGCATTTGCATTGAAATGTTTGCCTTAATGATATGCAGTGTATGTGTGTGTGTGTGTGTGTGTGTGTGTATAGTTATAGAAAAAATAAATAATATATTTTATATATATATATATGTATATATATTTCATATTTTCACAGGTGTGTATGTATATATGCAGACATTATGTATTTCTCGTGTTTTCATTCTCAGTCTGTCCTTTGCTTCATATCAAACTGTGTTTTAATTCAAATCAAATATACGGGTCTTTACCTATAACCGAATTATTGTCCAATCACAATCATGTTACATAATGAGAGCATCGATTGAAGCCAGATGTGACTGACTCATCTACCAATTCGAGGCCACAATCAGAGATACGGATGTAGACAAGCTGCCGACGTTAAGGAAAGGGGAGAGATCACCGTTACCTCGAAAGCTGCTGGGCTTACAGGGAAGCCATGCAATATCCTCTGACGAGAGGGAAATTAAAACACAGGGAAGTGCCAAGTCCTCTTCATTCCTCCTTGAGTTGTTAAACCCTTCAAGCTTACATACACATGCATTCAATCGTTCTGTACACTTATTTATTCTTAATCAACTAATGTGCTACTAATCAGTAATTCCACTAATTCGTACTAAAGTCTTTCATTATGTGATTAATTCTGCCGAGAAGCTGCCAAAGCCGGGAGATTGCCAAAAACCATCCCGGCCAGGCTGGAAAACACACAGAAGATTGTTGTAAGACAGACGTGAGACCCCCACAAACAATAAGACAAAATGAAAGCTGACTTCTGGATATGTCTGCGACAAACTTGCCCGACGACTCAAATGTGTTCGTGACAACATCATTTTGGTCATCAATCACCCCGTGAACAGCACAGAGACTAAAAGTCCCTCAATTTAAATCTCCTAAACACCGTCCAAGATCAAAGCTAACACTCTACTGTGAATCGGAACCGAAATATTTGCCTAAAACAAATTTTACCATATTGAATAATGCATGGTAATAAAACTATTAAAAGAATCGATTGCTCATGAATGGAATTAATCAATTAAATGCATTATTAAAGAATGCTATTGATTGGAGCAGAGGCAGATAGAGTAAATTGTTTACAACAGCCAAAAATGATGGATCAATGCTGTGTGGAATAATTACATAAATCCCAGAAGGAATCGATCTCTCGCCGCACAGGGCGTGTGCCCCCCCCATTGTGATGGTTTTGGCATGGCCCCCTGTCTCTTCAGGAGCACTGTGACGGAAGGCTGATTGCCTCTTGCCCCCCAGAGTGGGCTGGCCTGACAGGAAATGACACATGGGGCAGCATTTGCATGAGGCAGAATGCTGTGGCGTCTGGAAGACTCTGCCACCTTGACCGTGCGAACACACATTAAATCGATGGGAATGAGGTTGAACCCCTTTAAGTCCAGCTCCAATCAACAGAGGGTGGGGGGTGGGGGGTTAAATTGAGAATTAGATGGCAGAGAGGCATTTTTCTTACAAAAAATGCAGATTCTATTTTTTGTTGAAGTGGACAAGACCTCCAACCACTTATTTTGGTCTTTTATTTCACATCTGAAAAAAATGAAATGATTGTGACTTTCAGCGGGGGGAGCAGTCCGTTGAAGCCACTGCGGCTCCTTTGCCCCGCCTCAGAGCACATCTGACCTTTGGAGGGGGAAAAAAATCATAATGAAAAGAAGTAATTCCTCAGAGAAAATAATGTGACTTTGGGCCGGTAATGAGATCGACTGACTCCCGGTTGCCACAGCAACCACCACCAGTATTACTATACAATATATATGAATGAGGAAAAAGACCATCTATTGTGACCACAAGAGAAAGAAGGGGAAATAAAGACAGAGAGAGATCCTACCCGCTTTCCAGGAAGATAGATCTGGAGTGATCCTTCAGATACAGTGATAAAGCAATGGGATCTGGAAAGAGAGAGAGAGAGAGAGAGAGAGAGATGGGTGAATGAATAGAGAGAGAAAAAGAGCCTCAGGGACTGGACCTATTCCATTCAATGCCCTAACTGGTGTGTTTACTCTTTAGCCATTTAAAGGAGATGGCATGGGGGGGTGTTTGTTTGGGGGTTTGGGGGGTCAGGTGTTTGGGCAGTGGGTCTCAGCATTTAAAGGCCCAAAGGCTGGTCTGGGCCTCCATCTCTCTGGACACGGCGCTTTCTATCTGATTACAGAGGACCTCTTAACATCATCTGGCTTCGCCACCTGCTCCACCATTCCACGCAAGGAAAAATGGCCAGCTGCTGGGACCGGGACAAATTAACCCCCCCCCCCCCCCCCCCCCC